>CANSNZ010000319.1:600000-1058485 GCA_947646795.1 Beta lomatogona | reverse complement strand
AATTTGAGTAGTATTATCATGTATCCTAGCTATAGAAAGTGCGGAAGTGGTTGAACAGGGTGCTTAGCTTGTATGGCTTTCTGTACAAAATCTGTTTTAGGCCAGTGTTTGAAGAAAAAGAAAAGATGCAAAGTTATCATCAATAAAATTAAGTTCTTAGTTTTAAAAAATTGTCATGATTTTGCACATTACTGTTTTGTTACTCTACTATTAGCTTAAGCCTGGAAGTTTATAAACCTTGAAAAAGAGATGAAAACATGAATCAGATCCTTCGAAACTCGAAAGGTTTGCGAAGTTATTTAGGCTCTTGTTATATTCATTTGAAGCACTAGACTATGCTTTCCCATCCAATATGCGGTCCAAGCCCAGCCCATGGCCGCGCATGCATAGGCTCGTATTTGTTCACTCAATGAAAAGTTTACCCAACTTTGAATAGATCTCACAGCTCGATCAACAAATTTCTTCATAAGAATATGAGATATCTAATACATTAGACAAATTAAAAGCTCGCTTGAATTTGTTCAAATATTAGAATCGAACTTCTAAAATTGCATTTCTTGACTTCATGAATTTGATTTGATAACTACACTTGTATCTAAGATTTGCTTTTTTCTTCTAAATCGTCCCCTAGCACCCTTTGGTGCTAGTCTTTAATAAAAAGAATAAATCATATGTATATGAACTCAACTTTATCAATAAAGCAAGTCGAACTTTTACGAGAAATAAATAGCTCTTAAAAAGATACAAACATTTTTTTTGGTTATCGTTTCACAACTTTGATTATATATCGAATTATGTTTTGCTGTGTATTGAAACTAAAATATTAATTGAGACTCGTCTAAAATACTAACTAAAAGATTATAGTAGTACTTTAGTTTCAATTTACAAAATAATTCGAGATTCAATAAAAAAAAGTGAGTATACAAAATACAATTATAAAAATGATGATAAAAATAAGCTTTAACATTTATATAATGAGCAACACTCAAACTCACATACTTCCTCCGTTCTGTTTTAAATGAAACGTTTGCTTTTTCACGTAACCCAACGCGCTTCTTTAATCACTAATATCTTTAGTTGTGCACACGTAAAAAATATAACAAGTTATAATTTAATAGTATGCATCGAGACGAATCTAACAAGATCTCACTTGACTATGTTTTTCTTTATATAATAGTGATACATTGGAGTCAAAATTGATCAATGAAAAGTGTCATTTCACCCAATATTTCATTTAAAATAGAACGGAAGAATACTAATTTCTAAACGAGCCAAGTTTAAATAGGTCTTTGAGCTCCAAACCGCGAACTCGTAAAGGTGTGTCCTAGGCTCAGGTCACCTTTGTATAGCCTCCCAAGTCACAAACTTACACAAAACACAATAGAGAACTGCATACTAGGTTATGATGGTATTCTTCAACATTACAAACAGAAAATGTATGATCAAATTTTACCGCCAATTTTCGACACTTCAACCAACTACTTTAAACCAAAGAATAAAGATCGCCCTTCAAGAGGGCCAACTTAACGATGCTCGAAAGCTCTTTGATGATAATCCCACATCGAGAAATGTTGTCTCATGGAATATGATTATTGCTGGTTATATAAAAACCAATCACAATCATATTGCCCGCCAACTGTTCGATAAAATGCCTGAAAGAGACATTGTTTCTTGGAATACCTGGTTGTCTGCTCTGCAAAAAAACCAAGATTATGAAAATACTTACCAGTCTTATCTCCAGCTACAAAGATATGGTTTACAACCAACTTCACACACTTTTTCAATAGTAATCACTTCTATTTTGGGTACTTCTTTCAATGTTTTGATCCCTCAGCTTCATAGTCAGATTGTTTCTTTGGGTCATTACTCTAGTATCTATGTGGGATCATCATTGATGAGAGGGTATACAGATTTAAGGAATTATTCTTCTTTATTATGTGTGTTTGATGATATGTTATACAAAGATATTAGTGTATGGAACGCGTTAATTTTGGGTTATATGGAATTGGGTTTTACAGATGAAGCTCAACGAGCTTTCGATAGGATGCCAGAGAAGGATGTGGTTTCTTGGACTACCCTGATTGATGGGTATTTGAAAAATAAAGAGGTTGAAAGAGCTAGATATATTTTCGATGAGATGGATGGAAAGAATGTTGTTTCATGGACTGCGATGATTTCTGGGTATGTGGGAACAAACAAATATTTAGATGCTATAGAGTTGTTTATCCTCATGATGAGATCAGGCCCTACACCAAATCAGCATACATTTGCAAGCGTTTTGGCTGCCTGTGCAAAGCATTCTGAACTTCTTACAGGACAGCAAGTTCATGCAACCATAGTTAAGCATGCTATTACCCTTGATGTTGTCTTGGCATCTGCATTTGTGAGTATGTATGCCAAATGTGGAGACATTGAAGCAGCTTATAGTATATTTGAGAAAACGTCATTCAAAAATTTGGTGTCTTGGAACTCGATATTAGGTTGTCATGCAAGGCATGGGCGAGCAAGAACAGCTTTGAATGAGTTTGAAAAAATGATTAGTTGTGGAGTAAAGCCGGATCACATAACATTTACCAACGTTTTATCAGCTTGCGCACATGGAGGTCTAGTTGAAGAAGGGGAAATGATCTTTTGTTGCATGGAGAATTGTTATGGTATAAAGCCGGATAAGGAGCACTATGCTTGTATGGTAGATCTATATGGAAGAGCTGGTCGTCTTGATAAGGCAAAGGGCTTGATTGAACATATGCCATTCGAGCCAGATATTGTTGTGTGGGGTGCTTTGCTTGCAGCATGTGGCTTGCATTCAAATTTTGAATTTGGCAGCAATGCTGCAGATGCAATGCACAACTTGGAAAAGAATCACCCTGCAGCATATACGGTTCTTTCAAAAATTCTGGGTGAAAGAGGATTCTGGGGCTCTTTGACAGATATAAAACAGACTATGAGATATAAACACATGAAAAAGCAAAAGGCTGGAAGTTGGATTGGTTAACAAGAGCTTGAATTTAATCATCAGGAAATTCGAAGTCAAAGTCGAAGCAAAACGCTGGCAATTGAAGGCAATAAGGACACCGTTTTTTGTTTGCCTTTCCTTATTTGGTACCTGCCTCACAAAGATTGCTACGACTACCCATTAGAAATAGACAATTAAAAAATACGGTTTTTTCACCAAATGCCCCCGAGTTTTCGGTTTATTCATGAGGTACCCTCGCACTTTTGAAAATACACGAGGTACCCCTCAGTTTCACTATAATACACCCAAATGCCCCTTAATGACTAAGTCATTAACCGCCGTTAGTCATTAACCCTAATTTTCTGTTTTAAACCCTAATCTTCCCTAATTAACCTAACTAAACCCTAACTTCTAACCCTAAACCCTAACCCTTCCCCACCCCCTCCCACCACCCCCCCGCCTCCTCCCCCACCCCGCCAGCCCACCACCCTTGCCCCCGCCCCCCCACCCCAAAAGCCCCCCCCCCATCCCCGGCAGCTCCCCCCCCCCCCCCACCCCGCGGCCACCACCCTTGCCCCCTCCCCCCACCCCAATAGCCCCCACCCCCCACCCCCGCCAGCCTCCCCCCACCCCCGACATCCTCGTCACCCCCACCCCGCCCCCTTCCCCCACCCCATGCGTCCCCCAAACTCGATTTTCGCAACCCTCCCCTACCCCGGTCGATTTCCGCACCCTCCCCCCCCCACCCCCGTCGATTTCGCAACCCTCCCCCTCCACCCCCGTTGATTTCCGCACCCTCCCCCCCACCCCCGTCGATTTCGCAACCCTCCCCCTCCACCCCAGTCGATTTCCGCACCCTCCCCCCCCCGTTGATTTCGCAACCCTCCCCCATCCCCGTCGATTTCGGGCTCGCGACGGCTTTAGCTTCCATGGCGAAGGAGAGATTTTCGCTGCAACTTCAATGGTGGCCACAAGGCAGATGATCGTCATCCACTTCAATGGCTTTTGCGGAAATTCGTGGGGGTGGGTGGATGCGTGGGGGTTGGGAGCACGAGGGGGGGGGGGAGGGGGGATTCGACATGGATGAGGGTGGGTGGGGGGATGCGGCGGGGGTGGTGGGAGCCGCGGGAGGTCAACGGCGGTGGGGGAGGCTGCGGGGTGGGGAGTGGGGAGCTGCTCGGGTGGGGGTGGTGGGAGGGTGGGGGAAGGTTACGGTTAGGGTTTAGGTTTAGGGGTTACGGTTAGTGTTTAAGGTTAGGGTTAATTTTAGAATTTAGATTAATTAGGGTTTAAATTAGAAAATCAGTGTTAACGTCGTTAGTCATTAAGGACATTTGGGTGTATTATAGTGAAACTGAGTGGTACCTCGTGTATTTTCAAAAGTGCGAAGGTACCTCATGAATAAACCGAAAACTTGGGGCATTTGGTTAAAAAACCGTAAAAAATACTTAATTATGCTGTGTCAGACTTCACTAATTTTGTAAGTCTATTTGTAGTGGGTAAATCACCCAATGTGTAGACAAAGCTTTTCCCCTACCTCACAAAGTTAAATGAACGGATACGATAGAGGGCCCAAGATGTGCAATACATTGAATGAAAAATTCACTTTTAAAAGCTCTGCCAGCCTGTAATTTGTCACAATCATATCCCAGAATCAACATTCTTGACCTTTGCTTTGGCTTTCTATAATTTTGTCACATCTATACAAATTTATGAGATGGAATACAATGCCCATTTAAAGGAAAGAGAGAATCCATATAACAAAAGAGTTTTCCATCTAATCTAAAACATCTTAATAAAAACCTGTCGCAACTAAATAAGACAATGCATTATAACAGAAAGATGTTACAATTCCCAACAAAACAAAACAATTTGTAAAATACTCTTAATATATGAGTTGCACACGAAATAAATAGTAACTGTGCATGACAGGCAAACACTAGTTTACTAAATTTAAGATCTTTTGGACGTGAAATAAGCTGACAGCAGCTTTCAGGCATCAGGAGTGTCAAATCCACCAAGAGATTGTGAAACAGCAAGAATCAAAGGTCTCCTCAACAAGCTGCACTTTCAATGCTCCTCAATGCCCTTGCAGAAGTGTACATGGAAGGGTCATAAGATAAACTGCCAATCATCTACCTCCTGTTCTTACTCTCTTCCCTCTCCTTGTCGCGCTTCTTGTAGAGCTTCTCTAGTACCCGTTTTGCTTCACAGTTGGGGAAGTTTTCAAGGTCGTAGTAGTGTGGTGCTATATCAACAATCCTGTTCAGAAATTAGAAACACGCAAAAAGAAAGGGTCATAACACAGATCACCAATACTAGCAAATCAAGCTGCTGTTTCAGAGGAAAGCATGATCTAACCATTCTCCACGGACATCAGTAACAGTACGAATAAAATTCCGGCTAGTCAACACATATTCGTTGTATATAACCCACTCTGGTTTATGGTCCAGGCAATTTGAAGGATGCAAATGAACCACCTGGAAGGACATTTCATAAACAAGTTAGGGTCACAGACATTAAAAAGGTGTGCAACAGTAATGTTATGTTTAAAAAACAGTACCACACAAGTCACTGAAATGCACTTCATTGAAAATTGATTTAATAGTTATCTTTTTTTTCCAGAGGGGGCAGGGAAGAAAAAATTTGATGTATGAATAACTCACTTGGTTATCTTTCACTGTCAAATAATGTCCTGTTTTTTCCAGGTGTGCTACTTGCATAAAATATCCTGCCAACATTGCCTTCCTTATGTTGACATAGTAATCCCTGCTGTTGAAATCAGTGCTGCATAACTTCAGGTTGAACCTTGACATAATGCGCACAAGTTGCTGCCTCACATTATCTGCAGCCTTTAACGTCCTCTGGTTGATAAAATTCTCGTAACACCAAGCTGGGTCTTCCTCTGTTATGTGTCAAAAAAGGGTAAGGTCATGAGCAGAGCCATCCAGGAAAAAGAAAGGCAAAAGAAGGTAAAGTGGGCAAAGTGGATACTCACGATTTTGCTTGTAGGCATGGTATACATTCAACAGCGTGAGGTGATCCCCGTCGATGTGTCCAAACCTAGCTTTCGCTTCATCTGCAGCTTTCTGGGCCTCCCTAGGCCGCACAAAGCAATTGGGTACTAGATAATATAATTGTTATCACAGATGAGGCCCACGGAAGGTCAGCAGATGCATAGAGGCGAGACGAGACCATTTGCTTGATGAGAAAATACTGAGAAATTGGATCTATCTGCATCAGCACTTACTTAGAAAATCTATGGCACATGCCAACCAGGGGCATGGAACCCAGACTAGATAGTGGCTGATGGTGACCTATTTAGACTCACAGGCATGCAAATGCACATGCATAGAACCATGCAAACAGATTAAAAAAAAAACCTAGAAATACATGCACAGACACAACCTATGCTATATGAGACTTCGCAAGAAGAATGCTGTCAGGGACAATTCTTGACCCCGACAGACAATTTAATTAGAAATTTTTCAAACTGACATGAGACTCAAAAGGTTAAACAAATCTATTCATCATAAGACAACATTACCTGAAAGCATTGCAGATATTGAGAGGATTTCATTTGAACAGTTGAACTCAGGGCTCACAACAAGCATCTTTCCCATCTGAGGATCCAGTGGAAATTCACTCATAATTTCTCCAAGTTTGGTCAAGTTCCCTTCATCATC
Source organism: Beta lomatogona (assembly GCA_947646795.1). NCBI lineage: Eukaryota > Viridiplantae > Streptophyta > Magnoliopsida > Caryophyllales > Amaranthaceae > Beta > Beta lomatogona. The sequence continues at coordinate 1,051,843 of CANSNZ010000319.1, read as the reverse complement.
CAATGCACCAAGATAATTCAACACCTCTAATGCTCGCATCAGTGTTTCTGGAGCTGGGGGATCCATAAAGTCAAAATGTACCAGATCATCAATACCCAACTTCTTCAGTGTCAGTACAGTATTTGCAAGGTTTGACCGCAAGATTTCAGGATATGTTTGAGGCTGGAGATCATTATGGAAACTCTTCTCCGTGTATAGCCTAAAGCATTTACCAGGCTGTGTTCTTCCAGCACGACCAGCTCTCTGGTGTGCACTTGCCTTTGATATAGGAGAAACCAACAATGATTCAACACGAACACGAGGATTGTAGACTTTTTGTTTTGCAAATCCTGGATCAATCACAAAAACTATACCATCAATGGTCAAAGAAGTTTCAGCAATATTAGTAGACACCACAATTTTCCTCCCAGGAGGACCTCCCTCTTTCGTTGGCGGTGGAGCAGATTCAAATATTTTCTGCTGCATAGCAGGAGGAAGAGTAGAATACAAAGGGACAACTTTCACGGGGCCGACTTGGTCACCCAAATTTCCCACTTCTTTATTAATTTTACGGCAAGCATCCTCAATCTCCTCCTCTCCAGTAAGGAAAACAAGTATATCACCAGGAGGTTCACACATGTGTATTTGTACAACAGTTCGGATAGCTGCCTCAAGGTAGTCTCTTTCAGGATCCTGGGTGTAAAAGATTTCCACAGGATGCAGCCTTCCAGGAACTTTCATAAGGGGTGCACCATTAAAATATTCCTGAAATTTCTCAGCTTCAAGAGTAGCACTCATAACAACCAGCTTTAAGTCTGGTCTATTTCTCAACACTTCCTTCAGAAGCCCAAACAGCACATCTGTTGCCAATGTTCTTTCGTGAGCTTCATCAAGAATTATAACTTTATACCTCTCCAGAAGAGGATCCGTCATTGCTTCTCTCAAAAGCATACCATCGGTCAGATACCTGCAATTCAGAACACATGGAAGTTAGAAGCCACATAAAGTTGGATCATACTTTCTGAGAGAAAATAAAATAAATATATCTTGTCAGAAAGGACATGCATACTTCAAAACAGTTCTTGGACCACTACAATCCTCGAAACGAATGCTGAAACCAACTTCTTCTCCCAGAGTCACATCCATTTCCTCTGCAACTCTACGTGAAACCGACATAGCTGCCACCCTACGTGGCTGAGTACAAGCAACCATGTTCTTCCGCCGTTTATCAGGAGTATCTAAATCCACAGCTTCCAAGACAAATTGCGGAATCTGAAAACGCCATACATCGCACGTTATATTCTTTAGCGCAGGGTGCGACACAACTAAATGAATAGACAGTAATTCCTAAACCAATGGCGACCTATTTTAAAAAGTAATAAAATGGAGCACCTAACTATCTTAAAAAAGGCTATTTGCAAAATGCAACCCACCTTACTAAAACACTTTCACCATCATTCCACACTAATTTTGTTCAAAATAAATTACGAGACAAGTTAAGCCTCTGCAAGTTCAAATTCCTGAGCAATGACACCGATAAAAGTTTGACATCCTGGCGTGCATTTTACTCCCTCCGGAACCCAGAAGTACCACTAAGAATAAAAACAAGAACCAAACCATCTGAAGGATTATACAGCTACTTGCAAGTTGCAACTGTATCGCTTACAAGTGCTCCACACTTGAACATCTCCATTCTAAGTTTCCAAACAAAAACCCATATTTGATATTTCACATTATCTCTACAATGTGAATCGTATTCCAATTTATATCCAATATACCTATCAAATTTACCATAGAATCCACCCTCACAAATAAACCCATTCTAACAAGATAAGCAAGACATAAATACTGCACCATGTAACTCTAATTTACCCAATCAAACTAACTACAGAACATATTCTTACATTACCCAGCTCCAAAGTAAACAAAAACTATAATTCACCATTTCAGCATATCACAATTACAACAAAGTATGATTGCCAAAACACTAAGCTTCAATCCAAAATCACAACTAAATAATATATTTGATATTATAAGTCAGCCAGTCATAGATAACCCCACAATCTCCATACTACCCTATCCTACAAAACATTAACAAATACCCAAAAAAGACAAAGAGGCAAAAAATCCAATCTAGGGTTTCTAACATAAACTCGAATTCCATCAAATCACAAATACTACACAAACATTGCAATTAATTGAAGAAACTCAAAAAAAAAAAACACACACCTGAGTAGTTTTACCACTACCAGTTTCACCAACCAAAACAATAGTCTGACTGGTACTAAGAACCTTCAAAAACTCCTCCTTCTGCTGCCAAACAGGCAAAGATTTTCGCTTCTCCAAAATCTCGAAAAATCGCTGAGAATAAGGTCTTCCATTCCATGGATTAACGGTGAGATTAGCGCCACCATTGTTCATCAACATCGAGATACCACCGTTGGATTTTGTTAATTTACCTGGAGCTATGGCGTTTTCGTCAACTACGTCGAACAAACTCACCTTCCTTTTTCTCTCTGTTCCCATCTGATTCAGATTCTTTTGAATTTGCAAACCCTAATTTTACCACCAATTCTCCCCAATTTTCGGATCCCAAATTTTTTGCGGGAGAGAGAGGGAGGGTTTGAGTGTGTTTTTGGGAGAATAAACCCTAGGAGAGAGAAAATATAGAAGCAGCTGTCGTAACTTTATATATGGGGTGAAAATAAGGAGGATAGAGTGTAATTGGAGAGGGAGAAGATTCTGGACTTCCGATTTCAGCCCTGTAAACGTCGGTTATTTATTTCTCAATTTCAAGGTTTATTTTTATTTTGCAACCCTCGTGTACGAGCTTGTATAGGCGTCTCATCGTGAGATGTTAAAATAGCCTCTTATTTTGGTATCTAGAAGTACCAAAGTAAGTGTTATTTTGGTATTACTGGTACCAAATTTCAAAGTTGATATCAAAGTAAGTATAACTGGTACCAAAGTTCAAAGTTGATACACCAAAGTTCACTTACATTTGGGTACCAAAGTAAGAGTTATTTTTTGTATTGGTACCAATTTTACTGAGCTTTGGTATAAGTTGGTACCAAAATTCAATGTCAGTTTTATGTCTTTTTGCGCGAATTGTTAAAAATGCCTCTGTGAGAGGCTATTTTGGCCTCTTACAATGAGACGCCAAACACTTTCTCCTCATGTACTTCCATTGTTTTTTTTCTTGCATTTTTCCCACTTTTGCAATTCTCTATTTTCTATTTTTGGCAATATATTCTCTATTTCTCTATCTTAACACGTGGGTTTATTTTTTATCTCTCTCTATCACTCCTTGCTTTCCATTCATGACAAACGTGTTTTTATCCCTAATACCTTATCCTTAGACCTATAGATCTACCCCCTTAGGAATAGAATATGAGTGATAAGAGGTCATTGTATCCATGCCCCCATAGATGGATCATATGATAGATCTTATATTCAAACCCCGCAAACCCACCCTTCATCTCTCCAAACAAATGTCTCCTTTCTTTTACGTAAAGTCTTAAGAAAACGACCAGATCGTCTGACCATCGACTAGTGAAATAAAAAGTACAATAATAGAAGTTACAAAAAGTAGTTGATAAGTTAACTAGTTACATATATAGACAAAGTTCTATAGATTTAAATAATTATAGTAAGATATATACTCAAAAAAAATTAAAACAAAATAAGTCGATAGTTGGATGGACTGACAAAAAATTGGTCTTTCCACTTGACACAAGAATAGCTCTTTCTTTTATCGATCTTGATTTTTGCAATTTATACAAAAACATTGTTATCAATATAATATATTTTCACTGTTTTTTTAATTTGCAACATCGAAGATTTGAAGTATGATCCAAAAATTTAGGAGATGAAAATGATAGAAAAAGACCCCATATACTAGGAGATTAAAAAATAGAATATATTGCTAAATATATCAAAGTTGTAAATGTAAACTCTTACGCCAATATTCCAACAAGAAACTGATTTCATATAGTTCCTGGAAAATTAAAGAACCTTGACAAAATCTATCCCACATACCCACTAATTTCCTGCGAAGGGAAGCGGGAAAGACAAGGTTTCGAATCTTGGTCTAAGAACTTACACTACACTACGGAGGCACGGGCCAAGAGATCATAACAGTAAAATCCTCAACCGATTTGCATTTTCATGCAAGTAAAAAAAAAGACGAATCTCATCAGGTTAAAAAAAGGAGTACGCCCGGGTGAGTCAAATCAAAAAGAAAGTCTAATTTTGGGAATTAATGGAGTGGACACAGCCACACTAGCATATGATCAATTATTCAACACATAATTGTCGAATTGAGCGCATTACAATACAGACTACCGCCACAAAATCATCCATCGGACGTTATACTTTTGTCATCCACGAGCACTCTGTTGAGAAATGAGAGATACAATATGTGACTCCAATAATCATGGTCATGAACTCATGACTCATCGCTCATCACTCATGATGATTGATGATATATAATATAACAAGATATAACCTTTGCTAACGTTAATTCTTAGTTGATGATGGTGACGAGGTCATTGCAAGTGATATGAGATCTGATCTACTAATACAAGTAAAATTTTATTAGATATATGAAGTATGTCACACCACTCCCAAAATACAAAGTGATACGAAAAATATATAACAAAACCTATCAAAATAATAGAGCAACATGCATACTATAAAATACTCATCACATTATGTCAAAACAAAGTAACCATATTTCATACGCCCTCCGTTTCTTTTTATTTTACTCACTTCACTTTGTGTAAGAACCAAGACGGAAGTACAGAAGTATGAGAGAGAAATTGAAAAGGTGGAGAGATAAATTGAAAAGTGAGAGAGAGAAACTAAAATATTAAAAAGTTGATGTCATGGGTGGAAAAAGAGGAGAAAGTAGATATGACATGTTACCAAAAATAGAAAAAGCAACAGTGTGTAAATAAAAAAAAAACAGACTACAAAGGAAAGTGTGTAGATTAAAAAGAAACGGAGGAAGTATGTTGAGACTTCTGACTGTAAAAGCATGTTTGGTTGTACTAATACATGACACTTAAAATTTTAACAAGTTGAAGCAATATAAGTACATGTTAAAATAATAAGAAGCATGATTAATTAGCACAATTGGTAAGTTTGCAGCCTCTTAGTGTCTAGATGACTAGATCGAGTCCTCGTGGGGACATCGGACATGGGTTAGAAGGACCATTAATGAACTACCGTGGAGCCTGAGATAGGAAGCCTAAAGTATTGAACAGGTACGTGGATCAACCTTTAAAAATAAAGAGTATCCCGGGCGATGCCTCGGGTTATTACTTTAACAATGATGTAATGTTGGATTAATGATTAAACTCTCACTTTTCATTTCAAATGTCAAGTGTTCGATACCTTGTAACTACACAATGTTATTTTCTTAATTGAGAGGTTTGACATGGAAATGGAGCACTTGCATTAGCACCTTAGAGGAGGTGCCACGTGACACATATACTTTCTTAGTAACGCCTTTTAATATATATTAGTATAGATAGTATATATATTTATATTAAACTTTGAATTGAAACTTTTTACAAGAGGAATGAATGAATTAATCCTAGTAAAGAAAAACTTTACTAGCTTGTAACATGTACTACTTCTAAGCTAATTACACAACTCCATTGTTACCCGCCAAAATCAAGTACTTATCCTTCCTAGTCAGTTTAGTGCACTCAAAGCTAAGAGCCTCTCCAATCTCTCTTTGCACATGATTGGCAACATCAAACCTCGACTGGCCTTGATCTTGGCACGTCGACGATCCGGCGACGGCTCCGAGCAACCGGACAGTGTAGCTAGGGCGAGGGTTCATGAGGAAGAAAATAGGGTCCAAACATTTGAGACCACTAGCAGTAGTTCCATAAAACATGGTCACATGACAATCCATTGCCACAGGAATAATTTGGTCATTCATTTCAGCAAACAAAGGACTAAACCTTAAGAGATATGGTTCCCTACATGTAGTCCCTTCAGGGCAAACCACAAGATCCCCTTGAGTTAAGAGCTTCTCCATCATGTTACCATCTTGATCGCGATTTCGTGTCAATCGGACAGTCTTGATTGGTGCTAAGATCTCTGATATCTTGCTTAAGCTATAGGTGACTGCAGTGAGTGGCTTTTGAAGTGCATAAGATAGGTAAAGTGGATCCAATAATGTTCTATGGTTGCAAACATATAGTTGGCCCTTAGATGATTTTTCACCCTTAGATGATGTTGTTGATTTAGTTGTGGGGTGTGATAAAGATGATAATAACCTTATACCAGTAAATATTAAAATTGGAGTTGCTATTTTATGTGGGAGGGATAATGCAATAACACCTCTAAAAATGGCAAGGAATACTCCAAAAGGTAGCCATAAAAATAGGGCTAAAGTGGATATTGGTGTTGGTCTTAGAGCTAATCTTCCATCATGGAATATTAAGGGTTTTTGGTAATTTTCTCTTGGAAGATATTGCCATTTTCTCTTTGTATCTTCACTTGTTAGATAAATCTCCTGCAATAATATATTCAAAGCAAAATGTTTAGACATTGAAGAAAATAAGAAGGGGGGGGTTGGAGATAATAATATAAAAAAATTAAGATTCTCCCGTCGCCGGTGAGAATTCCGGTTATCAACCTCATTTATGGTACGGACTGCACTCAGACCTGTACTTTGGGGTGTTCAGGCTATAAGTCTTAGTTGGGGCTGTTTTGTGCACCCGCGCTATAGTTCAGGGTGTTGAGGCCAATTTTGCCTAAGTTTTATAGTAAGCAGGACTTGTTTGTCGTTCCAAAATGTTATGTTCTTAGCTATATTTTATGCCATAAACTCTTAAAGGTAGGAAATTCTTTCCTATGTAATGAAATTAGAAATTACGTAATAAAGTTTTTAGTATATGATATGATGATGACATAGATTTGAATGTAAAATAAGAAGAAAAATGCACAAATAGAAAATATGTTCAATAGCTTACCTTACAAAAAGAGAAGAATGGATGACTTAGGGTAGCTTTGGTGCCACTAATTCCAATAACATTTGAATTATCCAATATTTCACCATCTCCCAAAATGCTTTTAAGATCATTCACAACCATCTTCTTATTATCTTCCATTAAACCAATAAAATATCCATGAAAGACTTTTAGCTCTTTTCCAACAACATAGTCAACCTCTAAATACTCTCTCAAAAAACTTTCAACCATTACATGAGGCAAGTCACTAACACCCACTTTTCTCTTAAACTTTTTCACAACTTCAAACCCTTCTAAACCAACATCTTCAAGGAAAAACTTTGGCAAAATTGCCCTTCCCACCATAAACCCATCTTTCTTAATCCCAAAGAAACACACCATTACCATCATCTTCAACCCCATTTCTTTACTTAACAAGCAAGTAAAAGGGTACAAAATAAGAAGAAGCAATGCCCTTAAAAGACTCCCGGCTTCGAACGCGACGAGCATGAAGTAAGGGAACAAAGAAGATGATTTTAACAATGTTTCTTCCACATTGAAGATCAAAGTTTGATCATTTTCATCACCATCATTATTAGTAGAGATTATCTCATTTGATGCAAGAAAAGAAGACCATCTTTGAAGCTTAAGTTGAAAATTAGGATAAAGGACATTGCTGACTTTTCTATGGAGATATCTTGGGGTTTTAAAATGTTCATGAAGAATTCGAGAAAAGAAGAAAATAATAGCTCTAAACAAGGAAGTATATGTTGCCATGGAGTATATTTCTTGTAATATTATCTTTTGCTTTGGTTCATTGGTTGTCAAAAGTGTAAGATAACACCCAAGTATTTATAGAGTTGAGACTTTAGAATAGAAAAAAGGGCCTTAAATTTTTTGGGTTATTACGAAAGTGGGATTATGAGAAATTGTGTCAAATGTGACGAGGTCCAGCTAGTAGGGCGGTGAAGAGTGTGACCCAATGTGAGTTTGCATTAAATGAATTTTCAAATGGGAATAGATTTGGTCACACATTTTAATTAGTTTACTCGGTTAATAGCACAAATAGTAGTGAATATTACTCCCTTCGTCCCATAATATAGTGTCTATTTCATTTTATGTGGGTCAAACTTTAAAATCTTTGACCAAATATTCTCATTAATATATATAAGAAAACATACTAATGTGGAATCTTGTTAGAATCGCCTCAAAATGTAGTTTCATAATATCAACTTTTTATATTTTTTATCAATAAGGAATTGAAGATATAGAAGGTCAAAGATCCGTCTTGAAAACCGTGTAAAAAAGAAACAAACACTATATTATGGGACTGAGGGAGTAAGATCTAGATAGTACGTACTCGTTTTTTATTTGGTCAAATTGTTTCCTAGGGGCTCCGAGTATCTCGCTTTCTGATCACCTAGTGTAATTTACAAGTGGGTACTACCGCCTACCATCTTCTTGGTTGTTGCCTTATTTTTGCTATCAAATTTGGATGCTAACTCTTAGAAATTGTCAATTCTAGCTAGAGAGTCATGATCCGATGTCTCCTGTCAATGCATGTCCGCGCGCTATATACATCTGAAAAACGATAAAGAACTGTTGTGAATTTGAAATTATTTTATAAAGTAGTGTGAATTTCGTATAGAAAATATGCTTAGGGCATGCTTGGATTGATGGTATTGTATCAAGGGATAATAAAAGTCAAACTGACAAAAATAATGATAGTTATGAATGAGAAGAAATACTGGTGATTTGTACATCTAATTATGTATTTGTAAAAGTTATAAAAAGTTGATATTATGAAAATATTTATTGAAACTAATCCAACAACATTTTACATAATCATTTTTATTACTATATATTAGTAAAAAAAAATATGGTCAAAATGATGTGTGTGAATGGTACAAAAGTCAAAGTTTTGCACTTAAAAAAGAAACAGAGGAATTAAGTTTTTTTTTTGAGAGAAAGAGGAATTAAGTTTTTAAAAGAGTTATTAAATTTATCTCACAACTAAAATAAACTTTGTAATTTTTTGTGTGTGCATTAAGGTCCATATATAGAAGGTTGTGATGTAGATGAAATTCGATCACATATATTAGTACCACCTCACAAACCCTTACCAACTAATTAAGTTAGACAACACTCGTGAACCTTTCTATTATTAATATTTGTTAGGATATTAGAGATTTTAGGATATCCTCTTATTTATGGTTCTCTAATATCCTAACAATATTGGATATTCTTAGACTTAATCAAGTAGAGTCAACGAGTCAAGATAATGTTAACTCCATAAAAAAAAAGTTTTTTTTTGAGCAATTATCTCTCTATCATAAACCAATAGTGTCAACTAATAATAGTTTTCCTAGAAGAGAAGAATCATCACCGGTAGTCCGGCAGTTCTCATGGGTGAGGAAACAACCCGCCTAATGCCTATGACATTTTACATCATCCCTCAATTTCCAAGGTTAGGCTGTGTCGTCAGTTAAGCTTCTAGTCTATTTTAATACAACTATTATTACTAACTACGTAGTACGTACTCTATTCCCTCAAAAGAAAAAAAGAAAAAAAACTAAGTACTCTTTCACTCAGCATGATGTATAATTGGATGAGTGACTATTCATGTAATCATACGATCACTTAATATAGTCATAGTATATGACTGGAATGAGAGTGAGGGATAGCTTAGTGGTTAGTGCTTCTCTCTCGGTTCTAGGAGGTCCTGGGATCGATTCTCGCCCTTGGCAAGTTGGGATCCCCTTTGTTTCCCCCAACTTGTCAAGGTTTCTCCTTACCTTATTAAAAAAAATATATATATATATATGACTGGAATACATATATCAAACTTTGTAGTTAAAAAATCGTTTTTTTTTTTTTTTGGGGGGGTTGGTTTGAAGAGGTGGAGAAAGTTATTGAAACATTATGGACCATGAAATATTTTGTTAAGGAGAGGATAAAGTCCCAAAGCTCTATGGTGCATTCGAAAGAATCCAAGCTTACACGAATGTTGTCACCTGTTAGAAATATGTATGGATATAACAGTGAGTAACAGGATATCAGAACTTCCAAGCACGTATTAGATACGCTTTTCTATAAGTTATTTACCGACCCACTAGGAACAACAGAGTATCACGGTAATATTTATGAGATACGAAGAAGAAACATTGAATCTTGCTTGGTTGTTAACAAGAAACAATCCCAACAAGAGTTTGTAGTTTGATTTTGTTTAGAGAAAACACAAGAGAATTTCATTCTCTAAGCAAGTACAATGGGAATGATTTCTCATTATTCTAACCCCATTCCATATGTGACATCTCTCTTTATATACTAGGGAAGACTCACAAAAGAAAAGACGCAACCATATACGAAAAGACACACACCATTTCAAGAAAGAAATGCCTCGTCAGGAAAACTGACGAATAGGAGCCAAAAATAATTATGAAGTGCTTTTTTAGTCCTGGCCAGATGTTCGCCCCATCGCCTAAAAAAAATTTGTAATTTGGGTGGTGGCGGTGGGGCTGGAGGTGGTGGCAATCGGGGTGGTGGTGGCAGGATGTGGTGGTTTGGGAAAAGAAAAGAAAAAAAGAAAGGAAGGGTAAAGTTGAAAATGTTTGATGGGCTCGGGGCAATTTTATATGTCCTGCGCTCAAATCTGCCTACAAATTGATATGGACTTTCGACAAGTCAGGTTGCTTCTCCACCAAATCATTCACTCTCGAGCTAGACAAACTCAATCCACTTTCCCAGCATGACGCCATTAAAGGGCTATGGAGGGGCCTTGTACCCCACCGCATCGAAGTGTTTGTATGGACCGCACTCCTCGGAAAATATCAATACTCGGCATAAATTGGCATCCATAGGCATATTTCTGCTCGAAGAAGATCTCTGTCCTCTATGTGCATCATGTCAAGAAACAAGCGAACACCTCCTGCTTCACTGTGTTTTCTCTCAAAATTATGGGCTTGGTGGTTAGACTTGTGGCAAATAAGATGGGCCTTTCCAAGAACTCTTCGAGACGCCTTTGAGCAGTGGCATTGTCCAAGTAAAACTCCTTTTTTTTAAAAGGTTTGGACTGCTTGTTATTTCATCATAATGTGGATTGTGTGGAAGGAAAGGAATTTACGCATCTTTGGCAATTCAAGCACCTCAGTTAAAAATCTTCAAGATTTAATATTGCTTAGACTTGGATGGTGGATTTCGGGATGGCGTGAAGAATTTCCATACTCTTCCTTGGACATTCAGAGAAACCCTGCTTGTCTCACTTGGAATGGCAAGCCCTCACAATCTCAATTGCAGGCCCGCAACCAATCTTCACCTCCTGTGATTTGGACCCCCCCGACACGGGCTTTATAAAGTGGAATGTGGATGCTTCTGTTAATGTAACAGAAACAAGTTCTGCAATTGGTGGTGTATTGCGAAATCACCTTGGAAATTTCATATGTCTGTTTTCCTCCCCCATTCCATTTATGTAAATTAATTGCGCGGAGGTCTTGGCCATTCATCGTGCAATTGCAATATCAGTATCAAGTGAAGTTCACAAAAAACTGCAAAGTAATCATAGAATCTGATTCTTCAAATGCAGTTTTTGGTGCAACAGTGAGAACGGAGGTCCATGGAACATGAATTATCATCTCAATTTCATTAGAAACGCGTGCAAGAAAAGCTTGAGCATTTCAATCTCCCACAAGACTAGAAACTCCAATTTTGTGGCGGATTTCCTCGCAAAACAAGGGCTAGCGTGGCTCTGATTTGATGCTCTAAGTCTCATTCCTTTTTCTCAAGTCGTTTCTACTGAATGGGTCTTATTTGCCACTTCCAGCCAGATTCAGATGGGCATGAATTTTAGTGGATGTCTGATTGTGAGTTTGGCAAATATAGCCACTGTATTATGGAAAGGGTCAGAAAGTCTCCTCATCTTTGGGTGTGTTTGATTTCCAACTACAGTCTTAAAGTCTAAGCAATATGTATGTATGTAGGGGCTAGCCCAAAGTTGGAATGTTGCTTCTTTAATATTTGAGCATGATTTGTAATACTGTTTCTAGGGATGGCAATGGGTCGGGTCTGGGTCGGGTCCACCTAGACCCATACCCAGCCCCGTTTATTTTTTACAGACCCAGACCCGCTGGGTTTAGATTTTTCAGACACAGACCTCAGCGGGTCCATGGGTCCTAACTGGGTCCTTAATGGTCCTTCTTAGTTTTTAGTTTTCACCACATTTTTAAATCTATGTAATTAAAAAATTTCGCACTAATATATATAGATCATGCATCCATGGGTAAAGCATTATCTAAACAAAATTTTAAAAATTAACTCATAAAATCTTAAAATATTACAACTTACAAATTTACAAGTCTTAGATGGAGTTACAACACTAACGAGTTCACAAAATCACAACTCATAAAACCTTAGAGTTTAGGTATAATTTTTTTTTAAATATGTAAATAGGTCTGCGGGTCGGGTCTGGGCCTGGCATATGTGGACCCGACCCGACCCATGCTCTTCAGGACCCAGACCCAGACCCGACCCGGACCTGTTGGGTCTAAAATTTCTGGACCCAGACCCTTATAAATGGGTCGGGTCCTAGCGTGTCTGGGGCGAGTCCAGGACCCATTGCCATCTCTAACTGTTTCCAATGTATTATGGAAAGGGTCAGAAAGTCTCCTCATCTTTGGTGTGTGTTTTAACACTATGAAAGTTTCTTTCTTAATTGAAAGAATACCCAAATATAAGTTGAGATTTTCTTTCTCTCTCCTATGATTAAATGAAATGGAATATTTGAATTATAAAAAAAAAAAAATTAAGAAGTTTTGGAAGCGATGTTTAGCATTCCAGCTTTTAGGATGTTCATATCTCTATTATATAAGCCAAGAGGGGAGCTATGGTGTCCCCCTTGGAAAAGTCCAAAATATCCCTCACGTTACCTTAGCAATTAAATATATTTTGCAAATTCAAATAAAGCATATATCATAATAAGGAAACTTTTGCAAATTTAAAAAAACAATCAATCTTATACAACTGTGAACATATCATATTCAAATACATATGAAACAAAATAAGGAAACAAATACATTGCATATCAAGGCCTAATCAAATAAAATTTATAACACAATCAATGCAAATCATAAATTACGTTTGACAAAAAAAAATGAAATTTATCATAAATTAACAAAGACACATTAAAAAACTATTTAGGATAATACATTAGATAAAACTGTTATTAAAAATACAAACTTAATGCTTATCCCTACTAGATCTAAAAAACTTATTGTTTATATATATATATATATATATATATATATATATATATATATATATATATATATATATATATATATATATATATATATATATGTATATTAAGTTGTTTGGATTAACAAGTGTGCGTGGTTTTTTATGAGAATTTAAAACTTGAAATACTAAGAGTTATAAAACATTTTTTTGCCTATTGATTTGTCAATTACTATGTATTTAAATAATAATTGTTAGTACATCAATTATTTTATTATTAAATCAAAAAATGTGTGCACCCTTAAACTGTCATTTAACCAATTTTTTAACGCTTGAATATCAATATTATTACTAAAATATTGCCGCACGCATAGCGTGCACATTAGGCTAATCTCTATTATATAAGAGAGGGGGGGAGCTTTGGTGTCCCCCTAGGAAATTATTTTACTACCCTCATGAATAAATTAACTACTTTGCAAAAAAAAAAAAAGAAATCAAACTCAAATATAGCATAAAAAAGTTAAAAAATATATTGAACATAATTATATCTCTATTATATAAAGGAAGGGGGGAGCTATGGTGTTCCCCCAGGACATTATTTTACTACCCTCATGAATAAATTAACTACTTTGCCCAAAAAAAAAAAAAAAAAAAAAAATCAAACTCAAATATAGCATAAAAAAGTTAACAAAAATGTTGAAAACAATTACTCCCTCCGTCCTATAATATTGTGCTCACATTCCTTTTTGGGTGTCCCAAAATGTTGTGCCTATTTTTTTTTTTTATCAATTTATTTGGACTAAATTATCCTTCATTTTTACATAAAGTTTCCAAAACACCTCTATATTTCTTTTAAAATATGTGTCCTTATTTATTGTTTTACACCATTCCAATGAACATTTATTGCTTTTTTATTTTAATTTAAAGGAAAAAGAAAGTAAAGAGTTAATTACAAGACAAAGGTACCAAGAAAGTACTTACTCCTTCCATTTTCCTTAATTCTCGTGAAAAATGAGAAGTGAGTACTATATTATGGAACGGAGGGAGTATATAATAACGGAGCCACCATAAATGATTAAAATTGTCTACAAGTATTAATGCATTCATACTGATAAAGTAAATATGAAAATTATATTAGCCAAATATTTTATCAATCAGTACACAATTAAGTACTCCGCATTACATTAAAACTATAAAATTCAATCAATTAATAAAGTGAAATAGTTTCATTAACAAATATTATATATATACAAACATGACATATTATGTAAATGCAGACATGACAAACCTTTTGCTAAACAAACATTCAAATAAAAAATGACACAACACCCAATTACTGACTTGAAATCAAAGTATCCACTTTCTTCACAATCTATGAAGTAGTGTACTTAATTCAAAAATCAACTAAAGAATTATAATATTAGAAATCATAAATAAATTCAAAAAAAAATCTTTTTTGTTTATAGAATTTAACTTTGTAAAGTAAAAAAAAAATAAAGACTGGTGAGAGACTTAAGTGACATAGACTAAACCAATCAAATTTTGCAACTAAAAAAAATTATTCTTTGTATGTCTAATGTTCAAATTTTGACTCATATGAATAAAAATAAACGACTTTATGTCTCGAAAAAAACCAAGCACGCATCGCGTGCAAAAAAATGCTAGTGTATATCTGTTGATTTCTGCAGGTCGGATTTTACAATAATGAGTACATTCTAATTGATTTCAAAATTGGTTTTCTCAACTAATACATCTTAGGCTTATAAATAGGATGTTTATAAAGGTTTTTGTCATATACTCATATGTATGTTATTGTGTGAGTACATGTCTAAGATTTGTGGCTCTAAATGATTATATTATAGATAAATTTTTGGACTTCCTAAGCATTCTCCATATATGTTTTTTTTATTATTTTCTTGTCTGTTATTTTCGCATTATTATTCATATTTAATTGCACAATTTTGAGATCAGCACAGAAGAATAGACATTTTAAAAAGGGTTGTTTTCTAGTTCCCTTATTTGACATTTCTTGCCAAATGTCCAAATCCAATGCATCTTTTTAAACCAAACATAGAAGAGTATCATATCTCCTTTCTCTTTTTTTTTCTAAATAAAATTCTTTCCTGTTAAACACACTTATATATTATGAAATTTGAACACGCTTTTAAGTTAAGTATGAGATGTCATCCTAAAAGCAATTATCAACAAAAGAATTATGTATTCTCATTTGACCAATATGTGACAACTTAATCATTATTTGTTCATACACGTAGAGTCTCTTTATATTTGAAGGTATAGGTTATGGCAAAATCTATATCTATACTAATATATTAAAAGGCGTGCGGAAATAAGGAACGGTGCCACGTGGCACTCTCCCTAAAGGCGTTTTACTCCACGTAATTCACAACAATAAAAAAAAATAGAAATTGCATAGTATAGGGTTTGATCTCAGAACCTCAAGAACATATACTAAAGTCTTAACCACTAGACCAAACAATATTTAGTGTTATCATCTTAAAGTATAATATTAATAAATGAAAATTTTTCTTACCCGGGGCATAGCCCGGGCCTAATAACTAGTTAATTATTAAGAACAAATTTATCTCTAAGTTTTATAACAAGAACTTCAACAGGACAATCATTAGTTACGAATAACCCCAAACTTGATACACGAATAACCCAAAACTTGATCATGAGTTATCCGACTATATCTCCCTCCATATCGAAGTATGATATAGGGCATTAATGTTATTTATGGTCAACCTTCAACCAACAATTTCTTCAAAATTATATTAATTAAAATATAAAGAATAAATTGTTAGATTTATAATAAAAGCTTTTATTGGACATTTCTTTAATAATAGTATTCATTAGTTAAAAAATCAGAGAAATGGTCAAGTTTGATAATCAAAGAGTTGGTATCTTATATTATGAAAATATGAAAAAGAAGAGATTATTAGTATAATATAATGGATAATGTAGAGTCAACTTGTATATTTCCTTTACAAAGATACTCGATCACTTTTACGCCGCAAGAGTATCATTGGTGATTGATAGGTGAAGTGGTGATGAGGAAGAAAGTAAATTTGATTATCTCTATTATATAAGACAGGGGGAGCTATGGTGTCCCCTCTTGAAAAGACTTATATACCCTTACTCTCAAAAAAAATAATAAAGAAAAGATTTTCTTAATTCTTTCCTCATTTACAAATATGGGTATAAGGAAAAATCTACATTACCAAAAAGAAATACATTAAAATGTGTAAAAAGAGGAAACTCACAATTGAACTTATAAATTGATGACTAAATCAATTTTCAAACATTTATAAAAGGAAAGATTTACAGAGATTCTTACTATCTAAACTCTCAGTTGCAATAACAATTTCAATTAACATGCATAAAAGAATTAAGAAACTTAGAGAATTTTCATTTTTTTTATTTTTTGGGGTTCACAATAAGTTGAGATAATAAATAATTAAAGAGATAAACAAACATCATTAGATAATATCAATTTATAAATATTTTTTATTGAAGCACTACTCACCATAGTATGCCTAAAAACCTCAATTACCCAGTGAAATTAAATTAAAGTACTACTCATAAAATATGCCTATAAAATATATGTATTTTTAAATAAATAAAAAACATAACCTAGATCATTGTTTAAAAGGAGAGTTGTTGAATTATCTACCAAATACAAGATAATATATTCTACCTCGGCATAGTCCTTTCTAAAAAACATTACTCTTTACACTAGAGCAATGCAAATAAAAAATCATAGCGCTAATCAATATTCACCATAAATATTACACTCTTATGTTAGTTTTAACACTTTTTGATGTTAATATTAATATACTGTCGCACGCGATGCGTGCATATAGTGCTAGTTGTAATTGATGCATGTGCTTAGCTTTCCCCATGTATGGAGCTAGAGCATTTTAATGCCTTGTCCCTCGTAACGTACGTACGTTCATGATGAAGGCTACTTAGTTTGTTAAGATGAATATAGAATAATATTGAGGATCACCATGCAAGAGTTTCACAGCTTGAAGCAATGTATCTTTTGAAAGCATTAATTTCTACCCATATTCTTCCCATAAACTGTACGATTTACTACTTTAAAGATCGTCCCTTTCTCTTCCTTGAAGTTTTTTGGGAATTAATAACGTAGTACATCTTTAGTATATATAGTATGTAAAAGGATTTTGGTTAGCAAATCAAACAAATAGATAACCCTACGATTACATATAATATGATTTGAAACTGAAATCAGCAATTCATTTATATGGATATGGTTGTCACCATAGTGGGAACCAAATGCTGTTTTATGCTCCTTCGTTTTAAAAAGCTTTTCCTACTTTAGTCAATGATATCTCATAGAAAGATTTGAAGATTGAAGGAAGAAAAAAGGGAAAAACTAAAAGTTCTACCTATAATTTCGTTATAATCAACTTTAATGCGCTACCTCTAAAATATGAGAATTGATAACCGTAGTTCAAAAGAAAAATTGAAAAGCAATTTTGAAATAGATGAACAATGCATAGACATTGACATATATATGCACACTGGCGGAGCCAGCATAGGGCACGCGGGGTCACGTGACCCCGCGAATTTAAAAATTATTTTTAAGGATTTTTGTTTAAAAAAAAAAAAAAAACCTATCAAAGATTGCAAGCATTTATTGAGGTTGTATCCGCACCTGAACACCGTGATTCGGCCCACTCTTCAGCCGCCACATGGCGCAAGTTCTGTTGTATCCACTCCCGAGACGACACGTGTAGGCCCATGTCTACGGACTCAACACCAAAGTCAGTCTATTTAATCTTTTATTGTTTTAATTGATGTTTTATGGAAGATTTTATGGTAATTGTTCATTGTTGTACTCTACTTCCTCCATCTGTTAAACGCTAATCTTGGCAATATTTATAAGTAAAAAAAAAATTCTGCTGAATTCTTTCCAAATAAAAGAAAAAACATAGCCAATTAGTCATGTGGACTCTTCAAAATATTGGGTCTTGTTTTATTCGTTGCATTGCAAAAATTAAACTTTTATATTTTTTTTAGTAATACATAATTAAAAATATGAATGTACATATTAATAGTTGACTTAATAGTTTAATTAAAATAATTGTTGCATTGTAATTTAAATAAAATATTTAATCTGAGTAATTTTATGTGTTTTCAAAAATTTTGAATTCTCGTATACTACTCGGTCGATTATTTCGGGCCTCCGAATTTAAAATCCTAGATCCACCCATTACTATGTATGTTGGGCTCTAATTTTTGCGTTGTAAACTTTTTAATATTGAATATCTTTTGTCTTATTTTGTGACCCCCCGATTTTGAAATCCTGGCTCCGCCACTGTATATGCAATATTGAAAATTTTACACTATTCAAATGTTAACTTTTTTGACAGGTCAAATGCTAACTTTAATCGCATTTCAATGCTAATATATGAAAACTATTTGCTATTATGCAATATGTTGTTGGATTAATCTTCCAATTAAAGTAGTGCATGGACATATGTGAAAGTTAACATATTGCATGTATTAAAAAACCAATGTAGTATATCAATATATTGCTAAACCACTTATTACTAGCTATGAGATGTGTCGTCTGAATTTTCTAAACCATGTATATGGTCACTAGCATCTCTTGTCGTTAAACTAGTTCAACTTAGCAGGTCAAACTCTTTGAGCGTAGAGGCGAAAATATATATATATATATATATATATATATATATATATATATATATATATATATATATATATATATATAAGTGAGTTCATATGAAATTGCATACTTACATGAGAAATGAGAATGAATTTCAGGCGCTATAACTCTAATAAACAAGTGATGTAACTCTAATGAAAAAGTGATGTAACTCCAAAAATTAGAAAAATTTTTTTGGGCTCGAAATTTTTTCGGGGGTATAACTTTAATGAACAAGTGTTGTAACTTTAATCCAATCGTGCGGTTGAGATTCATTCTCATTTCTCATGAAAGGAGCATTCTCATGTGATCCCGCCCCTATATATATATACATATACTAGCCTCATATGCACGCGATGCGTGCGCCAACATATTAGTATTAATACTGATATTCAAAATCGTAAAAAATATTAATATTAATGCGAAAAATAAACATGTACTTCGTACTTATAATTTATGTAGATAAGAGAAGTTGGTCTCTGCTTATTTTTTCTCATCAGGTTTAACTTTTTCTCTTGAATAACATATTGACTACAACAATTATGAAATCGAAAAAATACAAAGATGAGTTATACTCTTTTTTTTCTCAGTAATTTTTTGAATTTTTAATTTATGTTCTTTGTAATTGTTATTGAATATTTAGGTAAACGAAAACTTTGTATTTTTGGTTTTACAATTGTTGGAAAATTTCTTTGTTAGGATATTTTCCTCATCATAAGTAATCTTTTAATGGCAATCTTAATCTTTTTTATGTTATTAGTTTTATCTTTTTACAACTTTCTTTATTGTATAATTGTATTTCAGGAAATGAATTAGAAATTTTGAATAGTTTTTTTCTATGTTTCAAATTAGGGGTGTATAAGTCTTTTCAAGAGGGGACACCATAGCTCCCCTCTTGGCTTATATAATAGAGATTAATACTGATATTCAAAATCGTAAAAAACATTAATATTAATGCGAAAAATAAACATGTACTTCGTACTTATAATTTATGTTTACAAAACATAGGATTGAAAATGAAGATAAGAGAAGTTGGTCTCTGCTTATTTTTTCTCATCAGGTTTAACTTTTTCTCTTGAATAACATATTGACTACAACAATTATGAAATCGAAAAAATACAAAGATGAGTTATACTCTTTTTTTTCTCAGTAATTTTTTGAATTTTTAATTTATGTTCTTTGTAATTGTTATTGAATATTTAGGTAAACGAAAACTTTGTATTTTTGGTTTTACAATTGTTGGAAAATTTCTTTGTTAGGATATTTTCCTCATCATAAGTAATCTTTTAATGGCAATCTTAATCTTTTTTATGTTATTAGTTTTATCTTTTTACAACTTTCCTTATTATATAATTGTATTTCAGGAAATGAATTAGAAATTTTGAATAGTTTTTTTCTATGTTTCAAATTAGGGGTATATAAGTCTTTTCAAAAGGGGACACCATAGCTCCCCTCTTGGCTTATATAATAGAGAATTAGAGATATATATATATATACACACATATATATATATATATATACACACATATATATATATATACACACATATATATATATAGCGAGGTACATCAAAGACCCCCGACCCTTAATAATATATCAGCCACTACTAGATTATATAATGATCGATATTAGATGTGATTGTCGTTGTTGTAAGAGGAAGAAAACTTAGAGCATGTTCGACTCAAGTCATGGAATGAAAAGGGAACACAATCAAATAGAGAGTGGAATGATAACAAAACTTGTTACTTTATTGAGTGTTTAGTATAAGCTTTGGAATGGAAAAGAAAAGGAAACCATTACCACCAACAAATGGATTTTGTTACTTGATGGGAAGGGAAGGTCAATAATTTGAGGAATCTATTACCACCAAGTAATGATAATGAATAGATCAGGAGAGGTTAGTTGAACCAAACATGCAAAGAAGAAATAAATTAGTTATTTGATTCCATTTCTTAGAGTCCAAAAAATGTTGAACCAAACATATTCTTAATGTACAACTCTTATTACAAAGTTATAAAAGACTATATGATCTTCCTCCATTCTCAAACCATGGAGATCCGAGATCGTACATGCATGCATCTGATGCATGCTTATAATGAAACAACTAATATTATCTAGGTTATGGTACTATGGTAGTATAGGTCCAACACGTACGTACATATTAATGGTGGTATACATACTTTGATGCTTATAATGATATGAACCTCAGTATAATACCTTAGTTGATTGCGATCATATCTTTGATCTTTGAAACCACTGTGATAGATCAGAGGTTTACGCAAACTAAACTGATATTTCAGGAATTGTTGCTCTTATCTTAATTATTTTTATTATTATTGCACAAATCACAATACATACTACAAATCAAAGAAAAAAAAAATGGGGAGGATGGAGTACTTTGGCCGGTGGAACATGGTGATAATGAAATGGACATATCATTCTAACAATAAGTACACACAACTTCAAAAAACATGCATGCATATAAGTGTATGTCCTTAGTTTCGACAAAGTCAACGCGTCCTTTGCCTTAATTTGATACTAGGACCCGCTTATAATGTATCTGACATTGCTCATTGGCTTCACATTGTTATATTATGGCCCAAAGCTTGTTCTAGAAATTTCATTTCGTGTTTCGAAGCAAGAAAGTTTGATTTCACTTGCAATGGATGAACTTGTCAATGATTCATGAATGAACTTGGATAAGATTGTCAACCTCATGACATTAGTGATTATTCTCATCAAGATCTAGCTCTTAGAAAAACTTCTTTGAATTGGACTTGTGTTGTCCTTTTCGGTTTGGTCAAACTAATATTTGATTGTTTTGTGACTTAGGATCAAGTTAAAATTTCTTAAGGCATCTAAAACGTATCAGGTGAAAAATTCGTTTAAGCAAAAACGATGAATTAAACATATTGTCTTTAAATTAAAAGGAAGGTATAGGCATACACTATATATGCGTATATAAGATCGCTCATAGATCATGAATTTTCATATTTTTACTATATTCTTGAAAATTCAGTTGAATTCCACTATATATATATTGTATTGTTGACCAACAAATTAGAAATTAGCTCCTTCCCAGAGGATATGCTAATTTCGGAAGTTATTGTATTGATCTCAAGACTCAAGTACATAAAATTGATCACCTTTTTAGTATGTTAAGTGATACAAAAGTATATCGCAGCTTATTTTAAGAGATCTGTTTTCATGGGGTTATAATCTATAGCATTACTATGGCGTATTATTGATAAAGCTTAGGCAGTTCGGTATCATTGTAGTTTTTCAGGTTTTTGGTTTTATAAATATAAAAGTCATATGATAAAAGGGGTATAATAAACTTAAAATTAGTCATACTTATATTAAACAAATCAATTTTGAAAACCGACCAAAACGGAAACTAATTGTTCCGGTTTTTATTTTTTTTTTGTTTTTGGTTTAAAAAAAAAGCTGAAAATTGAAAACATAAAACAATAACGGACGATCCCTTGGGCCCGTTCGTTATCGTTTTTTGTTTTCAGTTTTCAGTTTTTTTGAAAACTAAAAACCAAAAACAGGAAACCAGAAAAAGTGGTTTTCACTTTTTAGTTGTCGGTTTTCAAAATCATCATGTTCCCAATAAATTTGACTAATTTATTATTCATTATAGGACATATATCATATGACTTTTGAAAATCAAAAAACCAAAAAACAGAAAAACACAAGAAGTACCGAATTAGTTTTTCACTTTTTCTTTAGAAATGAGTGGTTAAATTTGGTGTTGATTAGTATAATCGTTGCGCGTAGAATCTTCATAGTTCATGTGCATTTCATACTTTGCTAACCATAAATTCTTTATAGCCAACCATTTACAACGCAAATGTTAATTATTGTCAAATGTTAATTATTGTCCAACAAAAGAAAATTGACTTCTCTGGCAAAATGACAGCTGATGGACGAGGAATTAGTATAAAACCTGTACCAAGTCAATTTACCAAAATATCTCCAAATGTTCACCTATTTAGAGGACAGTTTCTCAAATAATGTTTGTAGAAAAATATCTACAATCATACAAGAATAGTTGCATAGAACTGATCCCCCCATTTTACCCTTACCTTAAGCCGGTGCTAGTATTCAGACACTAGAACAAAGAATAAGTATTGAGACACTAGAAGTCTAGAACAAAGACCATCGGAATGTTGCGTAACAAGGTGAAGTTTTCTGGAACATAAAACTGCAATACAAAACGCTCCATAATAACCACATTGAGCAACGAATGAATTTCGAGTCATATCTCCTACAAAAAAGTGGTCTAACAGATTTCCGGCACCAGCTTGCCTTCCAAACAGCTGCATTAGCTAAACGCCTAAACCTTTCGCCATACTAGAAAATACGACAAGGCATGAAAATCCTAATAGCTACTAATGGGGGAAAAAGATGGAAATTGGAATGGAAGGCTAAAAAAAATTGCTCCTTGATCTGAATATCGGAGTCGGGATAAGACACGGTTCAAGTCATGCAAATACCTATACATCCTCCCAGATATGCTCTATGAATATTTACAAATGAGCAGAAGTTTGGAAGAAAAATGAAAAAATTGATCAGAAGTTACAAAAAAATCCATCTCTCAGAAAGTGAAGTGTCAGATTAGCCTGATGATTCTAAGAACGAATTTTTACCGGGCATCCCTGCCTTCTTGCTCCTGGGGACTAAATCCGGAAGCCAGCTCCGAGGAACTACATTAAGAAGACAGAAACAGAGTTGAAACACCTTTTAACTAACATATGGAGCATATATAGTAAAAACACGAGTAGAATGACTAACTCACCTAGGAGGCAAAGAAATGGGATGATTCATCTCATTCGTAGGAGCATTGTTGAAGAGTTGAATTGAAATTAAACCCTCATTTGCTGTAGCCGGTGCAGGAGACCCCTGAAACTTCTTAGCAAAGTTATTTCCGGAGAATACACCTGCAAGATCAAATCCTAGTGATGTTTAAGAATAATTCTCAGTTGCTTAAGCGACTGAACTTTGTAGTCATAAGAAGAATTCTTCTGGATATAAGTTGCTAGTTAAATTTGAAACTATGTTACTGGGGCCTGATACTCGTATTTCAACACGAGTACGTGTCCAACTCTCCAACTCAGATATTTTATGAAAATAATGAAGTGTTGAAGTGTCCATATATGTCTAAGTGTCGAGGATCCGACACAGTTACTTGAAATAAAAAGTAATAGTCCGAGTAACATAGGTTAAAAAGTTTTGAAGTCAAAGCGAACAGTCTAAAGTCCACCAAAGGTTAGGAAGAACCAAGACTTCACAAGAAAACAGATGGCAAGAACAAATATTATAATTTCAAAAGCAATACACGACCTAATTGTTCACAAAAGGGAGGTTAGTGGCAGAAGCAATACATGATACATCAGCCATACAATGAATGGGAACTTTCAGATACAAAAAATGAGGAAGGGCATAGGAATAGAAGAAGCTGGAATTAGAGTTGATGAGCATATACAGGTTCATCTGTCACATAGACGTGCCTATGGCATCAAATATGAGAACTCATATAACCTGAAAATTGGAAAGAAATACACATGTAACACAATTGTGTTGTAGTAGTTCAAAATAGTTAAAATAATAAGCTAAAGGCAGAAGAAAAAGTTTGCTACCATGGAGGCATAACACAGAAACAGATTAATATATGCCAGACTACAATAATAAGTGCAAGTAAGAACATCTCCATAAATAAATAAAAGCACTTTACACAACAGTAGTATGACCTATCTTTACCTAAACAAAGGATTTAATTGTGGAAACAAGTTCTCTAAACTGGAATAGATACAATATTACATCCTAAGACATCCTCGAAACTAACATGGTGTGAATGCAGGAGTTAGGATACAATGACTGGCAGATGACGAATTCAATTTTACAGTAGATGCTGGTATGAACTCTGGAGTATTATAGAGGATAAAGCACAAATGGCTACTTCTCTATCTAACTCTGTATTGACAATATCGTCCTTGCGTATCTAACCCAACTTGGGTTTAATATGGGTACTGATATCAATACTCAATACATAGGATGTTAGATGGAGAACTATTTTGCCATTTAGCTAGACACATTTTTTAAGCTTCAACAGAATTCTTGTCTAATAAACAAATCTCTATGTGACCAAACAGAAATTTCTAACAACAATACATATCAAAAACTTCCACAGGTAAACAAACAACAATAAAAGTACACACAGTTTCAGGAAATGATGCAATATACAGACAGAAGGCATGAAAGTAAAACGACATGATTACTCAGCCCTAATAACACCAACTACCCATTAGCATGCAATATCCTTCATGATCCTCCCACGACTACAGGGACATTTTGAGCGACAAGTGTTTAGTGCCTCTTTGAGGTGTTTAGTGCCTCTTTGAGTAAAGTCTTTTTCTTACTCTCTAGCATTGCCTTGACATATCAAAATCCATCTTTGGTCCCAATCTCACATTAGATATATTCAGTAAAATAAAATTATATTTTTCATAGACATCAACATTCAAGTCTCTTTTAAATGTGCATTGAAAACAAAAAGGCTTAGTAAGTTCAAACCAGTACAACTAAGAAACTTATTTTGCATTATTATAGAAGAACATGCTGCAGAGTCCAGAAATTCAACCAACATACCTTGAAATACTATTATAAGGAAGAAGAGAACAGTTATCACCATTGCAGTTACACTGCTGCTTGGAGATGGCCGCTTGGCATCTTTCATCTTCTTAAACGCTTTAATCCGTTCAATTCTTGCACGCTTCCTAGCAGCAAGCTCCGAAAGCTCCTTCACCAACTTTAGGTCCGATGCAGTCAATGATGGACCTTTAGGAGGTCGCGGTGGTTTGGAAGCATTTTTCGAGCTCGGCTTTTTTCGATGCTCATTTAAATTCCTCTTCTCTAAAAGAGCTGCAAGATCTCTAACTTCTTCACCTCCCAAGCTTTTGTCAATGACCAACTCTACTCCTTGACCACCAACATCATTCAATTTAGAGAAACTATCGTTTGAGTCAATATCGATCACACCGCTTGTCAATCCATAACTTAAAGCCCCGTTGTGGCCCCTACTCAACGCTTTTCTCCCTCGACTATTACCAGAAACAGCATCCCCACTTCCCTCTTCCTCTGAGGTAGTACCACCACATTCAATATCAATCAAAAACTCCCCTTCTCGAGAAGCCATATGGCACTAATATAACGTCGTATTAACACCTAAATCTTCCTCTTATATATCATAAATAAATCTGAAAGTACTCAAACTAAGGCTTATAGTTCCAATAGAGACTCAAATTGTCAAATGAAATTACAGCCAAGTAATTATATAAAGTGGTAATCCTCTCACTTGATTCCCAAGCTTAATTGCCTTATTCAAGAAATGAAATGCACAATTTCTTTTTTGACAAAAGCTACTTAAATCAATCAAGAAATTTGAGAAATCGACCTCAAACTTTGGCTGATGATTCTGAAAGACAACCCTGCACCTCTAACCACCCACAATCTGCAAAAATATCAACCATATCATAAAAAACACACAATATAACACCAAAAAGTATGAACTTTCAGCAGAAAATCTCATTTATAAACAAGAAAAAAAAAACACAACTTTTCATTTAATTGTACTATATATTTCCTACTGTTATGCAAACACTAATACAAACATACAACAGAAAACCTAACCCAGAACAAAAATAACCCCCATATAAATAACAAAATGACACCCAGAAAAGAGCACACATACATACATACAAAAAATTTATCTTTAAGAGCAAATAATGAAAATAAGCATCAAAATTAAAAATGGGTAAAGTATAAAATCATATGAAGAAAATAAATAACAACCCAGAAAAAAAAAATAAAAAAAAACTACCAACCTCAAAGAGAGCAGGGAATAAAAACCCTAGATCACAGGCGAAAGAAGCAAAAACAAAATCAAAGATCTTTTTGAAACAAAGGATGCCTAAAATTAAGGAACAAATTATTGGACATGAAATTAGTTTCTCCAAAAATTTAGCTCCTACCCACTTTCAATTTCTCCTCATTTATGCGAAAATTCAAGCATAGAGCCAAAAATAAAATTCTTAATTGGGTTAAAATCATGTTATGGATAAAATCAAAATGTGACATAAAAGGACAAAAAAAAATTTTGAAACTTTTGTACCTTTTAAATGAAATTAAGAAAGAATTGGATAATTACAAGACGACTATGAAAACAACAACCCACAAAAAAAAAAGAAAAAGAAAAGCTGTGGGTTTTTTTTGGTGTTTGATGCTTCATTGGTTTTGAGGGGAACGTGTCAGGGTCCGCATAAATTTGTTGATGGCCGAACGAATAAAATAAATACTAGCAAAGGTTGAATATTAGTGGACGTGTCAACTGTCAACGGCTAGCAATTAATAGATTTTAAAATGATATAAACATGTATATTACCCATAAATAATGTTAATAATATAACACACCGTCTAACTTATAAAGTGACTTGGAAACCTGTTAATGCGGAAGCGGTTGCTTATTATAATGGTGTTCTTATAATCAACGAGATACATGTCTCTGCCTCATTATTGAAGGTGGTAATCTTGTGGTCAGAAACATATTTTGAGGTTTATATCAATGTTTTTGGAGTGTTCGGCTCACTTTGTTGCAAATATGACGTTGAACATTAATGTTTATTTTAAAAGAGACTTTTTTTTTCTTAATACGTTAGATTAGAATTTTCCCTTGAGAGAAAAGTCTCCTAATCTTTCCTTGGACATTTTTTAAAAAATTAATGATGCAATATTACAAATAACTCTATATAATTATCATCTTATAAAGTAATTATTATCAATATGTCTATGTATGTATAATCATTAACCTCATTAACACTAGTAAATTATGAACCCATATCATGCCATCAACTAGTAGCATGTTGCAATGCATATAAAAATTGGTATAGGTGTAACACTATATAGTTTTTTTCGGATATAAAGATAACAATATAAATGAGATCAAATCTTACCATTAAGGAGTACAATCAAATATTATTACTAATAATTATGGTTAGTTGTATCCGAAGATCTAGTTATACAAGATAGGTATGTATATATTGAAATTGGGGCATGTTCTCTTCGACATAAAACAACGGAACTGAATTGACTGAACTAAACTGAATTAAATTATAACTAATAATAATGATAATAATTTAGGAACTAAACCGAACCGAATTGAATTGAGCCTGAATTGATTGCGGCTAAAATGAACCGAACCGAAAATAAGTTGTGGAGAAGGGGGTACTTGTACTCTTCGTGTGAACAAGAAAGATAAAAGAACTAATTTTACCCAACTTTTTTACCTATCTTTCAATACAACCGCTGCAAAATGACCTCTCAAAAATGTGATTATCTTATATGATCATTGCAAATAAATTTTGACAGTCTTTTCAACAATATACAAAGTAATTAATCATTGTATTATCTAATAAAAACATTTTTTTTCAAACTTTCCCTCCACATCAAAATACATTAACATTTATATTTTGGCATCTTAATTAGTTGTTGCAAATTAATCTGCCGATTAGTATCCATATACCCACTATGTTCAATCATAGTATTAATTTTTAAAACCCCAATATTTTTTGATGATTCATCTTATATTTCTTTTAAAATTTATCTATCCAAAAGCAAATGTTAAAAATATCTTAGAGATGAACTAAGGGTCCGTTCTGTTCAACTTATTTTAACTTATATAAGATTTTATAAGATCAGATAAGATCAGATAAGATAAGATAAGATAAGATAAGAAAAGATAAGATCAGATAAGATAAATAAGAGGTTAGACACACACAATAAACTATCTTATAAGATAAGATAAGATAAGATCAGATCAGATAAGATAAGATAAGATTTTATAAGATAAGATAAGATAAGATAAGACAAAATAAGTTGAACAGAATAGACCCTAAATATAATGTTATTTTTCTTGCGACCTTTTGTAGTAGTAGGATACAGTGTATCTAACGCATTTGTGCAAAAGAACAAATATACTTATCTGATTAATATACTTTGTGGGACTGTGGATTATTATCGATGATTGAGCAGTGTGATAAATCCAAGAACAAGACAACCTTGGAAGAATATACGATTAAACGTGGGCTATTGAGTTCTTGACTTTAGTTGCCGGCCCCGTCCATTTGACCGGCTAAATTAATCATAAATATGAAAGATTAATCATTTAATTGACTTCTCTCAAAAAAAAAAAAAAAAAAAAAAAACAAGAATGACTAATAGCAAATGTCAGTCGTGTACTTTGTTATATAAATATCTAAGTTTAATAAAGGCTCGAACTATAAATGCAAGCACCCAACACCACCAACTACGACTAAGAAATTTCAAACACCACCAACTACGGGGTGGGGTGCGATCTGTCTGCACCAACTACGGGGTGGGGTGCAATATGTACCATAAAAACCCACCGTTTTCGGCAACATTTTAGACTTCCGACCTCATTTATGGTACGGAATGCACCCCACCCCATAGTTTACTAGTTGTAGTTGGTGGTGTTGGGTACACCCGAGTTATAGTTCAGGGTGTTGAGGCCAATTTTGCCTTTAATAAATTATTAGTGTCAAAATGGATCGATGATATTTACATTAATCCTTGCCATTAGGCCCATTATAAGGCGGTTCATAGTATTGTGATTATATTTTTTTTTCATACTTCTCTCACGGATTATTTGAACGGTCAAGAGCCATGTACACAACTACCACTGTGATATGTTTTTTTAAATAATATTCTTTATGGTCTATTACGTAGGTGATAATAAATATAATATATATAGTAATATAAAAGTCTCATAACAATGTTCATAATTCAATTGCATATGAAAGTAGTATATGATTTTTTTCATAAATTTTCGTTATTACTAAATGCCACCTTTACAAGTAAGTAATAACAAAAATTAATAAGGAAACAAACACATAATCGAGGATAATCAAAGGATATCATTACATTGCCACAAAATTATAATTATATTGGAATAGAATTTTCCTTGCAAAAAGATACAAGTTCGCTACTGATATTATCATGTATTATCAGTTTAACGCTTATCAACACATTTCAATAAGATTAACATTAGTTTTCAAATCTTCTCGGTTTAGCGCTTGTCTTAATTTCACACCTTAATTAACAATCCCTCAGTCTCAAGTTGTGATGCTCCATCATACTGTTTGGAGTCAAAGTTAGAAAAACTTTGATCGTAATCTTCACTAATATATACTCCCTTCGTCTCTAAATAGAGTTCTCATTTCTTTTGGACACAAATATTAAGGAAAAATCATAAGTGGGACACAAAGTTAAAGATTGAAGTTGGTACACTAATACACTATTCATGAATTGTTTTATTGATAGAGATAATGTGGGGAAGTGGGCAATACTACATAATAAAAAATGAAAGTTAAATAATATTTTAATTGGTGGACCCATAACAAATAAGAATATGGGAAATCTATTTAATTTGGGACAGACATAAATGAAGAAATTAGAACTCTATTTAGGGACGGAGAGAGTATATATTAGAAGAAGAAAAAATTATTACATGAGATCTTGTTGTTGGATATACTCAATGTTGTAGTTCAATAATGTCACCTTCATATTTTATATTTATTCAAATGGTCCATTATACTAACCGCCAAATTATGATAGTTACTTCTTACTTCGAACTTCAATATCTTAAGATTTAGATACATCTAACTTGTTTTTGTTCGTAAGTACTTTCATACAATAATCTATGGAAATTGATATCGCAAATGGTGTGTTATTTTCACCTTAAGTTTAAAGTCCAATTAGAATTGATTAATTCAAATCAGGTCTAATAAAGTTCAATTCAAATAAGGTTAGATGAAGACATCCTGAGAGCAAGTGCATTGCTTGGAAACCATCCCATACCCCCTTTCTCTAAGTCCTTGTTCTTCTAGACACAATTTCAATTTAGTTCAGTTCAACTACTTTTCTCTCACAGTTTCACTTCAGTCCAATTTAGATCAACTAAGCCCAAAAGAACAAAAATTATTAGGCAAGCCCATCAATGTGCTTGATTGCTTGCTTTAGTCCTCCTATTCCTCATAGATCCTCCATATTACTTTCATTAGATGCCCAAACATTACCCCATGTTTTCTAGTTAGGTAGAATGTTTTAGTTTGGGTTTAATTATAAAATTATTTTGTTATGAATTTTGAAAAAATTGAGTTTTGAGTCACAAATTTTTAGTGTAGGCCTACAATTCAAGTTCAATCTATCTTGGACAAATTTTTAGGACCTCATAAATAACGATGATCACGAGTGTATTTAGGCTGACACAAGGACCAACATGGCCCAATGCAAGTTTGGCTCGAACGACACGAGCCTTACCTCAAGCTTACCACAACACAAGAGGCATGCTGATGGATTACATGTCATGTACGAACATTGTTTTCAAAATCCAGCAATAGCCCTACGAATATGACGTGTCGTGTTGCATGTTGATCCGCTCCTTTTCAATGATTTTTTTAAAAAAAATATAAATTAAAAAACTCTTAAGTGGGTCCCGCATGCACACCACTATCTCATTCACAAGACAAGAAGTAAGCTAAATGGTACATAGACCCCTCTTTACGAAATCAATACAAGGCTGACACAACACTACTTTTCCTTAGGCTAAGCTAAGCTTGAGTCAAAGTAGCACGAGATTCACTGACCCGACCCGTGCCCAACTCAAGAACCCCACACCCCCCCCCCAAATTTTTTTTTTACAAAAAACAAAGAATAGGAGAAGCCAAAAAAGAAGGGTTTAAGGGGAGGTTTTAAGTGTGTAACCTACTTTTTTTTTCCTCGTTACTAGACCTCCTCCTCCTTAAACCACTTTTATTTCTCTCTCCCCTCCTTCTTCCACCATTCTTTTCCCATCGCCGCCATGACTCTGCTCGACCTAATCCTTGAAGCTTCAACCAACCCACAAATTAACAACGATCCTCTCAAATACCCATTTACTCTCAGCTCACAACCCATCTTCTCAAATCTCAAACCCATCTCTGAAAACCCTTTCTCTTCTCTCCAACCTCTCAATGGCTTCCAAATCTCAGAATCTGATGCAAAACTCATTGATTTTAGCTCCAACTTCTTCACCAAACTCAAGCGTAAGCTCAAATCTCCTCACTCTCTCTCCTCCTCATCTTTCATCGAAATGCTCAACTCTTTTCTTGAAAAAATTGGGGAAATTAAATTTGGGGGTTTAGATGGTTTGATGATATCTAAAGGTGAAGTTGATGTTGAAGCTCATACTTGTAAATTACTTCAAAAGTTGGGGTCTTTTGTTGGGAATGATGTGTTGGGGTTGGTTATTGAGGGCTGTTTTTTATTGGGTGATTGGAAAATTTTGGAAACCCTAATTGTTAACAATCTTGTGGTTGATCATATGCTTCGTTCTGATTTGTTGTACAATTTGGTTTGTAAGGGTAGGCCTGACTTG
The DNA here is from genome assembly GCA_947646795.1 of Beta lomatogona. Lineage (NCBI taxonomy): Eukaryota > Viridiplantae > Streptophyta > Magnoliopsida > Caryophyllales > Amaranthaceae > Beta > Beta lomatogona. The sequence goes on along the minus strand of CANSNZ010000319.1, from coordinate 1,019,460 downwards.
TTATGTTTGTGTTTGAGGCATTTTACTGATATAGAATCATCTGATTTGGGTAGAATTTTCAAGTGTTTTTTGTCACCTTCAAAAGATGGTTGCTTGAATATGGTTGTTGTTAGGAATGAGTGGGAGAGTGAAGCGACCGCCGCAATTGAGAAATTCAGTGATAGGATGTTAAGTGGGAAGAAATCAGAGTTAGCAAAGGAGGCAGCATTGTTGCTTATGATTGCCTATGATGGGTTTTCATCTGCAGAGTTGTGTTTACACTTTTTGTTGTCGTGTTCGGATGTTGATGAAGTAGTGTTTTCGAGTGCGTTGAGTAAGTTCAATGCCGAGGAAATATTGGGTTTTATTAGGTATTTGAGGAAGTGGTTGAGCAAGTATGAGAGGTTTCCTCAGGTTGGTCCATGTCCTAAGGCCGCGACTACATTGGGATTGATCATGTGTCAATGGGTGCCTAGGCTGGAAGATGTTGTGAAGTCTCTTGGTTTTGTTGTGGATGAGCATTTTTCTTCGTTGGTTTTGCATTCAGAGTTTAATGAGGAGTTCAAAGCGATTGAATCGATAGTGAATTCTTTGGTTTCTGAAGGCAGATTGTGTTGCTCTGTGGCAAATTTGATTGGGGTTTTGAAACCAGAAGTTAGAGGTGCGTAGCATGGATGACTGACTTCCTTGTTCTTCTTTTTTGTAGTTTATTCTCAATAGAATGTCTATTTTTATGTCATAAATCAATGCAATGTTAAGAAAATAGAGAAAAGATATTGTTTGAGAATTTTGTCAGATGCTGAGTAAGATTTTCCTATTACTATATGTGATGACTCCTTGATAACTTTTGCTGTTGGAATTTTGTGCTATTTTTAGTTTGCTTGTGAATTTGTGATGTGTGATAGTGTGACACTCTGTTTGTCATCCTTGTGTTAGAGTTTCATACTCAGTTTGCTATCTTTTCCATGTATGATCATGGTTACATTTGAGAAGATGGTTAAAAACAGCTCAGTAGAAGTTAACAACGACATAGAAACGACTCAATATGAGTGTTGACAACTTTGTTTTTCATACTCAGTTTGCTATCATATCCGTGTATGATCATGGTTACATTTGAGAAGATGGTGAAAAACAGCGCAATAGAAGTTAACAACGACATAGATACGACTCAATATGAGTGTTGACAACTTTGTTTGTTAGTGTATTTGTTTTGTACCCTTGAAGCACATGTATAAGCTGAATAGTCTGAGCCAATTTAGCTGGATGGATAATGATCTTGTACCCAATTGTGTTGAAAGTGAGCTGGAAATAATAGCAACATTTTACATATACCGATCAATTTGAATCATATTCTACCATTAAACTAACAATTATGGATTCTATAAGCTACTTGCCATCCTTTGATTAGTCTACAACCTGGAAAAAAAAAGAAGCATATTTATTATGTTTTGACAAATCTAAGGAGGTTGAAAGCTTGCAGAAACCTGTCAAAGGTATCATATAACTTTGTAAATCACTGAAAGTTTATTGATGAATTCAACATATTGCATGTACTGTTCAAAGTATATTGATAAGATTTGAAATTCAGTTGCACTCTTACGATCCATGTTACTCGGACTTTTCATCCTACTCTTCTTCCTCCGACATGAGTATGAACACTTCGACACTTCATATTGTACCAATTCATGTATCTTTTTGATGAAATAGCAGAGTCTGACACTTCAACTTGTCCAAATATCATAGCTTATACTTACTAGTAATAAAAATGCTACAGAGCTTTTGCCGGTGATCTGAAATCTTTGGAGTACCCACCATAAAATTAGTGGCCTATATACAGAACTCATGCTGGACTGATCAGAGTCTTTGCAGTAGCCAGCATATAATTTGTTGCCTATACAGAAGCAAAAGCCAACTTTCTAAGCAGCGATATCAATTTGCCTTTGAGATAATGTAGCAAACCCCAGTCCCTAAGAGCCGCAGAGTTACAATTACTTTATATCTTTTCCCTTCCAAACACACTAGTGACTAAAACAGCCAAATTCCAGTGTGTATATGTTCCCAACATCTCGTCTTGTCTCACAGTTGCAGGCTTGCAGCCAAGTCTCACACGTCCACTGCGTTTCTGCACTTAATCCTGTAACCTGTCTGCAGTGCCTCAAGCCAATACTTGATCCTACAGCCACAATTGTGAACTCTTGAGTTTCGAGAAAATTGAGACAGAACGAAATGCGGAAGCATAGCTTGTTTCGTGAAGCTGGATGATCAGGCGATAGTTGGCACAGAATAACATTGGTGCAGCCACCTTTACAACATCGTGTCTGGCACGCATATCAAATCTACGAGGCTTTGATCAAACGCAGCTACAGTGGTGATTACTTGGGTGGTGTGAGTACTATACGAACCTGGTGTACACCTGACATCTTTTAGAGGGGTTTTGAGGAGAATTTACACTTGTAACATTGGAGGCTCTGATCTGCTCAAAGTTCTGATAATGGACAAACTTATCGTGCGAAGGTGCTGGTGTTGAGTATTGAAAAGTGCAGGAACGAGTTTCTAACGGTCATTAATTTTGAATCTTGGAGATTGACGAGTTTTGAGTAGTCTCCTTGTTTTACTATTAGCTGGTTCCTAGGAATGCATAAGAAATTTTTATATTAAGCATCTCTTCAACTTCCACGACCATTTAAAGACATGAACTATGCCTGCTCTTTTCAACTTATGGTACTTGTATGAACTTGACTAAACTTATATGAACTTATTAGACTTTGTCATACTATATGAACTTATAAGTAATTTACTAGATTTTGTTTTGCTAGTGCGTCAAACCTTATTTTTGATGAACTTATCATAATTTACTAGTCCTTATTAGACCTTACGATGAATATGTGAACTTATTTTTTCTTGCAAAGACTGGAAATAAGTTGAACAAAACATGACCTTTGTAGGATTGTGCCATCGCGTCACTTTCTACGAACCAGTTGAATATTACTACTAATAAGAGGATAAATTATAGATATTTAAGGACTGCATATAAGAAGCTAAAAATGGAAAAAACAAGCATTAATTGATCATTTATTACATAGATTAATGTAAACTCTTGTCATAAATTTACAACTAATTTCCATTTTAAGCAATGTATTTATGTCTTATATGCAACCCTTAATTTTTAGATATCTAAACTCGGAACATGAGTGTGTAGTACCTCTTGTAATTTCACTTGAGGTGGGGTGCACTAATTTCTCTATTTCACATTTAGCCTCTCTAATATGAGTAGCTTTACAGTTGCCAAGTACTCTGCCTATTTTTTTTCAAGACTAATTTAAATTCTAATGTACCGTTGCGAACTCATTACACCAGCAATTTCCAATTTAAACTCCAAATTAGGAATTACTACAGATTTTAATAGCTACTTTCAATTTCCAATTAGACTGTTTGACTTGTTCCTTCCTTTGCTAACTTGATAATACCAACAGTTTCAAGTATGAATGATTCCAAGAAATGTTTAAAACCAAGTCCATACATTTAAGGATCAACAAATTACAGTACAATGCATCTTCACATAAAAACTTGTTTTTGTACCTTTCCACTTCTTCTACCAACAGTTCACCACTTATATATATGATCACATCACCTTTGAACATAATAATGTCCTTGCCTTCCAATTCAAAAATCCCCTCTAACAAAAACATGTCAATGACCTATGAATTTAAGGTAGAAGGTGGTGAAGTGGTGAAAACCACGGTGATCAACACTAGGGGTGGCAATGAGACGAGACAACTCGTGAGCTACTCGAGCTCGACTCGGTCAAAACTCGGTCAAAGCTCGACTCGAGTGAGCTCGAATCGAACTCGAGCTCGACTCGAGATGTTGGTGAGTTGAGTTGAGCAACTCGATACTCGACTCGAAAACTCGTGAGAAGCTCGAATACCCAATTATCAATAGCAAAATACCTAAATTCAACATTTTTCTACCTTATTGTTGCTTTTAACATGAGACACTTGCAAGCTACTCGAAATCTACTCGGTCAAAACTCGACTCGGTCAACACTCGACTCGGTCAAAGCTCGGTCAAAACTCTGTCAAAACTCGACTCGGGTGAGCTCGGCTCAACTCAAACTCGACTCGAAATGCTAACGAGTCGAGTCGAGCTAGCTCAAACTCGAACTCGACTCGCATCATTGCCACCCCTAATCAACACCGTAGCTCAGCTTGATCAATGTCTTACGGACTTTATCTCTGTAATTGGCCAAGAAGCGCGTCATTTGGAACGTGTTGTAGCATTGGACATAGAAAAAGACTTTAGACCGAACCGAAGCTTTGTTGGTTGTGAAAATAACAGGCATGTTGCTGAAAAAGTTGCCATACTGAAGCTGTGTTATGGAAACAGTTGCTTGATCATCCAACTACTATATCTAGAAACGGCACCTTGTTCGCTGTCTAACTTCCTGCAACTCAATTGGATATCCTTCGTTGGTGTTGGGATCAAGCACTGCCTTGAGGCGTTGGACAGGGATTATGGTATCAAGTGTAGTAACGCAGTCGATTTAGGTAGGTTGGTAGCAAGTGTAAAGAAAGAAGAAAGGTATCAATGCTGTGGCTTGTTGGATATGGTGGAATTCTTCTCCTATTCCCATTGCCTGATAAAACGATCTTGTCAGTATTGGTATAAATGATCTTTCCCTCATGTTCGGCTATAGCGAGAACCCCTGAATCTAGGGCCACTTGTCGTTCCAACTCAGTTCCAACAATGCACTTCTCGGATTGAGAAAGCGGAACTGCTTGACGTTGCATATTAGAACTCATTAAAGCTCGATTTGCATCAATGCAGATTCACAAGCGAGGACGATGCTTACTCGTTCTAAAGCTGCAGCTCTGACCATGTGGGGTGTTACTATATTATCTGAACAACAGATAGAAGCTGCAACTTTTGAAGCTTTGCTGTGCTTTAAATTAGGCAAGGGTTTGTTAAGACAGGGAAGTAGTTTTTCTTTTCCAATTAGCTTGTATTTGGTGGTGAGACTTTAATGTCCAGTTTTACAACAGTACTACTCGTAGGAAGGAGCAGATGTAACAAAGTCCATACAATGACATGCTTATAGTTCTGCTAAATTTAAACACCAATCACATCCATGCTATGAACTCGTCGACCCGTCGAAGGCCTTGCTTTGTCTTATATATATTACAGTTGTTTAGGGTGATGTCTATCTAGTATTCTAGTGTCGTGGTTTAGTGTTGCTGATATTTTTTTTGTTTCTGGGAAACTAAATCTATTGAGCAGCAGGTGAATCAGAATGTATCAGATTTAATATTATCTGCCATAGGTACAGACTTAGAGGTGGGCATGTGCCGGGCCAGCTCGCGGCCCGGTCCGGCACGAGCCCCGGCCCGGCCCGCAGGAGGCACGAGCCCGGCTCGCAGGCCCGTGGACAAAATCTGAAAATTTCAGGCCCGGCCCGCCACTCACGGGCTTGGGCCCGGCACAGCCCGCCATTTCCCCAAGCCCGCGGGCTGAGCCCGTGAATAGGCCCGGCCCATTCCCAGGTCTAGGTACGGTGATGCTCTATGTCCTCCATATAAATCATTTACTCTTTACTGTTGGTATAATACTACTATAATCATGAGTAGATATTGTTATCACATGATTAATTAAAGTTGTCAAGTTGCACTATTTTTTTATGATTAAGAAAGGGTATTATTATAGATGCTTGAACATTACAAGGCCCATGTTTATAATGGAAAGCTGATCCTGATTAACAGCAAAATTAGACAGTAGAGAAAATGTTACAACCAAGCGAGGAATTCATCCCCTTCTCTGCAGCCCTTATTTTGCCACTGCATCAGCCACGACATCTGAACCCCTTCCTTTGTATGTGATTGTGACTTCATTTTTCATAGACACTACGGCTCCGTTTGGTAGGGCGTAAAACATTTTCAGTGTAAAATGATTTTCATGGAAAACAATTTACAATGGAAAACACAATTCCAATATTAGTTTTTCGTTGTTTGGTTCCATGTAAGGAAAATGATAAATAAAAGGAAAATGAAAGGGAAAGTAAGGAGGCAGTGAGAGGAGTGTACAAGAGAGATAGGAAGGAAAATGGTTTTACCTTAATTTTGAAGGGAAAATGGTTTTCCATCATTGGGAGAACAATTTTACTCTTTGGGAAAATGGTTTTACACTCCTTTGTAAACCAAATAATGTAAAATTGAAAATAGAGGAAAACAGTTTTCAAGGAAAACGTTTTACGCCCTACCAAACGGAGCCTACGTTGCGGATGAAGTTTAGGTTCCAAGGTCCCCCATTGTCCTCATTGCACCATTTAACTACGTTTGCCGCGTCTGACTCGACAATGAATTTGGAACCTTTATGCGGTCACAACTAGAGGAGATTTTTAGAGCTCTATGTATGGCTAGGATTTAGTATGATTGATCTCCGTGAAAGGGATTGGGCTTGAGAATAGGCATATGAAGTTGCCTTTGGAGTCTCTTAAGACTCTGCCAATAGATGAGTGAAATGTGATGGGTTAACGGAGGCAAACATTATACTATTCAGATGCTAAGAATTGACTCCCAATCAAGAGAATCAATTAATCTTCAATTAAATACCATCTATTATACTCCTACAAATTTATCATACACTCGGGTGTACCGTGAGCACTGTACACCCAAGGCTATTTTTTTTGCTCATTACTCATTTGAAATCATCCAAATGAGCAAAATGTATTAAGAAGGAGAGTTCCAAATGAGCAGAAATTAGTAATAGGTGTAATGTGAACATGATACACCCGGGTGTATGATGAATGAACTAAGATACTCCCCCTTATTTGTCGAATTTGACCATTAATTACTTTTAGCTTCTTAAGGGTTAGAACAATTTTTAAAAGAGCAAGAATGCCAAAAAGGCCGGGAATGTACATTTTTAAGAAAGATTATAAGACCATTTGGCAAGAAATGGAAAATAAATGGGTGTCTACCGTAGTCAAAACGATACAGTCTGTTCGACAAAATTAGTTGTTGTTGTAGCTGTCAGCTGTTGTATTAATTGTTAGCTATCATTAGCTATTAGAGTTTGACTATGAAAATGGCTTTCATGATAATTAGCGTTCGGTAAAACTAGCTGTTAGTTTAGAAATATAGCAATCATTAACTATATTCAATCGTCAAAAGCTACTTCAAAAGTTCCCTTTACCCACGGAATGCATATTTATAGCTTTTTCTAAAACAATAGTTCAAGCACTGAACCAAACACTACTTTTCACCATTATTAGTATTTGACTTGGTCCAAACACTAAAAAGCTACTTCAAATGCTATTGTCGAACATGCCCTTAGCCTTTCTCTAATACTCCCTTCGTCCCATAATATAGTGCTCACATTCCTTTTTTAGTGTCCCAAAATGTTGTGTCTATTTTCTTATTTATCAATTTGTTTGGACTAAATTATCATTAATTTCTACACAAACTTTCCAAAATACCCCTACTTTTCTCTCAAAACATGTGACCCCATTTATTTCTTTACACCATTCCAAGGTACATTTATTGCTTTTTGATTTTGTTTAAAGGAAAAAGATCATAAAGAACTAATTTCAATACAAAAGTATTAAAAAATCACTTCATTAAATACAATTTTTTTTGGAAATCCTACTACTCATTCCATTTTCCTTAATTCCCGTGAAAAATGATAAGTGAGCACTATATTATGGGACGGAGGGAGTATGAGTAGCTTTATACTCCCTCCGTTTTCTTTTTAATCTACACACTTTCCTTATTGGTCTGTTTCTTTTTAATTTACACACTGTTGCTTTTTCTATTTTTGGTAACATGTCACATTTACTTTCTCCTCTTTTTCCACCCATGTCATCCACTTTATAATATTTTAACCCACTTTTTAATTTCTCTCTCTCACTTTTCAATTTCTCTCTCTACCTTTTCAGTTTATCTCTCATACTTTTACACTTTCTCATTGGTTCTCCCCCAAAGTGAAGTGTGAGTAAATTAAAATGAAACGGAGGGAGTAATAGTTACAAATTACTACTCTGCCTATTAATTTTCAAGACTAATCTAAAGTCTGATGTACCGTTGCGAACTAATTACACCAGCAATTTCCAAGCCTTAACAAATGCTATCAATTTCCGATAGACTGTTCGAAATTTACCTCGGGGAACTTGTTCCTGCCCTTTCTAACTTTATATACCAACAGATTACAAAGTACTCTATGAATGATTCAATGTCCAATATTACTAATATGAGCAACTTTTAACAGCTGCAAATTACTCTACCTATGACCTATCAATTTCCAAGACTATTCAAGGAGTATTCTAGTAAACCTTTACAAACTAGTTCCTGCACATTTTACTTCATTACACCAGTTGGAATACTATATAAATAAATACCCATCATATCCCATACATCTTGTACCTTCATATATAGTGTTTCATATTTCATAATTCATATTACTCCCTCCGTCTCATAATATAGTGCTTACTTTTCATTTTTCACGGGAATTAAGGACAATAGATGGAGTAGTAGGATTTCTAAAAAAAAACAATATTTAAATAAAGTATTTATTTGGTACTTTTGTCTTGGAACTAGCTCTTTATTTTATTTTTCCTTTAAAAAAATAAAAAAACAATGAATGTTTCTTAGAATGGTGTAAAACAATAAATAAGAGCACATATTTTGAAAGAAAAGTAGGGGTATTTTGGAAAGTTTGTGTAGAAAGTGAGGATAGTTTAGTCTAAGCAAATTAATAAAAAAGAAAACAAGCACATCATTTTAAGACACCCAAAAAGAACGTGAGCACTATATTATGGGACGGAGGGAGTATTTCATAACATGTCTATGCAGCAGAAATTTGAAGTGGAAGACAGAGAGGTGACTACTACAGTAGTCAAAACGATAGCTCAGCTTGATCAAAGCCTGAGGGACTTACTAACAACCATGCAAAGAATCGAACTAGGATTAGACGTAGAGAAACAGTACGAAGGCATTGGTGAACACCATGTTGCTGAAAAAGTTGCCATTGTTAAGCTGTGTTTTGGCACTAATTGTCTGATAATCCAGCTACTGCACATGAAACAACCTCCTTGTTGTCTCGCCGAGTTCTTCCAAATGCAGGAGCTATCGTTCGTTGGTATCGGGATACAACACTGCCTTGATGCATTAAACAGAGATTATGGGATCAAGTGTAGGAACGCTAGCTTTTGATTTAGGCCAACTTGCTACTGTTAAGAAGTCTAATATTTATACTTCCTCCGTTTCATAATACTCGCTACACTTTCCATTGTAGGAAGTTTCACATTACTTGCTACACTTCCTTTTTAGGCAATAAACTCTCTCTATCTCTCTCCTCTCACATGGGTCCCTTTTCTTTTTGCTCTCTATATCTCTCTTCTCCAAAAATTGACTAGGAGTCCGTGAATTGAGAAGTGTAGCGAGTAATATGAAACGGAGGAAGTAGATCATTTGGCCTGCTGGATTTGGTTGAAGAAGTGTGTGAAGGTCGTCTGAAGAACAGTGTTATGTGTAAAACTAGTGTTCGAATTTTGGGTAAATGGGGTGATGCTACACTGTCTCGCCAACAGATTGAAGCTGCTACTTGGGGTGCTTTCTTAAGCTTTTATGTAGGAAACTTTCTGTTAGGTGGCTATTTACCAAAATCCGAACACATCCCTTATTATTGGTATTATGGTTAATTCTATTACTAATGTTATTAATTTTATGTGTTGTGATGTGGGGATGAGTGGATGATTTTCCATCTAAGCTTTGCTTAATGTTGATTAATAATCTATATATTGCCTTAAGTATTAATGAGTTGTTATAATGTATTTGTGTTATCACTTGGATTTGATGCAGACTTTTAATTGTAAGTATAATATAAACAAGGGCACATAAGTAGGGATGATAATTCAGTGCGAATGTGATATGATCCCAACTTGATTATAAGAAGAAAAAAACAAGAACAATATCTGGATTTTTCTCAAAGATATCTGCGTAGTATAATATACTTACCTTAACATAAAAGATAGCTAGATATGATACATTTCCTAAACATCATTGATAGGCATGAAAGCATATAGAAAGTTAGAAACCGAGGACCCTTGGGTCCAATAGTATGGCTTCCTACCTCCCATATGGGAGACCAAGGTTCAAATCTTGGTAGAAGCAAAAATTTCAATATTGTTAGGGGAGGGGTGTTTGGGGCATGTTTGGCCTCTGGGTGAGTGGCCCTGTGCGAGGGCAATCTAGAGGAAATTCATCTTACCACGAACCCGAAAGGGGGCCCAAAAAAATATAGAAAGTTAGAAACTTAATTTTTGCATAGATATATAGACATAGGGCTTGTTCTTTTCGGCATAAAACAACTGAACTGAACTGAATTAAATTATAACTAATTAATAGTAATGATTATCATTTAGGAACTGAACTGAACTGAACTTAATTGAACTGAACTGAACCGAACTGAAAATAAGCTGGGGAGAACAGGCCCATAGTAGTATATGTTCTACATAATCCTCCAAATGTCTCACGTATAATATTATATGTTTAATTAGCATCTCAACTTTGTCAGATAATTTTTGCATTTACAAATAAGAAAATGATTTACCAATTTTATGTAGTCGAATAACTCTTAACATTATTTTTCATTTTCAACATTTTAATAAAATAATAGTATAAAAAATCAAGATTTCGTAAACGTATTGTGATAATCATCTTTTTTTTAAAGAGATTCGGTCAAATCTTCTAATAGATAGTATTTACTAAACTTAATCTATATCGTAGCTATAAAAAAACGTAGGACTCTCTTGTATGGATGGAGATAAAATTTTGACTTAGATAAACCTTTAATCTTTTTGACACAAATTATCATAATCGAAATTCTATCGACTAAGATAAAAATAGGAAAAGTTTACCGATTGTTTATAGATAATATTTAACCTAGGATAACTTTTACCTAGCACTTAATATAATTATTATCCAATACATATAAATAACTTCACAGTTCACACCCCCACATACGTACCTTCTCATAATTCTCTCAACTCCAACGTCCAAAACAACAATGGCCTCCATGAAAGTGTTATACATCTTCTTAATACTCATTCCATGCCTTGCAAATTTTTGCCATGCCGGCGAAACGAGTTCATACACTCGATCAACTGTTTCCTCTATTGACATGCCAGCCGAAGCTTTCCCGGCTCCGGCGGGATACAATGCACCGGAACAAGTTCATATCACACAGGGCGACCGAGGCGGCCGAGGCGTGATTATCTCATGGGTAACACCTGATGAACGCCACCCTGATGTTGTTAGATATTGGAGTGCAGAAGATCCTAGTGATGTTAAAAGCGCTCATTCTCAAATTTCTACATATCGTTATTACAACTATAGTTCTGGCTATATTCATCATGCTACCATCAGGAAACTAGAGGTACGTACGCTTTATCTAATGTTAAATATAGTTCCTATATACTACTCCCTCTGTCCCATAATATAAGTCCTGATTCTGTTTTTACACGGAAATTAAGGTAAAGTGGAATCTTGTTTTATTTGAATAAAAAAATTCATTTTTATTAGGAAACACCTACATTGTTTTTTTCTTTTTAACAAAAAATAAAGGTTGAACATTAATGTTGCATGGTTTAATATGTAGAAGAGCATAATGGGGTATAAGATTTCATCTTATCATTAATAATGGTGCATTGGAAGCTGAAATTATAAGGACTTTTTGGGAATTAAATTATTTTCATGAGGGCATTTTGGGCATAATTATTGATTGAAAATAGAAACAGGACTTATATTTTGGGACACTTCAAAAGGAAAGGGGGCTTATATTATGAGATGGAGGGAGTACTATATAAGCGTTTCATTTATTTTATAACGGATAAAGTATATAAGTGTGAGCATAGAATATAATTTGGTGGTATTTTGCAGTACGATACTAAGTACTTTTATGAGCTTGGTAAAGGTGATTCAGTTCGACAATTTTCATTCACTACTCCTCCAAGGTCTGGACCTGATGTCCCGTACACATTTGGTATCATTGGTTAGTATCAATTCCTTCAAATAAGCTTAAGATATGGATTATGTTTCAATAGTTTTCTTGAGCACAATAACAATATTATGAGGGAAGATTGAAGAAAATAAGGGTTTTAGTTATTACTTCATATACTTTATTTATTAATGTGTTATCTTATGGAGATAGGAATTGAAAAATATAGATTAATGTGTTATCTTATGGAGATAGGAATTGAAAAATATAGATGAAGTTGCGCTTTTTTTTTCCTAATCTCCGTGTCATGTTTTATATTGTAATAAAATACCGTTTCAGTCTTTTTTTTTTTTTTTTTTTTTTTTTTTTATATCGAGAAAATTTGCAATACGAAATACAAACTAAGCTAAACAACAACAACATAAGAACACTAGATTGAGCTTTACTTGCTCTTACAAACCAAACTAAGTTAAAACAAATAACACTATTAAGGTTCCTCTTGAGATAGAGGCTTGTATTGTTTGATACTTGAATCATAAATAGTCTTGTTGAACAACATTGGAAGGCTCATTGTCCAACAGAAGGTTCTTCTTATGTTTTGATGGAGGTTTTGTCCAAGGATTAATAATATTCATCCTTTTACCCTAAAAAAAAATACCCATTTCAATCTAATGATACAGTGAGAACTTTATAATGGAAAAAAATAAGGTTGTATTATAGTATAAGGTGCTATAGTTTAGAGATGGATAGTCATTCAAAAAAAGTTGGAGTCAATTGCTTTTTTTATTTTTCCATTTATCATATTTGTCACTTTCTTTTGCTCTTTTTCCATTTATCATATTTTAAATATTTTTTTTCTCTATGTATAGGTGATTTGGGACAAACATATGCCTCAAATTCAACACTAGGCCATTACATGGCAAATCCTAAAGGACAAACAATGCTGTTTGTTGGCGATCTATCGTATGCTGATGATTTTCCTCAACATGACCAAAGAAAATGGGATAGTTGGGGTCGTTTTATTGAAAATAGTGCTGCCTATCAACCTTGGATTTGGACGGCTGGAAATCATGAACTTGATTTTGCTCCTGAAATTGTAAGTATGGTTATATAATTATATCTTAAGTCTATTTTTTCATTGATTATTACAATAGTTGTTTGATTTTTCGTGTAAAATTAGTTTTAATTTGAATCTAAAACATCAAATAATATGTTTTTCAGGGTGAATATATGCCATTTAAGCCATATTTACATCGTTACCATGTGCCTTACAAACAAAGTGGAAGCACATCTCCTCTTTGGTACTCCATCAAAAGAGGACCCGCTTACATCATTGTCCTTTCTTCCTACTCTGCCTTTAGTAAGTGGAAATAAACTATAATTCCTTCTTGATTTTGATTATTTTTTAGTTGAAAGGGTAATTAACTCTCATATTTGATTAATTTTCTTTCTTTAATGTAGCCAAATATACACCTCAATACAATTGGTTCCAAGCTGAACTCGAGAAGGTGGATAGGCACGAGACCCCTTGGCTCATCATTTTGATGCATACTCCATTATATAATTCAGACAATTATCATTACATGGAAGGAGAAAGTATGAGGGTTATATTTGAACCTTGGATGGTTAGTTCTAAAGTCGATCTCGTTTTAGCCGGTCATGTTCATGCATATGAGCGCTCGGTAAGTACTACATACTATTATTCTATATTATACTCCCTCCGTTTCATTTTAATCTACACACTTTCCTTTTTAGTCTGTTTCTTTTTAATCTACACACTGTTGCTTTTTCTATTTTAGGTAACATGTCACATCTACTTTCTCCACTTTTCCCACCCATGTCATCCACTTTTTTAATATTTTAACCCACTTTTAACTTTCTCTCTCTCTTTCTCTCTCCACCTTTTCAGTTTCTCTCTCATACTTTTGTATTTATTCTAGACCTGATCAAACACCGGGCCGGGCCGCGCCAAAAAAAAGTGCCCATCTTGCGGGCCGGGCCCAAATCCGGGCCAAAAAATTTTGCCCAAAGCCCGATATTTCGGGCCGGGCCGAGCGGGCTTTTGCGGGCCAAAACGGGCCGGGCCCAATTTTTAGGCTAAAAAGTGTTTTTTTGCTTGTCCAAAGCCCGACCAAAAAAAAAATTTTTTTGACCGGGCCCAAAAAAACTGCCCAAACCCGCCCAAAAACCGGGCCGGGCCGGGCTGGAGTTGATCAGGTATAATTTATTCCTTGGTTCTCTCCCAAAGTGAAGTGAGTAAATTAAAATGAAATGGAGGGAGTACAATGTTCTTTTTTTTTTAACTAAGCACTAATTTTAATCTACATGAATTATTTGTGTGATGCTATCAGGAGCGAGTATCAAATGTTCAGTACAACATAACTGATGGATTAAGTACTCCGATAAGGGATTTATCTGCACCAGTCTACATCACGCTTGGTGATGGTGGAAACATCGAAGGAATTGCTGATAAGTAAGGCTTTCACTACCTATATGATATATTTATAGTAGTTGTAGCAATTCTTATACTAACCACTTATAATATTAGTAAGAGTATGATTAAATCAATTAAATCAATCGCAAATCATTTTTAGTTTTAAAAATTATTTCTTAACATCTGTATATCAAACCATGAATTATCACATGGAATCTCAACCGTGAGATTAAATACAATGAATATATATACAAAATTTCTTGAATAAAATACTTTGCATTATGGTTCTCTTTCGATTTCATAGAAAGTTCTTTTTTTTATATAAAAATTAAGTAGTTTATTTTATCATTATTAAAAACTTAAATTACACATAAAATGTAAATACTCGTTGTCTTTATGATTACCAAATCAATGGTCTTTATCTGTTACTAGTGGTATATAATATAGAGATCAACAGTCATTATAGACTCAATGTTTCGAAAATATTACTCCCTCCGTTTCTTTTTAATGGTTACACTTACACTTTTCACGCATGCCAATACAAAACTTTGAGGATGTATATCTCTAGTTTTATATTTGTAAAAATTTTTAAAAAGTACATATTAATAAAATACATACTAAGACGAATCTAACAAGATCCCACATGACTATGTTTTTATTCATGTATAAATCACAAATGAGGGTCAAAGTGCAACTTGTGAATAGTGTAAAATGTCAAAGTGTAACAATTAAAATGAAATGGATGGAGTATGTACGTAGTTCTATTGTTTAGAGCTGGAAATTCACGGGTTTTTACAAAATTAATCAAAGATTTATTGCAACCTTTCGCTTCTCTTTTTTCAATTTATCTTAGATTATCCTAATATTATACTCTTATATATCAAAAATTATTAAAAGAGGGTCTAATTTTAGTATAAAAGTAGACCTAGTCACTAAATGGATTAAACTAGTCACCGAAAGAAATTAACCTAATTACTATTGGGCTAATTCTCTTTTTTAATATTGAGCTTACCATTACCTAATTTTAATTTAAAAGTGACGATCTGTTACAAGACAAACTCCTTATATATAACTTTGTTTATGCAGTTTCATTTACCCACAACCTTCCTACTCTGCCTATCGAGAAGCAAGTTTTGGGCATGCAATGTTGGAGATAAAGAACCGAACACATGCTTATTATACTTGGCATCGTAACCAAGATGATGAAGCTGTTGCATCTGATTCTACGTGGTTCTACAATAGATTTTGGTACCCCAAAGATGAAAGTGCCTAAACGAGAATGATCTTTGGTAATAATTAAGTAGATTTAGTCATTTAGATTAATAATCTTGGTTATAAGATAATAAGTTTGAGTTTGGTCAAGTTAAACTTGTTTTGACATTTTTATTTTGACACTATCTCATTAAGTTTTGGTAGTTAAGACAGTTAACAATAATCTGTCAGTTGTCGTAGGTTTTTAAATTTTTATAGCAACTTTAGAATCCTTGTATTGGTCTGATTTTGGTTAGGTTGATTTTCTTTTTGATATACTCATATGAAATTAGATTTATGAGTTAGTGTTATGTTAACTAATAAATGTTGTGTTACAAAGACACCAAATAAACCTTTTTGGTGATAATTCTAAATGACTTTTTTTTTTTATAATTAATAATTCTAAATGACTTAGGGCATGTTTTCTTCGGCATAAAACAACTGAATTAAATTATAACTAATTAATAGTAATGATTATCATTTAGGAACTGAACTGAAAATAAGTTGGAGAGAACAGACCCTTAATCTATTAAGCAAGTCTTGAGGATGATGCATGACGGTAGGTAGAGCTAATAATCTTTTCCCAAACCGAAATCCAATCCATATATTGACCTAGATTTGCCAACAACCTTTAAAGTTGTTGAGAGTAAATATGCGGTTTTTTCACCAGGTACCCCTGAGGATTCGCAATATTCACCTGGTACCCTCGCGTTTTCAACAATTCACCTGGTACCCCTGAGATTTTGAAAAATACTCAGTATACCCTTAATGACTAACGGCCGTCAACTCCGTTAGTCATTAAGGCTAAATCAACCAAATTAACCCCCTAACTAACCTAACTAATACTAATTAATCCTAATTAACTAATTAAACCTAATTAATAACTTTAAACCCTAATTAACCTATCTCTCTCCCTAACCCCTAACCCCACCACCCTCCCACCATCCCACCACCCACTGCCCCACCTTCCCACCACCCCACCACCCATGTCCCCCCTTCCCCACCCCCTCCTCACCCTCCCCCCCTCCCCCCCCTCACCCTTCGCAACCCCTCCCCCTCCCCTCCGCCGGCGCCTACCCCTTCCCCTTCGAATTCCCCAGGTCCCCTCCCCGAACACCCTTGCCCCCCCCCTCCGCCGGCGCCTACCCCTTCCCCTCCACCTCCCCTTCCCCTTGAATTCCCAGTCCCACCCCCTCCCCTCCTTTGTTTTCGTCTGCCTAAAATCGAACCCCATCCCCCTCTGTTTTCGAATTTACGGGCTACAAGGGGAAATCGACCGAGGATGGCAAAGCAACAGCATCGACGGCGACCGAGGACGGCAACAACATAGTTTCGAGGGAAGACGGAGACAAAGTAGCGGCGAAAGTTAGGGTTGGGGGAAAGCCGTGAAAGGTGAGGCGAGAGAGTGAGAAATCGAAGGGGGGGGAGGGGAAATCAATAGGGAAGGGGGGAGGGGGAGGGGAAATCGACGAGGGAGGGAGTGGAGCTTGGGGCGGCGGCGGTGGAGGGGGTGGGGGATGGGGCTGCGGTCGTGAGTGGAGGGGAGGGGGATGGGATGCGGCTATGAGTGGAGGGGAGGGGGGGAGGGGAGGGGGAGGGGGGAGGGGGTGGGGGCTGGGCTGGGGTGGGTTGGGGGTGGGAGGGGTGGGGTGGGGTGGGGTTGGGAAGGGTGGGGGCGGTGGGGTGGAGGAGGGGGGCTGCCCAAGTTAGGTTAATTAAGTTTTTTTAGAGTCAAAGTTAACAGAAAGTTGACGGTAGGGTCACGTCAGGTATTTTTCAAAACCTTAGGGGACCCCAGGTGAATTGTTGAAAACACGAGGGTACCAGGTGAATTTCGTCAAACCACATGGGTACCTGGTGAAAAAACCGATAAATATGGCTAGTCTATTTTAAAAGAATCCTACTTTCAATTAACTTTCAAACTGTTCCAAATCTAAAGATATCTTCCAAAAACAGTGCTAAACCTAGATTGACCCCCTATTGACTAAATGTGCTACGTAACATATTTTATTAGGTGCATTGATTACTTTTTTAAGAAAAACTTTCATTTCAAGTATCTAAGGTTTGGTAAAATTTCAGGTTTAGGTACCCAAGGTTTCAATTTAGTTGTGTTTTAGATACACGAGGTTTGAACTTAAAACCCACTTTAGGTAAACAGGCTTAACATTCTTATTTTTCTATTTACTTTTACTACGTAGAAACTCTTACTAAACTGATGTTAGCTGACTTAGTTACCAAATAAACAACAGCTAAACAGTTGCAGCAAAAGATCTTCAACTTCTTAAACAGTTATTGAAACCAATCATCTTAATAGTTACATATTTCAAACATAAAGATTCTACTGTTTTCGGGTCAATAACAAATGCATTTTTTCAAGCTTAGATACATTATAATTCAAGTCACAATTATCTAGTTCAAAAATCGTTATTTTCGAATTGGATTTTAGGCCTGATTAATTTTCTACCTTCTTCAAATGTAATATTAAGAATTTTCGGTCTGTGAATCGTTGTTGTCATATAATTGGAGACATATAATTTATTTGTGTTTTGTTTTTAAAAAATGCTTTCTGATTTCATCACAAATTAATAATGTTAGCACAAACAAAGCAAATTGATTGGAGGTAAACAGTGTTAATTAAGCTTTTGTACCACAACAGTAGGCACAATATATGTACATTAAGAAATGTTATCAAACAGTTATATATGAACAATCAGCATAATATATATTCCAATTCACATGATTGCAGGATTTGCCATGAACTTCAAAACCATATAGACCAAATAAGTCATAATAAACCAGTCAACAACAATCCCTGCACAGTCACAAGGCAATGAGCATAGGCTTGCACGTTGCACTCATAGATTCATAGCCACCCAAATCAGCTCAGTTGTAGGGAGGCCGAGCCAGCTCTGTGCAGGCAAATAGCATGCACAGCCTGTTAACAGGCCAAATCGAGCCAGACCATGCGGGTTGCAAAAGAAACAAAATCACGAGTATGATTAGAATGTAAGCACAACGTAGCTATGATCGGGTTGGGGACACAACTACATCTACCTATTCGTCTTCTCTATTGTGCCTGGAACAGGAAAATGCGATACGATTCATTGCAATTAAATGATGTCACATATAGCAGCACAAGGCTATCCACACTACCACATTAACCTTCGAAAAAGACTCGAAGAAACTTCAAAATTGCTAAACCACCTAAAGATTACTACTAAGAAACTAACGATGGAGAAGATGGGAGCGAATATACAAACAAAATTCTCAAAATTTATAGAATGATGTCCTATATAGACTTTCAAGTTAACCCACCAAAACATTACTTCTCACTTCTCAATGTGGACCACACATCAAAGCAAGGTTGACCATCCACGAAAGCCTCGGTTTTCCCAAAAGCGTAAGGAAGCCTCCGCTTTCCCAGGAAAGTCTTTGAGAAAGGGAAGCCAAAGAAGGAAAGAGGCAGACACAGCGAGCACATAACTGGGCAAGGACGAAGAAATGCTTATTGAAAAACCACCACCAACATAAAATATTTTGCTTGTTTAATTGACAAAAAAATATATGGTAAAGAGATGTTTATGAAAAGAAACAATGTGCGGTTGTTTGGTTGGCAGACATGAAAAAAGTGCACAAGATGAAGAAAGCTGGTGTGTAGAATTTGCCATGTTTATTTTCCATGATAAACAGACAAGATTTTGCATTCCTATATGGGAAAAGAACTTCCTAGAAGATAATACTTCTTACGTAGAAGATCATACTTCTTACGTAGAAGATAATAGAAGTTCATAAGAAAAGGAACAATGTGCAGTTTGGTTGGCAAAGACATTAAAAAGTGCACGAGATGAAGAAAGCTGGTGTGCAGATTTTGCCATGTTAATATTCCATGATAAACAAACAAGATTTTGCAATCCTTAATGGGAAAAGAACTTCCTCGAAGATAATACTTCTTATGTTCAACCAAAAGGCCACGAAATTGTGCTCTAAAAGGTGCAGTGTGCAAGTGCATCTGCTTTTCTTTTCAGATATCTCTGTTCAATATCCTTTTTGCATTCCACACTCTTCAAGCAAACAACTGTGCACGAACAAGTTGACTAAGATTTCCAACTTCCTTAGTGTTAAACAAGAAGCCTAAAAGGCTGAAAGGGGATTATCAATCTAACTGCAAAACTTCCCACAAAAACGAACTAATAGAAAAGGAGTCAGAAATGACTTAATTATTCTTTCACTTCAAAAAGAAAACAAACTCGAAAAGGATTCTTAAAAGTTATGATCTTGGCCTACCTAGAAAATGCAAGCTTGCACCATTTTCTATGAGGGACAGATCTACACGCATAAAACGATACACCCATTTACAGTCAAAACATCCTCCATTCCTTCGAAACATTTTCTTGGCCTGATAAGCTATCTTAGAAAGGAAAAGAAAAGGCATCGTCTAAAAGCCGGAGAAT
Organism: Beta lomatogona; assembly: GCA_947646795.1. Taxonomy (NCBI): domain Eukaryota; kingdom Viridiplantae; phylum Streptophyta; class Magnoliopsida; order Caryophyllales; family Amaranthaceae; genus Beta; species Beta lomatogona. The sequence continues at coordinate 999,357 of CANSNZ010000319.1, read as the reverse complement.
TCACAACCTGTACACCCGCTTTGTTTACCAATGAAAAGGTGTACGTGTACTTCATGAGTTGGGATATTACTTACTACTTCCATCACTCATTAAAAAACAACTCGTGAACAGAAAAGGCTCCTCAAGAGATGTTCTTGGCAACTTTGTCTACTACCTTGAGATGGATGCAAGCACCATAAGCTTATGAGGGATAGGGTCTACATGATAGAATGCATTAATTGATTTTCAGAGTTTAAAACATCCTCCATTTCTTCAAAACATTTCCTTGGCCTTATAAGCTATCAAGCAAGGAAAAGAAAAGGCACCACTTTCTTGGCTTGATTCATACCAATAATATGGTGTACATGACCACTTCACAAGTATGGATGGAAAACGAAAGGAAGCAGAGGGTGGAAAGGAGCCAAAGACAGCTGGAAACCGCAGGTATGCATGGAGTAAGCAGAAAATTTTAAAAAGAAACTTTTGCTCTATAACCTCTGATTTCAAAATGGCTGAGGAACAAGTGTTACTCCAAAGAGGGGACCTGGTGGAATAACCTATTATCATGGAATAAAGGAATGATATGATGGTTGATTTCCCCAAAATAAGAATTCAGCAATAGAAGAGACTATGGCAAAAGAAAGTTGAAGCCAAACATGTTGAGAACCTCACAGAATGGAAATTTACTCTGAATGACCAAATCAAATCTACTTCAGCCGAAAGATTAATTCAAAAAAGAAAGCAAGTACTTGATCTTACTGCCAAAGATCACAGCAGGAAAAGCTTCTTCTCCAAGGTTTGTACCATAAAAGCTGGTACTGGAAGTTCACAGAATCAATAGAGCTAGGTAGATACAGTAACTTCAGTGGCAGGCAGATAGAAAACACCGAATTCAGAAGCAATAGAAGGGCAGAAATTTAGCTACCATATGTAATGGACACACTTCCAGAAAAAGATGCTTTTAAGACAACAAAACATGTTCAATCATGCATTATGACATGGATCAGGCCTACCACGAGTTGAGAGGGGAATTAAATCCCCCTTGGCTTTTATGATTCCAAGAACTAAATTCCAGCTCTTAAGCTGACATGGAAGATATAAGAGGGCATGAAAAGTGGATGCAGTCTTTGTGCGAGTATTAAAACAAAAATAGATCTGAGAAGATATACAGTCGGAGGAATGGAGGAAAACCAAAAGAACATTGAAACACCATAACATTAAACACCCGTATGATAATTATGGTCAGTAGAAGAAAGGATAGCACATAGTAAAACAGCAGAAACTGCTGGAATATAGATTATAGAACATCAAGAAAGGAACGAAAGATCCTAGCTAAAGTAAGCCACCCCACAAAAGATGAGTAGACTAAGTACTAAGCACCCATGAAACCTAGGCTCCACTTAAATAGATCTGGGCGCAAATCTTCTGGCAAGATCTTGAATGGCATTTTTATGGAAGGCATACAATCTGGTGGAATAACCTATTATCATGGAGCTCTGGTGGAATAGCCTAGAGAAGCTGAGAAGGTATAGAGGACAACAGTGAAGAGCGAACCCTGAGTGTCGAATTTCAACATTTCTACCAAGAAAACAACCTGAGAAGCTAAGTTGCCATAATAAAGGCTTGAATCAAGTTTTCGGCTGAACGCTTCTGCTCAGGTGTACCAGATATATGCGCCACACGATCTCCACGGGAAGATTTTGGCTCAGAAATCTCTATAACAGCTCCTGATATCTGAGAGACCAAACAAAAGCAAATTCCAAAGAATGTTAAATACTCAGTGGAAAGCAGTGAAAGAGAGCATAAGATAAGCAAACGCAAAGCACAAAAAACAATCACATTTCAGTGGGTGTACTTCTCCACCCACACATACTGTTCACGAACTTGCAAGGTCCATTTGAAAAAATAACGAAATACAGTTCCTTGGTAAAACCTCACTCAAGTTTCAGTTTGATGAATTAATGAACACAGCTATAGTGTATTCTTCTACTCATCCTAGAGATGAGATAAAGCTGAGTTCAGCATATGAGGTACTCCGGTCCTTAAGTTCATACACTGCTCTAACAGAAATAAGGGCAGAACACTACTGATATTCTCAAAAGCTTATCTTGCACTGACTAATAAATAACAAGATCTAGACTAGAATAAGGTATGGAACGATAAAACAATATTCAATCTTGTCAAGCATGGCTTGAGCTCCTGAACCCCACTCAACATATATAACTTGTTTAATGAGCAAGAATCGAGCTGCGCTAAATCACTTAAAGCTTACACAATATGAAGTTATAAATATAGACACAGCTTGAGTAGTATATCTACTGCATCTTAAGCAAACACCAGTTACATTAAAGCTTGACTCAGTCTATAGGCCATAAAAAGATACATATCAAATGGCCAAAGAAGTAGTAATAAATAGCTACATCAAGATGAGGTTGTCAACGGTTAACTATAGTATATAAACCTCTTTAAAGGAAAAGTGACCATTGAATGTGGAAAAGTTTCTATGCATACCGGATAAGCCTTAGCTATCCACACAAAAATGTAAGCCACGTCAACAAATGTATCATACTCAAGTCAATCACACAAACAAAAGCGAAATGAAAATTCTCACATAAAAACAACATAATATACCTGACGGATATTGGCAAAATTAGCCCCATTTTTCCCCAAAACTTTACTCACTGCATTAGCAGGAATCAATATCTCCAGAGTAGAGGAAGGCAGCAATCTGATTATAAGCAGGAAGGGGATAAAAATATAATAAGTACAATATAGCTAGAATAAGTAAATAAATTCTAGTAGAGAAACTAATTCATGATAATCATACCCCCCATAAAGCTTCGACGAATAAGAGGATCCATAAACATCATCTCCCATCTGGAAAAAGAAACACAAAGGGAGAAATATATTTTACCAAGAAGTAATGATAACAGCAATTAAAGCAGAGACCTAAATCCAGACAACAATTTGACAATGTAACATAAACTGTTAATCCATAGCGACTAACATTTATTTAAAATCTACGAGGGGTATAAATAAATAAAATCTTTAACATCCATTATTTCTATACCGAAACACCAGAAACTTACAAAAAAATAATGGAAGAGAAGGGGACACAACGACACACAAAATACCCATAACAGAAGATTGTCAAATAACGAGAAACTATCCACTGCAACTCATGCACTACACCAGTTTTATCAGAGCAATTATCTTACCTAAATCTGCAATGGGAAGCACATATCTCATCCATTTATTTAAAACGTGGGCTTTGATCCACACTAACCCCAAACACTCAATTAAAACATTCAGCCTCCTAATCCAAAGAAAAACTAAGAGGTTCTCCACTTCTATACATAAAATTAGACCTATAACAAAACCTGGTAATTGCAGCCAAGGGGAAGGAAGAACTGCTCTTACAATAAAAGTGGATCAACATACCGACATAGATCCATATTTGTAATGACCATTTGATGAAAACATGCCAGCCCCACTCGCAGACTCATTTCTTGGTTCATACCCCAAAGGGTTGGCTGGGGGAACAGATTGTAAGACAGGAGGCAGTGAAAGACCACTGCTACCAGCATATAAAGAATCAGGAGCAACAGAGTGATTACTAGCACCATCCTTATCTTTCAGCGAATCATCACGGAGCCTTAAAACAATTTGTATAAGTGCATCTCTGACACTTTTTACTTCTCCAGATACCTGACAACATGATAAAAGAAGTGACAAGAAAATCAATTCACCTACAGAGAATCACACCAAAACTTCACATAAATAGGAGGACTCGTACCACAACATATTCATCACCATCATCAGCAATCTTTGGCTTATCTCCTTTCGAGATCCGTATATCAGCCCTGGTTCTTTTCCTGATCTCATTGATGATTGAACCACTTTTCCCTATGATGCACCCAATATTTCTAGATGGAATGAGAAGATGCATGGCAACATTTTCAGCATCTTCATTGATCTTCTCTTGAAGTAATAGAACAGCTTCAACTGCCTTCGACTGTAAATCATCCAATGACTGCCAGGAAACAGAAGTTCCATGATTAGAATTCCAAAAAAGATCAAAGAATATACTTACAAAGTCTAGCAAGAAGTCCAAGGAAAAAAGTGACAATTCCCCAAGTCAAATACAGGCAAAAAGCTGTTATATTTGAGAAGGACAACAGCAGTTACAACCACCAAAAAAGAAACAGCACATTTCAGTATTTATTAGATTTTTTATAAAAAGTGGTTAGCAATATAAAACTATATAAACTTCACAACATTTATGTTCACTCTAAAGTACGAAACTGAATTTTGAGAAGGGAAAATATGGATGGGGTAAGAATTCATTGGTGAACAAGAGGTACAAAGAGCAATACAGAAAGATTAATCAACTTCTATGCAATAAAATAAGCAACCATTGAACTCTTATGATGATATGTCCTCCTACAAAAACAGACACCCAATTTACAAGTAGAAAAAAAAAGAAAAAAAAAATGCTTTGCTAAGCAGGGAACCTAACAGAAAGCTTATGTTAAATCACCACATTATACCACAAGCTTTTACCTCTAATGGAATAAGATATAATAAAAAAATACCAACATCCTGCAATGATCATCAGAATTGAAAACACCAGATTTTAAGTATATCTAACTTGTTTTAGAGAGAAAATATTTCAACTAACTGATTTGCTATAGTTCTCATATACTAAAAGGGTCTCAATGTCTAACTTGGTGAGGAGTACATTAAATAAACAAGAACAATATTCTTTGGGGGATAAACCATTAGAATGTGGAAACTATTAAATATGATTGATAATCATACTGGAACATAATAGTAACAGAAAAAAATATAGATAAATAAAGCAATACGTCAGTTGAAGTAAGAAAATAAAATGGGGCATACCTCAGTTGTAGTTATGGTGATCACACATTCGCTGCACTTATCTTTGGTAACCTTAGAATCATCCACCTCAATATGTGCACCACTGGCCTGTCTTACACTTTTAATAGTACACCCTCCCCTCCCAATGACACGTCCGATCATATCAGAAGGGCATAAAACCCGTACTGTCAACTCCTCAGACCGAGTGGTTCCACCATAACTAGGGACAACAAGAGACCACATGCTTCCTGTATCTGCAAACCCTGGAACAGAAATTTCGGGGGCACGAGCATCAATTAAAGAAGGTGCAGACCTAGGAGGAGCTATGGGATCTGTATAAAATCCACTGGCTGGATAAATAGGCATGTCAGCAGGAATAATAATGCTTGGTGCAACGTCTGGCACACTAGTGTCAAGGGGGATTTCTTCTTTAGAACCAAACTTGTACATGATTGCAGAAACAGCAAACAGCGCTTTCTTCACAGCCTCAGAATCTCCAGAAATCTGTGTAAAGACAAGGCTTCTAGATGAGAAGCAGAAATTGACATCACCTGACACAATTACATGATCTCCAATCTCAAGGGAAGACCTTAGTCATCAAAGCCAGAAAGCTTATCAAGCTTTTAGGACCCTTAAAAGCAACTTCTCATTGTATGCAACTTTCAGCTATTATATCTAACTGTCATATTTCGGCAGTTTCGCTACTTAAACTAACTGTAGCTAAAGTAACCCTTCATTCCCCAAGAAGATGTGTTGCAACAACATTACAACAAAAAATGATAACAAACCAAGAAGAGTCAGGAACCTAATAAAGCAGGCTTGGCAAGTTCAGCCTACACATTTCAGTAGCATTCCACCACGACTCTTTAAACTATATCCCTTTATTCTAATATCAAAACTAAATGCAGCAAAACTATGACCCTGCTTGAGATAAGATTGGTTAAATTTCAAGAATAATTGAAAGTATACATGCTGCTGGACACTGGTAAGTTAAAAGGAACCACTAACCTGGACAAAATTGTCAAAACTCATAGCACATGAATGACTCGGGTCTGCATCGTCCTTACGAGTGACCTTAATATTAGCCCTGGTTTTGCTCCTCAACTTCTTTATAGTGATCCCAGACTTGCCAATCACATTGGCCGACTGACTAGCTGGGACAAGAATGTTGCATTCCTCTTTATCCATTTGCCTCCTCTCAGGGTCACCCAAGCTGCCCACTGCATTAGCAATGGCAGCATGCATTCTTAGAAGAGCATCTTGTGCAGGGCAAAGCGGTGCATCGTTGTTATACTCCTCATCAAATTCAACTTCTACCTTCTCCTTTACATAGCAATAGATAGTGATAACCCTTTCCTTGGCACCAGGAAATGGGTCCACTACCTTCACCTTCGCTCTAGTCTCCTGTCTTATAGAATTTATCACTTTCCCGGCTTTACCAATCACGCTACCAATTACCGTATCAGGACACAATATCCTGTATGCAATTACTTCATCACCACCCTTATCTTCCTTGTCAGTCCGTCGTCTCTGATTCTTGCCATCGCCATGGTTGTCCTTCTGACCTCGGTACCGCTTTCCTGTCTCACCCATAGATGAACAAAATCTCTACAAACAAAGGAGAAATACAATTCAAATTATGATCAATTCCTCTCAACAACCCATGAGAAACTGATAACAAATACACAATTTCGTGCAAGTGTTAGTTGTCCTTATACTTCTCCACATACACATAATATAAACCATATTCATCCACCATAATATCAGCTATGATTCAAGGAAAACCATTAAAATCAACAAAACAAAAAAGTGCTCCTGAACTTAATAAATCCAAACAAGTTACCAACTTTCATTTCCTCACAAAATCAATGGTTGAACTATATGTAATCACTAATCAGCCATCTTTCTCTGCAATAAAGTACAAATCTTTGTTTACAAATTTCCATTTTTACCTTAAAATACTCTTTTCTTTCAATCAAATCTTGATTCTAACTCTAATTTCATGAAAAGCCCACATTATGAAATAAGATACCTCTAAATGTTTCACCATCTCAATACAACCCTTCATTAAATAAATTTTACCTCACAAAAACCCAAAAAAAAAAAAAGTAAAGTAAATTATTATAATCCATTAGTTTTCCACCCAAAAATCGAAAATAAGTACATAACCAGAATTTTGGAAACCCTAAATAGCAGAAAATCACCAAGAAATAGGAATTATGTAGAGAGAAGAGAAAAGATACTAACCAGAAACGAAGAGAATTTAGAGAAAAAGGGAACACGAGGCTTCAACTCAAGGATCCTATGAAGGAAAAAAAATGGAGGTCAATTTGCAAGATTTCTTAATTTATATGATGCCATTTATTATTTTTTAGCATATGTTATAATTTTACTATATACTTATATGTGAAGTCACAGAAGGCCGGACTATGGATTTTTTTGGCTATGGTTAGGCCCATATTATTTATGCCTTGTCCATGTTATAGAGTTTGGTCCATGTTATAATTTATATTTTTGAACTTGTTTAGCAAATGTAGCAAATAGCAATTAAAAAAGTAAACATCCCTATTAGTGAACAACCATGGCCCTGTTTGGCACTAGCGTTTTAGGTAGCGGGTAGCGGTTGGACAAGATTAAAACGCTACTTACAAAAATTATGAGTGTTTGGTAAGGTAGTGGTTGTGGTGGCGGGTAGAGTAGATTATGGGTAGCTTTTGTAGGACGTTACTACAAGTAACGTTTGAGATTTATAGGTAGCGGTCTAGCGAATAAATACTATATAATAGTATAAGGTAGAATTGTTAGCCAATGTTTTTATTTTATTTTTTCTTTTTCTGTTTATTAATTGCTTTTTTTTATGGCAATTCATTATTTTTCCTTTACAATAGCAGAGATGTGATTTAAATATTTATTTTAAAGAGAAGATATACTAATCTTTCTCTATATTTTATACTCCAAAGTCCATAAGCATTTTAGTTGAAATAGGTAATATATTAAGTTTTTGAGAGTTAAATATTATCTTAAATTGTACATTTCTTGGAGTAATTAAAAAGTGGTATACTTTTTATTCTGTGTATGCTGTTTGAAAAAAAATAGTGAATTTAACTATTGAACTAACTAATGAAATTGTTGTAGTTCATTTCATATTCAAATAAATGTCATTTATTGTCTTTTACAATTTCAACGGCTACTTTTGCCAAACACTTCTAATTAAACAACTACTTTAAACACTAATCGCTAACAGCTACTAGTAGACAGCTAGCAGCTACCCCCAACCGCTACCGCTACTCCAACAGCTAACAGCTACTAAAACTGCTAGTTTTGTCAAACAGGCCCTATGTCACATTATAATTGCAATGAACAATTTTTACTCATCGTTCATATAAATTAATAAGGCATATAAAACTTATAATTGCAACGAATTTATAAAACTCTCTTCTAAATATGTTTTATGTGATTTTTTAATATTCTTAAAACATCTTCGGGTGAACAAAGTGTTCACCATATTTTTGCATTGGGTATAGTTTTTTATAGTACTGGTATTTCCATTTTTTTTTTTTTTTTGTGAAATAGAGGGGCACAACTCCTAAACAAAGAGAACAAAACTCAGTAATAGACGAAAGGAAAAGCTAAAACAGATGACTAAAAAAGAAAACACACACTAAAACTAAACCAAAAAAATAGAGAACTATTAGACTACGTCAAAGCCATCAGCAAGAGGTACCAGCCGAGGTAAGGCCATTACTCCTAAGTCCTCCAATAAAACGGTCTGAAGATCCTTCATCGCCTCAAAGATCACAACTTTTTGGGTAGAGCTAACTCCAAAATTAGCTAGCTAGTCAGCCGCTGCTTCTCTGTAGCAATGGGAGATAGAGACTTCCCATTTTCCAGTAAATAATGGACTTGCATTTGTGGATGATGTGAATATAAGGAGAAGAGGGAGGAGAAGGCTCCATCAACCAACGTACTACTAGTTTTTCCATTATAATTAGTTAAACTTTAGTTGTTGGAGAAGTACCTAATGGATTTAAATTAACGGTTTTTTCACCTGATACCCCCGAGTTTTCCAAAATTTCACCTGGTACCCTCCATGTTTTCAAAATTCACCAGGTACCCCTCAGTTTCAAACTAATACACTCAGATACCCTTAATGATTAACGGCGTTAACCATCGTTAGTCATTAACCCTAATTTTTTGTTCTAAACCCTAATTAACCCCCTAATGCTAACCCTAATCCTAACCCCTACCTCTAACCCTAACCCTAACCCTAACCCATAACCCATACTCCCACCACCCACTCCCCCACTTCCCCACCCTCCCCCACCAACCCCCCCTTCCCCACCCCTGCGCCACCCCCTCCCCCACCCAAATCGGTTTAGCGGGCCTCCCACCTATCCCTCACCATCCCGCCCCCTAGATTTCGGAACAATCCCCGCCCTCCCCCCACGCCCCCACAGCACCACCCCCTTGCATTTTCGCACCCCCCCCCTCCCTCGCGCCGCTGCGTCGCGCAAGAACCCCCAACCCCCGTATTTTCTTCTTCCCTCCGAATTTTCGCAATCTTTGTACTCTGTGTTTGGCGAAAATTGGAGGAGGCTGGTGCTACGGGGTGGGGGGGGAGGGTGCGAAAATGGAAGGGGATGGTGTTGTGGTGGCGCGAGGGTGGGGGGGGAGGTGAGATTTCGAAAATCCAATGGGTGGGGGGAGGGGCTGGCGAGGTTGCGGGGGTGGGGAGGGAGGGTGGTGGGGCTGCGGTGAGGGGTGGGGGGTGCGGTGGGGGTTGGGGCTTTGAGGGTAGGTGGGGTGGGTGGAGGGAGGGGGTGGTGGTTGGATGGTAGTAGGGTTAAGGTTAGGGTTTGAAATTAGGGGTTAGGGTTAAGGTAGGATTAGAAGTTAGATGTTAGGGTTTAGTTAGGTTAATTAGTGCTAATTAGAGTTTAATGAGGTTTAAGGCTAACGGCGTTAACCGCCGTTAGTCATTAGGGGCATGTCGATGTATTAGTTTGAAACTGAGGGGTACCTGGTGAATTTTGAAAACATGGAGGGTATCAAGTGAATTTTTTGAAAACTCGAGGGTATCAGGTGAAAAAACCGTTAAATTAAAGTGTTAGACAAAACAAGCAATTTGGAAAGTATCTAAGAGCAAATTGAAACGAAATGCGGTAGATAACTTGAAGTATAATTACTGGACAAGAATAACAAATTGGGATGGCAATTAAGTCCAAATTAAAATAGAAAGTTATTAGTTGTAAATTGTTTTCTAAGACTAGAGGATTGATAGGAAATAAAAAAAAAGGGCAATATAAATTAGTTTTTTTTCTAGCCAAGACAACTTTGATATTCAATCTTATCCAAAATATAGATCGTCTTTTTTTTTTTTTTTTTACATATATTAAGAATTTAGTTGAATTGGTATTATGATCTATAAAACGACAATTTATATTTTGTTGATATTAAACCAACCAATATTATCGTATAAACATTATAAATCACATGTATTGTCAAACGACTTATGTTTCCAATATAAAAATAATTAGCTAAAACACTAGAGTATTAATAATATTATAAATCACAAGTATTTTATTGATATTAAACCAATCAATAATAATCATGATTTTATGAAAAATATCTTAAAATCTTGAATTTATAAAACAAAAAATTTCCCATGCAAATTGCACAGCTTTGAAAGCTAGTTATAATCTATAAACGACAATTTATATTTTGTTGATATTAAACCAACCAACAATAATCACAAGTATTGATGTCAAACAACTTATATTTCGAATATAGAAATAATTAACTGAACCGACTATGGTATTAATAATATTATAAATCACAAGTACTTTTTTAATATATTAGACCAATTTCTTTCGTTTAACATGTTAGAGAGCAAAGCAAACAATTGCTCGTACTTCACTTTGTGCACATATATCATATGTGTACTTGCATGCTAAGACTCTTGTACTAGCAACATATGCATTAAAAAACTCCCATTTCCAAACATATAGTACTCTAATCACATTACTATATCTAATCATGTCTAAATATTCTTCATCTGTCATGGAGGCCACCTCATTTTTCTCTCTCCTAAACTTTCAAATTTATCATTTATATTCCTAAATTCCAGCTTCATCTTATCTTTTTTCAATTTTATATAAATGTTCTCACTTTATTTTATTCCTTTTCTTTGAACTTGTAAAGTTGTACTACTCAATGTTTTGTAGTACTCCCATCTAATGTACTTATGTACATCAACATTTTTTTACCTCATTTTTAATTTTCTAGCTTTCTATTCAACTGGGTAATGAAGGTTTTGATGAAATATAGCTCCTAAAAGAAGATTCAATCCATTTTACATGGTATTTTCTACCAATAATTATTGGTAAGCCTCTATTATTTCCTCTCTATATTGTGTGTTCTTTGTTGGTCCACCTCTAATTAACCAAAACTTATACATTATGTTATTTTTTGCCACTTTTTTAGTTTATGTTAATACATGTATGCCATCTCATTCTATAATAAATGGTGTTCATTAGATTGTCATACTAATAGAAGGGCTATTTTTTTTTCTTACATCTTCTTCTAGTTAGATTCTAGCTTTGTCGGCCTTTGTTTTTCCATAAACATGGACTTTGCAACTTGCTTTTAAAGATTCTTTTTTTACTCAAGTAATTATATACTAATATTTCTAAATTTTACCCATGTTAAGTAACTAATTAAGTAGATGATTTTTGGATATTTAAATTTAAGGTATGACAGTCTACTGCGTTATAGTCAACAGGATATAGATAACATAACTTAATTTTAAAGAACGATTCAACTATTCGTCTTATAAACGATCCGTTTGCATCTAGGGAAAAAGAGAAAGATCCACTATATTAGAATCAAAAGATTCGTGAAAGAATTATTTTTATTTGGTAGCTGATCTGTTAGGGTTTCTTCAAACTACTCTTACCTATGTATCATAACACGCCTTATATGATTCAATTCCTTTTGTTTTATCCCTAGTCATCCCTAATTCCCTACCTACAATTATATAAAAACATTGATTATATGTACTTTTTGCTTTTATGTCTAACCCTCCTTTTGGAAGTCCCCTCTATAACGAGGAAGATGACTTCTCTTTCCCTTTTCAACTACCAAATGATGATGATCCCATTAATTTCCCACCTCTTATTGAAGATCATAATTCTTTGCCCTCTACATCTTCATTACCCATGGCAGAGTACCAAGATTTAAGCATGTTTATTGGTGATCATCATGAAGATGATCATACACTAATATGCCAATATAATCCCAACATACAGGAGACAATAAATTGGTCATGTCCAATTGAACAGGTTGGTCTTAATCAGGTGCAGCAAGGTGCAATAGAAGGCTCATCTATAGGATATCATGAGATGCAAATGCAATATTACTGTCCTACCACCACCACCACCATCGATGTCGCCGCCACCGCCACCACCATGATGATTAATGATCAAGCTACTGCACCACCTGGTGTTGGTGGTGGTAGTGGTGGTGGTGGCGGCGGCGAAGGATCGTCCAGCAAGAAACTTGATCACAATGCTAAGGAGAAAGTAAGGAGGATGAAGCTTAATGAAACATATTTGGCATTTCGTTCCTTGCTCCCAGATTCTAGAAGAGCTAAGGTATTGCTACTTAACATTTTTACATGCCAAAATCTGTTAAAAAAAAGTACTTTACTACATTTTCACTTATGCTACATACATATATACTAAATCAAAGTCTTTTGTTGAGTACATTTAGCTAGTAAATATCATAGAATTACTAAAACATAGGTTCATACTTTCACTTATCCAAATTAGTGTCTTTTTAGCAAGCTTATTCCTATTTCAAAATATGTCATTTTGGGGCATGATTTTTACAGTTGTCACTTGTCAGTTTTGAGTTTTTAGTTTGTATCAAGTTCTTGAAAACTAAAAGTAGTCGCCATATATGATTTTCTTAGCTTAGCATTTTGTTTTTCTGTGAAAACTCAGAATGACTGAGAAAAAATTGTTCCAAGAATTTCACTAGCCTAGGAATACTTATGCTTGAGTAGTTGAGTGTAACAGAAGTTGGTATGGATTGGGTGATGTACATAACTTCCAAATCCAATCACTTTGATTGTCTTTGATTACCAATCAAAGCTCTCCAGTTGATGTGATGTGATGTGTTGCTCATGAAAATAGAGGCATTTATAGTTTCGAGGGGGAATGCTTCGATATTTATCTCTGTTATATATGAGAACTCTTGAGGACTTTGGTGTCCATTCTTTTTTACCAACTCTAACTAAAAAGAAAAATACAACACCTACCACTCTATTAGTTAAAAAATTAAAATAAAAAGGGAAAAATCGATCTAATAAACTGCAAAGCAGTTGCCATTCATTCTTTGACTTCACACGCATAGCGTGCATATAAGTCTAGTCTAATTAATCAAAACTCCGACATCTAGACTTCTCACATTTATACGAGGACATTGCCGAACCAAATGAGCTTTTTTTCATAGGTGTTTAGTCTTGCCAAGTCTAACCTCTAAGGCAATATATATTATTAGGAAATTATCCTATAAGAATATTAGTTTTGAAAATAAAACATAATTTCTAGATTTATAATACTTCAAATAATGCAAATAGGTCGGTAAATAAAAGATTTTTAACTTTAATTTGCCATGTAAAGATAATTGACCTCTTTGTCTATTAATGTCTTTATTTGGATGCCATTTCTCATTCGTATCATCTCATTTAAGAATTTGCTGAAGAACTTGTCCTATATCATGTGAAAATTGATCAATAGGATTAAGTCATTTATGTATGCTAGTATGCTACAATACAACCAATGAACCAAAGGATCGGAGGTTTTCCTCTAATCATCGAGATTGAAGTTCATTCTACATAAAGGTGAAAATAAGCTATCTAATGCACCAATTTCAATTACACCTTAAATATACTAGGTGGTAGTTTGGTATACAAAAAATTATGTAGGCAATGCAATATTTCCATGATAATCTGATTTTGGTATTTGTTTGGTTCACAGGAAGTGGGGAAAACGGGGGCAATGAAAATTCCTTGGAAATTGAAATTCCCACAAAACGTGGGAATTTATTCACCCACCCCCTTAGTCATTCAAAATTCCCACATCAGTTCATGGGAAGTAGAAATTCCTTGATGTCAATCAAACACATTAAGTCCACTAGGAGTAATCAAGTTAAGATACCTAGCTAGGAAACCAAAACCACAATACTCTCTAAGGGCAATGCCATTTTATATACTCCCTCCGTTTCCTTTTAATTTACTCACTTCACTTTGGGGGAGAACCAATGAGGAAGTCCAAAAGTATGAGAGATGAACTGAAAAGTAAGGAGATAAACTAAAAAGTGGGTTAATATATTAGAAAGGAGATGACATGGGTGGAAAAAGATGAAAAAATAGATGGGACATGTTACCAATAATATAAAAAACAACAGTGTGTAGAATAAAAAGAAACATACCAAAAAAGAACTTGGGTAGATTAACGGCTCGTTTGGTAGAGAGGATTTGGAAGGAAAAGAAATGAAGTGGAAGGAAATTTGTTACTTTCCAATGTTTGGTTCATTAAAATCTTTTTAAGTGAAAGAAAATGGAAGGAATTGGAAGGAAAAACTTTTTAATAAATTTTCACTTTTCTTTCCTCCCAAAAGCGGGGGATTTGGAAGGAAAGAGAAAAGTTATATACCAAACATGAGAAGTTAAAGGTTTTTTTCCTTTCTCTTCCATTCTTTTCTCTTCTATTCCTTTCCTTTACACTTTGTTTGGTATTTTTTTAGTAAAGGAAGGGAAAAGAAAGGAATAGAGAGGAAAAGAAAGGAAAATAAGAGAAAAGAAGGTAGTTGTAGTTTTCAATGTTTGGTATAATTGGTGGATTTGAGAGGAATCACATGTTTGGTTGTCATTAGTAAATGAAAGGAAAGGAAGAAAATAAAGAAAACATAGGTAAAAGCTTGTTAGCTTTCTTTCCTGTCAAAATTCCTCCGATTTTGGGAGGAAAGGAAAGCAAGGATTTAAGAGTATTTTTTCCTTCCACTTCCTCTCCTTTCCAATCAATCAAACCCCTCTTATTTTCTTTTACCAAACATGAGAAAGTTTGTTTCTACCTTTTCCTTTCCTTTCCTTTCCATCCAAATCCTTCCTACCAAACAAAGCCTTACTAAAAATTGAACAAAACAGGCTATAAAAAGAAACGGAGGGAGTAGGAAATACTTTTGCTGAGAAATCCTAGCTTTAGATCCACTCGACCCTAAGCCCCCAACTCGAAATATAGAACATACTCCAAAAAGTAGTTTTTATATGAGATCATCTGGGGTTGTTTAAAATCAGCTGATCACTTGTTCACATTTCATATCTTCAACAAGAAAACAAGGGCCTCTAAACCCTGGCAACACTATAGAGTGAGATCTATTGCTTATTGATAGTTCATATATCTCATACCAAATTACAAATATACCATTAATCTTTCTTCATGAATCTTATGATAGACACTCCCCTTTTAATTATGTACTACAACTGATTATATAAATCCTATAAGATGTGATTTTGCACCAACTATACACTTTTGCCTACATAAAGGTTTACATCTTAAGGGAATTAGAAAAAACCCTAGCCGCTATCCCCTCCTCTCCTCTTTTCACAGAAAACCCTCTAGAGAGGCTGCTATGGATGTTTTCGTCCATGGTAAGCCCCTCTTTCTCTCCTTTTTGCAGTTTCTAGCTTATTTTCTTGCTTTTTTCGTTTTTTTGCAGTTTTTAATAAGTCCCATCTGTGTGATGGCTTTAATCTCCTTTATGGTTTTTGTAGTCACCCCCTTCACGACAGGTCTATTAGTTTGGTTTCTTTGTGTGTTAGCGGGGTTTGGACCCTGGCTCCAGTTGAAGGTTGATTTGTTGATAGGATTTTGTGCGGGATTGCAACGGCAGTCAGTACTTCGCGTACATTCGGTTGAACCAACTCTAGTTCTACATCAAAACTACATCAGATCGTTAGACCCCCTCGTAGAAGGCTGCATTAGACAGCGATGTGAAAGAGGGTATTTAGAAGAATTATTTCTGCTCAACGATCGTGGTTTTGCCATATTAGAATTAAGTTTCTTTCAATTTGATGTGTATTTTTCAGTTTCTGACTTCTATTGTAGATATCGTATGACTTTATATTAATGAATGAATTTCACTTCAAAAAAAAAAATACACTTTTGCCTACATAACATGCATGCACTTACTTTAGATCATGAATTTTCTAATTTGTAGAAAAGATGGAGTGCACCATATATAATTGACAGAGCCCTGGATTACATCCCTCAGCTTCAAGCTGAGATAGAGAAGCTAACGCTCGAGAAGAAGAACATGCTATCAGTGCTAGAAAAAAAGCAGCAAGTTGTTGAACGTAGCAATGATCATGATGCCACTGAAGATAACAAGACGCTAACAGTATCGATAAATGAAGTAAAAATTGGTGAAGTGATAGTCCAGATTTGTGAACAGAATAACAAAATTGGTATCCTGCCTACTTTGATCGAAAAACTCGAAGGAGAAGGCATGCAAATCGTAGGTGCCTCTTCGCAACGTGCATGCGAAGATAGATCCTGCTTTCATATTCATGTTCAAGTAAGTTATCTTTATTTTACTGTTTTCGTTAACTAATAGTCCAGTCAGACCGTCTAATACAAGAATTTGTGTTGGTATAGTGGTATTATGTTGTGGAGAGATTCATAGTGTGTACGTAATAAGTTTGCAAATTGCATGAAATAATGTAGAATCTTCTAGTGGTTAGGAGTGTGATCCCTCAACTGTGAGGTTAAGGGGTTGATGTGTACAAGGTCCAATAGAAAAATGTAACGTGGCTCTGTTTTGTTGGACTTATTTTCAGTTCAGTGTCAGTTCAGCTCAGTTCAGTTACTCTCTGCGGTTCAGTTTCTCCCAGTTGAGTTCAATTCAGTTTCAGTTCAGTTCAATTTCTCCCAGTCCAAAAGAACGGGGCCGTAATTTGAACTAATGAACTAAAACTATATGTAATTAACTAGTGTAAGATCCCTGAAGAAACATTAGAACTCTCTATTTTTTACACTTCTACTGATTAATTACTGATGAATGATTTAGCCATTTAGGTTCTTAGGTCTACTCAATCAAGCTCAACTTCCGTCACCGTAAAAAAAGAACTTAATTAAGGGAGATACATTTGTATAATTTGTTGCCCAAGTTTAGTTCATGAGTACAATGTGTTCATATAAGTTTAAATATGTCAAGTGAAAAGAACACGCTCTTTTATTTTTATGAATGCATTATGTGAAGGGAAAAATGTTCCGTGTGAATATAATATCAAACTAATATGTTTTCTACTCTTGCGCAGATGGGTCAAAATCCAGTGGAAGCTGATTATGTTGCAGTTTTACATAAGAAGATAATCTCTTGGCTGTCTTAGTATAGAAAAAATCGCTCATAGGAAATTAGACTAACTTGAGATTCTTTGAATATGAAATTGAAGTCTGCCTTTTTATTTTTCTGTAAAGAAGTAGAGAGATGCAATACAGCGTGCCTTCATGGATGGTAAATCAGTTCTTTGAAGAGAAACGACTGCAGAACAAATGAGAAATGCAATAAGAATTACATCCTCATATTTGTATGTGGTCATTGACTTAGTAGTAATTAATTTAGTGTAACATATTTAAGTTTGTTGCATATAAAAAGTTTGAGTAAAACTTATGTTCATATGTGAACTACTCGTAGATTAGAGATATCATTTTCCCTTTTTGCACGATTAATTGTATTGATAAAGAAGGTAGAGAGTGACTTAGGTAGAGATGGCCACTGGTGCGGGCTGGGTGGGCTGGTCCGCAGGCCCTAGTGGGCCGGGCTGAGATTTCACGGTCCAGGACTGGACCGTGAAATTCACGGTTTGGGCGGGCTAGTCCACGGGCTGAAAAATCTTGGCCCACACCGATCATGCACCGGTTTCGGTTCGGACAACGGTTTTGGCAGTTTGTGGGCCTACTGGGCTAGCGGGCCGGCATGCGAATTTTTTTTTCCAGAATTATTTAATCATTTATTATTGTTACATAAAACCTTTAAAATCAATTAAAATATATACAATTATTAATATTAATGAATAATTTCATTATTTTTGAATTTGATTGAATTATAATATATGAAATTTGATTAAAATATATATACAATTTGATTAAAATATACACAATTTGGTTGAATAATTACTTGGGCTGGGTTGGACCGGTTCATGGGCCGGGCTGGGCGGATTTAGTAGCGGACTTTCGTGGGTTGGGCTCAAAAAAACTGGCCCACGGCCCACCCACCAATTACACGGTTTGCGTTGGGCTGGACCGGGCTTTTCGTGGGCTCAGCCCACACGGCCCAAGAGGCGGGCTGGGCTGGATTGGCCCGCACTGTTGGCCATCTCTAGACTTAGGTATTGTTATGTTCAGTCGATTTTGGTTTAGGAGTTATCTATCCTATCCTACGCCACAAGGCATAGGATAAGAATGTATCCATTAATCAAGGAAGGGGGGGGGGTTGATAAGAACAAAATGTTAATCTAATTATTTTAAGAAGCATTAAATAAGCCTACTTACAATTCTTGATTAATAAATAATTCTTATCCTAAATATGCCTTGCGGCATAGGATAGACCAATCCTTTGATTTAAGGAATCTGCTATTCATAGCCCTAAGGGCTATGCATAAAAATTAACAAATGAGTATAATAAATGTGAGATACAAATTGAAAATTAAAATACATATTTATTATATGAAAAGATTCCATTGAAAAGTCAATTACAATTTATCATATGAAAAGATTCCATTGAAAAGTGAAGTACACATTTATTATATGAAAATATTTTGACTTTTCAATGAAATCTTTTCATATAATAAATGTGTATTTCAATTTTCAATTTGTATCTCACATTTATTATACTCATTTGTTAATTTGACCTATAAAGACATGAATGTATTCCATTATTAAACTTTTTTATTTTTTTATTGATGTATTTTTCAAGAACTTTTTTTTTTTTGAAAGGAAAAAAAAAAAACTTTAGAACTTTAGAACATAGATATAAGTTGGCCATTCGAGACACTCATTACAAACCTCTAACATCCAAAAATTCATCCCCCAAACTTTTTCAAAAAAAGCTTTATAAGCCAAATCAGTTATTTAAAACATCTCCTTATCAAACACTTAAATTAAATTTTTAACTAGCACTCATAACCTCTAATATAAATTAAAAACTCTAATTTTTCCGAAACCTCTCTTTACCAAACAACGCCTACCCAAATCAAATCATAGAATCAACACTCTATTCTTCTCCTTTTTCTTCTCCACAGTCAACTTCTGAAGTGAAGCAGCAGCTATCGAAAATGGAGTCACATGGAAATCTTCCACCTTTCATCCCCAACCCATGGGACCCACCACTTCCACCACCACCTCCGAACTTCCAATGGGGAAATCCTGGATTTTCCGGCGACATTTTCCCCCAATTTCATCCCTATCACTCTCCTTCCGATCACTCTTTCGTCGCCGGCGCCGGCGCCGGAGCTTTCTGTCCTCCGAAACCTAATTTTCCGAGGAAACGCAAGTTCGGTAAATTCTCCGTTGTTTTCAATTCACTGTATTGAATACTTTATATTTAGTTTGATTTTTGCTCTTCTGTTTTGAACAAGTGATTTTTCTTTTTGATTTTCATACCTATATTCTAGCTTACTGATGTTTAGGCTTCTTTGTTGGAACAATTGTTTGATATTTTTGTCGAATTTTTGCGTAATTTCGAATTATGGCGCCCCAATTTAGTTTGCAGTGGTAGATTAGGGTTTTACTGAAGAATTGATTTCTTTGTAGTTTTGTTATGAATTTGAAATGCTGTTAGAAAATAAATTAATTTGGAGAGTGTTTTCTCTGAGGAAGTGAAGTTATATGCTTATTGAAATGTGAGATATGGTTGGTGATGCTATTGCTTTCTTTTTGATAGATAGAGCTGATGATGGCAACTTTGTAAAGCTCTATGTGGCCGGGGTACCGAGAACTGTGACCGAAGAGGAGGTATGTTATTGTGGAAATCGTAAGTCATTTATTTTGCTGATCTGATGTGCTATGTCAATTCTACATTGTGGTACATTATAGAGATTATGAGAATTGCCAAAATTGTCATTTTCTAATAAAATTACTCTTGACTCGCTCCACCTGTCCACCTCGTGGTGAATTCTTATATATTTGAAGGAACAATGCAAAATTGTGCACAAACAACAGCAAAAACATCCTAGTGTAAATTCTGTCAAGGGATCAAGGCAGTGCCTGGGGAGGTCCAGATTTACACAATCTTACTTCTAAATACTCGAAACTTTTTGCACTAGCAATAGATATGTCTACTAAATTATATCCAGAATAAGGGGTAATAATGGAAATTGAATAATTGTTGTGTTGTTAGCACCTTGAACTATCAGAACAATGGGAAATGAAAAAAAAAAAAAAAAAACTTCCCAACTATTGTATTATCTTAGGACGTGACAATCGATTTAGATTCAATTCAATCATCAACAAAATAAAGAACAAGTCTATTAATTTATTTCTTTTTTTAGTTCTAAAACTCGCAGTTCAGTATACATGAAACTGTTTTACAATGTATTGCAATATATTACCTTTTCTATCTGTTGTTACACAAAATGATCTGGCTTTTGTTCTTGACACTGTAGATTGGTCACTTGTTTGAAGTTCATGGAAATGTTGTGGAGGTTGTTCTTCTTTCTGATAAACGGACTGGTAAAAAACAAGGTATATTTACATGTATGCAACCATTATCTTATGTGCTTTAGCATATGTGTTGACTTAATACTCTGTTAGTCTTTCAGCGTCTTCTCCCCTTTTGATTCTTGTAACGTCCCAGTGTGTTGTCCACTTTTAAATTTCTAAAGTAAATGTTAAAAATTCATAAGGTCTCCAGATTTCCCTTGATTAATAAGTATGATATATTTATCTAGTCACACATGTAATGAAGGCTATGCATTAATTGTGGTTGATATGGATCATCATAGCATTCTATTACAATTGGGACCTTTTTCTATTGGTATCTCTTTAAAAAGTTGGATCTTTCATGAGGGGCAATTTTTTTAGAGAGAGAGTAGTAAATAGTGTTTCACCTAACCACCATCAGCTGGAACCATACTTCTTATAGTTTTATTTCGACAAAGATTTATCTTGTGTTTATTCACCATTTTGGATTGTTTAGTGTTGTGGATGTATACAAATATACCTCCCAGATTAGCATCAGCGATATTTAGTCTGGGTTGTTATTGTTGTTTGTTTTGCGACTCTTTAGGTTTTGTATTCTTTCTCAGTAATCTAGTGTATGTGGTTTAGTTTCTTTATGACTTCACCACTACACTTTCTGGATCATAATTATAAAGATTTGTGTTAGTTTCAAGTCGTCCCCTTAATGATTCTCCTCTCCGTGCCATATTACTAAGCTTATTTGACTTTTCCTAATTAGAAGTTGTTTTGACACTGATTTACTCTAGAAGTTAGACAGCTAATAATATAAGAGAGATCACTGGCCAAGGATTTGCCTTGAAGATCATAAAGTATCAGTTGGGGAGTTAATATGGGACATAAGTAGTAGACCTTTTTTCCGCTTGATGTTTTCGAAACTCTATCTTTTAAGTTCTTTTGAAAATAAGGTCCCTCTAAAACAAAGAAGGGAGGTTAAGGTTTTCTTTTTTTTTTTTGGGGGGGAGAAAAAAAGGGACATGCTAAGGGTAGAGTACTGTATTAGTTTCCAACTTAACATAACTGCGATGCTAATATTTCAATGATTGCAGAGTATTGTTTTGTGAAGTATGCATTAGTTGAGGAGGCTAACAGAGCGATAGCAGCTTTGCACAACCAATTTACTTTCCCTGGAGTATGTCAATACTCAATAGAACTTGTTATTAGATCCGTTTCTTTCGCTTGCTGCATGAAACCTGGACAAACCGCCTTTAAATTACTTCTTCTTTACAGGCAGTGCTTCCCATTACAGTAAGATATGCTGATGCAGCCAAGCAGCGACGAGGTATTTCCTTAATCTGTATTATGTCTATGTTTTCTCTGATACTTTATGTTATAATTACCGCGGTCTTTGTGTATGAAGCCTGCATCCTGGGTCTGTCAAGCAGAGTATTCTTTGACTTACAGTTTCTTTTTCCTAGTAAATTATTCTATTTGTTATTGTTCCCTACCTCACCTTATCCTATCTTGTCTCTCCTATTTTGTTCTTTAACCCATTGAAGCATTTGATTGTTGGAGATTCAGGATGAAGTACTACTAATAATTATTTGAATATGATTGTTCTTTTAATTTCTTTGACTATTTGAAAGCATTTTTAATTGATCATGTGGTGGTTTTGTTAATAGAATAAATAGGAACAATATATGGTTTCTTAATGTACTCTTGCTTTGTTTTTCTTCCCATACTTGTTTGTGCGGGCATTTTCTCAAGGTTTGGAGCGTGCAATGCAAAACGAGTTATGCCTCTCTAGATCAGGTACGTTTCTTAAGAGAACATGATTTATGTTCCCTCATTCAGTGATTAAATTTTTTTTATTTGCTAAGTGCTACTTTTTTGTGGGTGTATGCTTTCTAGGCTTGATGCAAAAGGAATCACCCTTTGCTGCACCAGGTATCTTCTTCTTTAGAGCAGAGGATTTATGCTAATCTATTACTGATGTTACCTGCTTATTCTGAAAATTTGAGGATATATTGTCCTAGTATGTTATTTGCAGAGCAGTTATCTTTGTTGTTTATTTATTACAGAAATTGTTGGAGAGACTCTGCATAAGCTATATGTCAATGGCCTGAATAGAGAAGCATCAAAACAGGAGATTGAGGATGTATGTGTTCTTTTTGTATCCTTGGCAAATTGCTTCAGAAATAATTGATATTATAAATCTGATGGGTTAAAAGCTTACTGTAAGAAATATCTTTTGTGGTGAAGGCCTTGCGGTATCATGCCGAAAGATAGTTTAATTCTATGATAATAGGATCCCTGACGCCTTTTGCCTTTTCAAATTATTTTGATGTTGGTGTCTTTAAAAAGAATAGCTGTTTAATAATTCTTTTCTTTTTCAGATTTTTTCTTCCTATGGTGTTGTTGCTGATATTTACATGATGCGTGATGATTCAAAGCAAAGCCGTGGTTTGTTTTTGTATTCTTACTTCCCTGCATTGATACTTTGCATTTTTTGTGAATAAAACTATAAGAGTGTTAATTTGGTAATGGCTTTTGTTACTATTTTTCTGAGCATTTCTCAGCTTTTCCCCGTAAAGATTCACCTTCACATTTATCTATCCCACATTACTCCTTACATTTATCATAGCATGTAGAGGATAAGTTGTTATTTGGTTAATGGTTATCGATTGGATTTTATTGAGAAAGTAGATGTGATAGGAGTTAGTGGGGCATTATTTTATATTTATATTAGGGTGAGAGAGTGTGGACTGTGGTGAGTCATGTTTGTAAAGTAGAAAGATTAAAATAAGAGTGGGCCATGTCCAAAAATAGAAGAATAAATAGTAATGTGGGATGAATGAAATTGGTAAGTGTAAAGAATAATGTGGGATGGAGGGAGTGGAGTACTTATTAAATGATTAGAACTTAATTATTTACAAGTGCTACTAGCACTTTCGCATGATAACTTTTCTCTATAATGATAGCTCATGATATGGAATATGTAAATCAGTTATACTATTGTCTAAGAGTTTCATTTCTATTGTTGTTCAATGTGAGGTACTATATTGCAGCTATTGTTGTTTGAAGTTTTATTGAACCTCTATATGTTAACTTGGGTCAGAATTCTCCACCATGAAAATGAACACTATATGCTTTTACTTTCTACAGAAACGTAATAACTTTTAATCTTGCTTGACAATGCCATCCCTTCATCGCCATCAGGATCCTCATTGGTGGTGTGGTGGTTTTTTTATTAAAAAAATCTGTTGTAGATGTGTATGCTTTCCTTTGTTGACTTTGTAGAACAGTTATTTTTCCCCTTTACTAATTCCCATGTTGTCATGTTTAAAACATGCAGGATGCGGTTTTGTAGGCTTTACTCAAAGATATATGGCAGTGGCAGCAATCAACGGGTTAAACGGCAGTTATGTTATGAAAGTACACCTACGTGCTTGACTTTTCTGTTTGTTCCTAGTCCTCTATGTTGATGATTGAACTTACTATATATTATAATTTTCTCAGGGATGTGACAGGCCATTAGCTGTTCGTTTTGCTGATCCTAAGAAGCCAAAGAATGGAGAATTCAGGTGGTCCTTTTCCTTTCTCTTACTTGGATCTTTCCCCTGAAATTCAGACTGCTTTCAGAATCTGTAAACTTTAATGTAATGTATGGATGCCCCTAAATCTAGTGAAAGGGATGTTGAGTTCAATTGAATCTTCAGTTGTAGAGCACATCCAAACAGCTTATAATGGAGTAAAATGACTTTCCTTGATTTTCTATGAGCGTATAAGGGACTTCACATTATTTCCACGAGCACATGTGCTGAGATTAGTGAGATATATTTAGAGTGGCTACTAATCTCTGGCTTTTTATTCCCTGTTCCTAATGGTTGTTTTATATTCTTTGGAGACCAGCTTGTTCTCCTACGTGTACACTGTCTTTCCTTTGGACTTTAGTGGCTTCTTTTTTCTCTGACAGATTTTGTTTTTTAGAAGATGTAAAAAAGGGTAAATAAAGGATTGAACTAGCATTTCCTCTGTTTGGTTTAATTGGTAAGAATATAAATGATTCCCTATTTAGTTACTTTCTCTTTTTGATATAATAATTAATTTATTGATTTGAAGTCATACGACATCTACAAAATAATTCAAAACCAACAAATACATATCAAATTGGATCAAACAAAATTTTATTATACCAAAATCACGATCGTTGATACGATCTAACACTTCTGCAAACCCTCTTCCATATCGTTGTTTGATACAACCTAATACGAGGGGGTCTATTGATCTATTGTAATTTTAACGTATTACTTGATTTGATTCAACTGATTGTAAAAGAAGAATTGACATCTCTTGTGAAGCCGCACAAATTCTCATCAACAAATCAATTTGTAAGAGAAACAAAACACCAAAAGCAAAGTCCCCAAACTCTCACAAGGAGAGAGATAAAACCCAACATGTGGTAAATATAACCCAATATATGGGTAGAACAAATCTCCATTAGAGAGAGATCGACGATTTATTGTAAACAAAAACTTATAAACAAACATTAAAGAGAACAAGCGGGGCTAGGGTTTTTAGAGAGAACGGCAAGGGTTTTCAGACAAGAGTACCTCATTTTGGATATCGTCCCTATTTAGTTACTAGAATATTGAGAATTTGGAATTTGTTTAAAGAATTTTATGTTCTGAACTATTTTTCATAAAAATTCTGCTGATTTTGGGATGAAAGAAAAGTGTGAATTCAATTAAGAAGTAAAGGACTTCTTTTTATTATTGCGTTCCTCTACTACTTTTCATTCTCAAATCTGAGAGCTAACATGGGAAAGCTATCTACTTATTTTTCTTCCTTTATTTTCCATCCACTTCCTATTGAACGAGCTGTAAAAGATGTCAAATGGAATCTGCTTTCGTAAGGGACTTCAACCCGTGGGGAAACTTCTGGAGGTCACTGGATTTTTGTCGTATGAATTATGATGGATGTTTTTGCCATTATCTTCCAACTCTCAAGAAATAGAGAACAAATTTCTCTGAATTTAGCGTGGTTGTCTAGTTAATACATTTGTTTAGCAATGATAATAGTGGTATGGTCTAGAGAGGCGAGTTGCTTCTAGACCACACAGTCGATCATGGGCATATACTTTGTCCCATCTAAGGGGAGGTCTTTCTGAATATTAAAGATTATCAATGGGGATTCTGTAGGTGGAAGGGTCATTGTTCTGTGTTCTAATGGGTCTTGACTTCTTTTTCATTTTGCTGTTTACTTTGCAAGTTCCCATATGGCTTCCATGTATTGTCAAATATTCTGTATGCTTGCAGAATTATGTAGTATGTTTCCTTCCTTGTCAAGTGATTCATTTTGCGTCTACCTACATGATAGATTGACAAAAAGTGCAAGGAAAAACAATAATATATTCATCATTGCAATTACATATAAGGTTCTTTTAGCAACTACTCAGAGACTACTTTCTGCAGGCCAGCTCCAAATCCTATGGATATGCGGGGGAGTAATGTGTCTAATGCTCTACATCTGGTAAGTACATACATGGAAAGTGATAGCTTGCAATTGTATGTTTTCTTTATTTGTAATGCTGTATGTAAGCATGAGTAAATTTCTGGTAAGAATTCTCTTTTGTTTTTTTCTCA
Organism: Beta lomatogona; assembly: GCA_947646795.1. Classification (NCBI taxonomy): domain Eukaryota; kingdom Viridiplantae; phylum Streptophyta; class Magnoliopsida; order Caryophyllales; family Amaranthaceae; genus Beta; species Beta lomatogona. Next base: position 973,112 of record CANSNZ010000319.1, on the reverse strand, counting down.
ACCTCTAATATGCAAAATGTTGGAATGCAAATGCTCTCCTGGTAATTATTTTTTTGCTTAAAGTAGATCTGCCAATTTCATTGGATCTCCGTCATATCACCATATCTGCTTTTGCAAATAATATATCAGTAAATGAGTGTTCGTTCATTCAACTTTTGCCGTAACACCTTTAATATATTTTTTCCTTTTCTCCATTTGAAGCACCTATTGGAGACATGGCCTATAGGCTTATATACTCTGCAGCAAGTGAATGCATACAGCGATCTTTACTTTGGCTACTGCTTTGTGTGTCTCCTATTACCAGATGCTTAGAGTTATGTGTGTGGCTACTACTTATTTACTCTTTGCCGCAAGTAAATGCATACATCAATCTTTACTTTGGCTTTTACGCTGTGTGTCTTCTATTACCATTTACCAGTCTACCAGAGGCTTAGAGTTGTGTGTGTGGCCTTTGAACTTGTTCAGATATATTTCTGTTTACTAAGTTAAGTTTGCTATGTAATATTCACTTTCGGCTTGATGGAGATTCTTTCTGATTGATGTGAATGGTCACTTATGTCCTAACTCCTATGTTACTTAGGCTTGGATACTCACGTCGGACACAGGTCCGTGTCCGAGTGTCCGACTCGGCTACTATATTAAAAGTAGTATTTATGAGTTTTGGTGTAAATGAAGTGTCGAAGTGTCCATGCCAGTGCCGAAGTGTCCATGTCTATGTCGAAGTCGGGAATCCGATATGGGTACTTGAGGTAAAATTTAAAGACCGAGTAACGTTGCTTTTGTCTGGCTCTTACGTCCATCCTGACTATCTCATAGTTTTATTGTATGCTCTCTTCCAGTGGGAATTCTTCCCATAAGATTCTTGCTGTTTGAACTTTAGCTCAATAATATGTGTCTGTGGAAGTTTGAGGCCTTCTACTAGTAGCAGGAAAATCACGTCTAAGACTTATTATGCACTGGACATATCTGTAAGCTCTCATTAGCTTGATCTAGAACTCGTACACAACTTAATATCACTCTTTGTGTCCCAAAGTGTTTGCTCTTGTTGACTTTTCACATATATTAGAAGTGTAATTAATGAGCGGGATTTACCCAATAGTTTAATATTATAGGTGAATAGAGGGTCTACTAGATTAGTGTGCATTGGTATTGACGAAAGTTGACAATAAAATGAGACAAACCAAAATCGAAAGGAATGAACATTTTGGAACAAAGGCAGTACTACATCTCAAAATATTAGCTCTCCTCTAATTTTGACTTTTAGTTTGTTTGAAATATTTTATTGATTAAAAATTCCTTTCCTTCCCATTTTTAATTAATAAGTTATCTAATTTATTTATCTCTAGTAATACCTTTTCTTTCTCTAATTTTGACTTTTAGTTTGTTTGATATATTTGTTGATGAAAATTGTATAGGTTATCTTATTCATTTATCGTGAGTAGTACCTTTTCTTTCTCTAATTTTGACTTTTAGTTTGTTTGAAATATTTATTGATTAAAACTATATATCATTTTACTAATATATAGTGATAAACTTCTATGTGAAATCTTAAGAAAGAGAAGGTCATATGTGGCTATTGTTTGAAACGTAGTAGTTTATGTAAATCCTATAATTTATCTGGCTTGTGCTTTGAGGATAATATACTTCCTCCATCCAACAGATTGTGTGATTGTCTCATAAGTCATGATTGATATATCCTACTTTAAAAATTGCTAACGTTTGACTATCGCATTATTAACATACCTCACTTTGACCATATTCTTTAACTAATGTATAAAAACAAATGTAGTTATGTAATATGTTGTTGAATTCATTCTCAATGTAAATTTACAATTTATCAACTTATTCTAGTTATTTTTCCTAATAAATAGTTCAAGATACTAATTGTCATGGCTGTGTGTTGGTAAATGTAAAATCCAAAGTGTGTCAATTTTGAAGAATAGAAGAAGTATCTCAGAAACATTAAGTTAGTATATATTACTTCTATGAAAGAGGACAATGAAATAAGATAAATGAAAACCAGAATTATGGCACTTCCAGATGAATGAAAGTAGTTTATAGTTAGCAATCTGGTGTACAACAAAAATGTGATAATTGGAGACCCTAATTACATATTGATTTACATTCGCTGACCTTTTGTTTCCAATCAAACTGCTTTCCAGTGGTTTGCAGCTCTTTTGGTGCATATAAGAGTGGTACGAAATGTCAAACAAAAAAAAAAAGTGGTGCCAAATGTCTCTGAACATAATAATTTAATTGTCTAAGTACCAGTGAGCTGTTGTTGGGTTTTATTTGTTTTTTTCCAAGAAATTCTTATTGTGGAGGAATTTGTTTGTACGTTGTGCAGGGAAACCCATCAACTTCCATGCAAATACCCGCTACAGGCATACAGGCTGACAGTTGCCCTACAGTGGCAAACAGGTTGGAGTGTCCTGTTACCTGTGAAGCACAGAAACCACTTCAGAAACCAATTTCACCTTCACGGTTTTCTCAGATGTCATTACAACAGTCACAACCTTTGCAGGGGAGCCCTCAGTCCTCCAGACAGTCTGGCTTTCAATTACCGACGAAGCGAACATCAAATAGCAGCATAGAGCAGCAGCATGACCATCAGGTTTGCTTGAACTCGAATTGTCTTGTTAATTATTGCTGTGTGTGTCAAGGCACTAGGCCTTAAGTCGTTATACGTAGGGACTACAGAAGCTGGAAAAGTAGTAGCAGCAGATAAATACCTTTAAATGGTTAGTTTGGTTGACTATGTGACTGCAGAAGTAAATGCCTACAAATGGGGGATGGGCCAGACGACCTTCATGCCTCTTTTATAAACTTACAATAGTGCTTTTTCTTGTAATGGACTATGAATTCTGGTAGGCAAACGATCTCCGCCTCCCTCCCTCCCCAATGCAGAGAAAAATCTAACTGTCCATGACTTAACCAATACCATCTAGCCTTTAGAAGTTGTAACCCCTTCCTAACCTCCTCAAATCGAAATGGTGAATTACTTCTTTATAAACTATTTGGTTTCATCTGAATAGTTACCTGTCCTTGTGTGACTGATTGCCGAAGGTGTCTCTAACAACATGCATGCGATCTGTCACAAATCATATGTACGATGATAGTCCACATGTCTCTCCGACCCTTAGTATTGCTGGTTAATAGAGATTTTAGATGAAGATGGAAAACTTGTACTCCCTCTATCCCAAGAAGATGACAAGTATTTTCAATTTGATCGTCTCAAATGATATTTTAAATTTTTTCAAATGGTAGTTGAAAACTTGAAATTGCAATGGAATTATACATAATTAAATGTGTTAATGAAAATTATACAATAACAAGTGATATATCCTTCTTTTCCCTGGTTTTCTAAGTGTGTTTGTCTTGTGTATTCTGTTTTTTAGTCACCCCAGCCTTGCAAAGATACTGGGTCAAACTCGGTTATGCTGATCTCTGAACCTGCTTCGTGCGCTCTATCTAGAAGTGATCAGTTTGAAGATCCTCTAGACTGTGATTGGAGTGAACACATCTGCCCAGATGGATGCAAGTACTACTTCAATAGTGCAACATGTGAAAGCAGGGTAATGTTTCAATTTCTTGGCTTTACTTCGTTTCCTCAAGTCTGGTGCTGTTCTTGTTTGTTCAATTTTTGCAAAAATTTTGTAGTGGGAAAAGCCGCAGGACTTTGTCCTTTATGAACAACAGTTACAGACGAGGCAGTTGCATAATCATTCTTGTCAAGACACCCATGCATCAACTTCGGAGGCTGCATCTATTGAAGAAGACTGTCAAATCCAAGCAGGACAGAATCAGAGGGAACCCCAGTTAGCAATGTCATGTGCGGTGGTTAGTGTTCTTTATGTGGCCCTTTCCTTTATATTGTTCGCTTTCCCTGGAAAGAATTGTCACATATAATATTTTGAACGTCTGGGAAAAGCTGTCATCTTTCCTGAATTAGTAGTTTCTCCTCTGTTTGAAAATCGATGTTCCACTATCCTATATAGGATGTTTATGAATAGATGTTCAACTTTCCACATAAAGTCCCTTCATCCTCTTAAATGACTCCCTCTTCTAATTTGCATATCCTCACGTGTGCCACTTTGTCAATAATATCTACTTTCCGTCCCCCGGTCTGAGCACTTTCCTTTTTGTTTGTCCTAGATTAGTGTGAGCAATTTCATATTTGGCATGGTCCCACTATTATCATATTAGTTTCTAGCACCCCTTTTTTAGCCCAAAATTTAGAAGCCCATGGGTCTCGTACTCTAAAACACCCAACTTTCTCTCTATTTTAATATAATATGTGATAACCACCCCTCAAACTATATGTCCTAACAAGTCTTCAAATTATTTTGGGATGGAGGGAGTAACTTTTTACTCGTAAAATGGAACAAATTTAGAATATCTAATTACAAATAGAGGGAGTTTGTTTTGTGATTGGACCTCTTGAAGATGTGTGCCGACTTAAATTTACAAATGTCATATCCTTAGTTCAATCATGTCATATAGTGACGCATTGGGATGATGCAAGTATCTACACACAAAGGGAGAAGAATTCCTTGTTAGCGAATCACCCATCATACTCTTACCTTTATTTACTAATCTTTGGTGTGAATCCTCTATTGTTTGGTGCTAGGGAAAAAGTTATGTTTGAATTATGATGCTTGGTGGTTTGATAACATAATCTGTGACGGAGTTATTCTCATTGATGGTGATCACTATTTGGTAGCCTGTAACAGAGAATGATTTTAACAGTGTGCCATACAGTGGGCATTACCCCAGTGTCCAATTGAATTTGATATTAACATATCTTTTGAGAGAGTTATTTTGGTTTTTCAAAGACTGTTCTGGTCCATTATCAATTTCAAATGTAATAGCTATAACTATTAACTGTTAATCTTTTTATATTCTTTTTTAAAAAAAATTGGCTCGTAAATACAACTTTTTCACGCTATTACTGTATTAGAGTTATGCTTCCTTTTACAATTGCTTGTGAAAGTTGGATGTGAATCTATGTTTATGTTTTTCTTGTATATACCGCAGGAACACAGTCATGACCAAGTCCAAGTAGAGAACAGTGCAATTGGTGGTTCAGCTTTTGTTCAATAGGTAGCATCTAATCTTAATTTTTTTTTTTAAATCTTATTTCCTTCCCTATAACTTGTAAAATCTTGATGTTAGATCTCTATATGAACAACACAGGAAAGTGTATCGAAGAGAAACTTCTTTTTCTCAGTTTTTATTACCTGCTAGATCTGAGTGTAGCATTATGTTTGTTGTACATGTGTTCTTGCACTTGCTCATTGGTATGATAAGTTCATGATGTCCAATAATGTGTTGCTTCTGAGTTGGGTATTTACCCTGGTTTAGCGCAAATTAGATCCTACAACTGGAACATGATATGTATCTTGCTTTCGATAGCACATCAATTCAAAGTAAAAGATCATAGAGTTTAGAACAATGAACATACGGTTTACGAACATAATAGTATGATAAAAGAACACGAAATAATTATGATAAGAACATCAGCCGAGAGTGTAATTGCATCTTACACTTTTTAGTCCATAACGTCGAAGGTTCATTGTGGAAGAATGTAGTTGAAATATGGATTATTCATTGGCCTTGTTTCTTAATTGTTCACATTTGTAAGGAACCATGTTTAATTTCTATAAGTGTTCTATTATTAAGGAAGTTGCTTAGTACCGAAAAGAAAGTTAAGCAAAACATGGCTATTCAACAATGATGTGCTTACCTGAAGTATGTATCATAAGAACCTTATACTGAAGGACATAATAGTTCATTGTAAGATCACAATGACATACTCCCTCCGTTTCATTTTAATCTACACACTTTGACATTTTACACTATTCACAAATTTCACTTTGACCATCATCTGTGATTTATACGCGAATGAAAATATAGTCATGTGGGATCTTGTTAGATTCATCATAACATGTATTTTATTAATATGTACTTTTTATAATTTTTACAAATACAAAACTAAAGATATATGTCCTCAAAGTTTTACATTGGCATATGTAAAAAGTGTAAGTGTGTAGATTAAAATGAAACGGATGGAGTAATAATTTATTGTAAGATCATAATGACATTGTTTACTGTAAGGTGACTTATCACTTTATTTTTTCTGGAGGTAACTTTTATATGTTGCACAATGAGTTGGTGCGAATGGGCTTTATTGCACCAAAAAAACGAGTTTGTTGGTGTGTTGACATTAACATGGAAACTATATTATTTATATTCTGATTATTACTTCATCTTTTCATTCATTTTACTAATATTTTAGATAGAAACTTTACTCTTTCTTGGTGGATAGATACTTCCAGCGGTTATTTACTTCCAAATTATTCACGACAATGTCCTGTCTGTCTGTTTATTTGCATATCCCATGTAGGATACATATAAACATGAAGAATATTCCTAAACATTTATCACCACCACAAACATAAAAATGTACAAATAATTGAGACAAAAGTTACAACGTAAAATTGCTTTTATATTTCACTAATGTATGCAAATTTTGAACCAAAATTCATAGTAAAAGTTGGTGATGTTTATTCTGTGTCCACGTCTTTAACACATTCAATGAAACAAAAGTGCAAGAAACAAAGAGGATAGAAGGGTAGGCTGCAAAGCATGCACGAAAGTAGCAAAAAGGATACACATAACTCAGCGTGGTAGGAGTGGGTCAGTTGTTGCCTCAAGCTATTATTTGCTACTGTCCTTATGTGTGTCCTCTTTAGATAAAACTCATTAACTTCTCTTCCCTTGTCAGTGAGATACTAGTAACTAGTAAGTATTACACTCGTCTGGGTCCGGGTCCAGGTCCGGGTCCGGTTCCTTTCCAGTTTCTTTTAAGAACTAAAATCTTCAGTTTTCAATATAACAGTTAGATTTGCATGATACGAGAACCAGGAGTATTCTTTAGTTTAATTCGTACTTTTTATAGTGAGGTGTTGTAATATGGAGACAGGAGCCGAAGAAAATAAACTAAAGAGTCTCTTATTATCATCTGTCTCTATTTAGGTTCTGTTCATTTCAATTGATTTTGTTTGAAGTGTCTTAAACTTATTTTGTCTAAAATTGTCTTATTTGTGTGTTAAGGTGTCCAAAATTGTCTGAAAACATCTTATTTTGTTTGATTATATCCTAACTTATTTGTCTGAACCTAAAACAAAATAAATTAAAATTAAGGGATCCTTAGTAGGCAAATTATGTTATCAATGTGATGATGATTTTAATAAAAGAGATATATAATATATAATGTGTGAGTGACGAATTGAATAGTACCATTTACCTAGCTTGCGTGAATTGCTATTCTTTTTTTTTCAAAAACTTGGCCTAATTGGTCACTGCCTTAAGTTTTTAATAAAAATTCTTAATTATTGTACCATGCCCTCTATCTCAAAATGAATTTGATCTTCGTAAAGATTAGGCATAGAAGCTAGGTAACTGGGCACTCTTGTATTTTGTTGTTCTGTTGTTATTATATGTTCTTGTTGTCAAAAAAAAAAAAAAAAAAAAGAGTATTTTTGTGATTATAGCTTATATCAGCTGACATTTACAATCAAAGGATCTTTTACTTGATTTTTAAAAAAAGATTGGGATGATTAATTTAACGGAATAATTATTTTGGCGGGAGTGACTTTCATTGATTTATTTCCATTTTGTCTTGATTATAATTCAGTCAATATTGAATTGTTTAAAATACTCAGGAGAATTTCTTTAATCAATAAGCATGAAAAATGGTCTTTCTTAATATTTGAGCAATATAGTTTAACTCCTATTCAATTTGAAATCAAAATAGTAATACAATCGTCTTATTAACCTCAAAATTTGTGATTCTAATCAAGAAAAAGAGTGTTTGTGGACCTTGATCTACTTTATTTAATTTTTCTTACTTTTATGTATTACGCTCAATTCCCTAGATGAACAATGCAAAACCGAAAGTTTCTCTGTCTTTACGTACTTTGTTGCATCTCTCAATGGTAAACCCTAGCTAGTCCCGCAAGAACTTATCTCTCACCTGCTTTGGTAAAAACCCTCTTCCCTATTCTATCAACAAATTCAATGCATGTTCCTCCAAATAAACAAACAAAGATTTTAGCCCACATGATCATCTTTACCATTTATAGGCCTACTACAAGTCTCTATTTTTTTTACCAAATGTTTGCACAAACAATAATACAATGGAGAGGACAAAAGTACAAACAAAGAGGATGGCTTCATTAAATTCATAGATATATTCATGTACAATTGTACATTGAAGTTATTGATTAGAAGATAATGAGTTCAGCAACCAATAATCAACCCATTATTATGTGTGTTATGCTTATGCCTATATGTAGTTTTTAAGAGAATTTAAACTTTGACCATGTATTAATAATGTTGATTACGTCCTACCTAATGCAACCCTTTTCACAAAAGGGGAGGAGGGTTAGGAAAAAGTTTATATATAGTACATATATAGGGAGGAATATGTGACTGTCATGTTATGTTGCTCGGATTCGGGTACCCATGTTCGATACGGGTACGTGTCCAAATGTCTCACCCATGTCCGATTATCGAGGATCTAATACGGATACTTGAGGTTAAATGAGGAGGGTTAGGAAAAAGTTTATATATAGTACATATATAGGGCGGAATATGTGACTGTCATGCTATGTTGCTCGGATTCGGGTACCCATGTTCAATACGGGTACGTGTTGTCCCACCCATGTCATGAGTGTCGAGGATCCGATACGGGTACTTGAGATGAAATGAAGAGTCCGAACAACATAGTTGTCATGTCAACTAGCTTAGTTGGTAAGTCGTGTGGAGGAGATACTGGTATCGTAACATGCTATTTATCTCAGTCCACATCGACTCTTGAGATTTCTTATAAAATGAAAAACGGCATGACTTGAGAGAATCAAATTATCGAAACTAAACTTGTACATCATTCAGTTCCTGGAGAGGATTGCCTTGTATACTTCTATATCATACGTGTGTGTGCGTGTAAAATGAAAATTTCAACTAAAAAACTCATATAGACTACAAAAGAGAGAAATAAAGGGAACTAAGTAGTGTTTCCCATTTCATACCCCAATAACCAAATTTGATACAATGACAAATTCCTCATATATGAAGTACACCAAATTACACTAGCTAAGATCAGTGAGAAGATACTACTAAAATTACAGACCTAGTTAGCAAATTAAAATAAAAATAAAAAGTGAATAATCAGAAAAATTACACAACAATATATATATATATATATATATGAATAAAATATATATATGATCTGATCATCTACTCTTCTTTCTTCATAATTGAAGGAACTATATCTTGTAGAAGCCCATGATCTCTAAGCAAAGCTGCACTAACTGGAGCTAATCTTGAACTGCTAGTAACCACTCTAGTATTAGTAGTATTAGTATTAGTATTAGTATTAGTATTAGTAGAAGTGTTTGATGATGGTAAATTACCAAAATGGTTAAGCTGATGAGGAACCAAGCTACTAACATAATTCATCTGGAAGTGATTACTATTAGCCATTTGCATTGGCAGGGCAAAGGGTGAGGCTACACCGGCACCGGCACGGATACCGATGCCGGATCCGAAACCGGGGCTCGGCATAGCCCCACGTGGAAGGACAGTACAGGGGTGAGTGTGCTGACCTTCATAAGTAGTTACAACAATAGAAGGGTCAGTGTAGGATCTCTCTACTCTCTTCTTCACATTACATGATGCACTGGTGCAACGGTAGTAACTCCTATAACAACAACAACAACAACAACAACAACAACAAAAACCCAAAAACTTTCAATAAATACATATATAATTTGTGCAAAGAAAATGAGGAAATTGAGTACAATTTATTATGGTTTATTTCAGTGAAAAAATTACACACTGAAATTGATGAGTTATAATTGGATGGTTAAGGTAGTGTAAGAATTAATATAGTAGTACTATAGTATAGAGTATATTATATACCTTGGGAAAGGGCTGTTTTTCACAGCTTTTTGGCCGTACTTTCTCCATCGATAACCATCTTCTAGATGATCAACCTCACTCTTTGTCATGAAAGCAAATCTTGGCTCTCTCTGCCGTTTTTGATTTGTCTTTTTGGCCTTTGTTGATCTTTAAACAACACCCAAAAAGAAATAATAGTATAATTAAGGTAAGAAAAACTCATAATTTTAAGAGATTTTTAATTCATCAAGCTAACTAGAAGTATATAAAAACTTAGCATTACATATAAAATCAAATTATGCACAAAGCAAAGACCAATATGTACAATATCATTACAGATTTGGTACCCACAAATTTTTTTTTTTTTAAAAAAAGGAAATCAGAGAAGAAGAAAAAAAAACCCCTTTTTTCTATTTTAGTGTGCATTTCACCTAAAACAAAAAAGGACCCATTTTTCCTTTCACACTCCTTTCAAATGGGTAAGTCTCAAAATCCCAAAAAAAGGAAAAAAAAAAAAAAAAAAACTTACTGTTTTTTTGCCTTTTGTTGTTGTTCATCTTCATCTTCATCTTCTTGCTGCTGCTCATCATTGAGACCTTCATTAGAAGCAGAGGAAATTGAAGAAGAGTTTGGAGTTGTTGGAAGATTACTATTAAGCACCTCAGAAGTTTCTAGATTCACATTAGAAGTAGTTGAAGGAGGTGGAGGGGTAGGATCAGGTGCACAAGGGTCCATACAAGTAGTGAAAACTTCATTATTATTGCTTCCACTATAACCATTATTCATCATCATCATATCAAACAGAGAAGGGTTGATGTTAATCATATCTTGCATACCCAACAACTCCATAAACCCTGTTGTTGATGTTGTTGATGTTGTTGTTGTTGTTGTTGGTGTTGTTGTTGTTGTTGATGATGAGTTGTTCATCTTCTCAAAAACTCCAACTTGGGAATCAAAACCCAAATTTGAAGATAATGATGGTGTTGATGATGAATGATTTTCACTCAAATAGTGATAATTATTACTACTACTAAGTGAATTTCCTCCTATGAAAGTTTCCATCTTCAATGGTTCTTTCATTTCCATGTTTTTGTTTTAAAAAAAAACAAGTTTTGTTTAAGCTTGATTCAAAGATTGTAGCTTTTAATTTTTTTTCACCTAAATTGATTCTCTCTCTAGCTACCACCTTAAATTTAGAGATGAGAGAGAGAGAGAGAGAAGAAAATGAAGATGAAAATGAGAGGGACTTGAGAAAGAGAGAGAAAGGAAGAAGGGGTGTTTTAGTAGTAAAGAGTTTTTTGGTTTTAGGACTCAAAAAGTGGGAATGGGTACAAAAGCAACACAAAATACAAAATTGTACTCTAGTATACGTAGTAGGTTATATTTATTACTAAAGCTATATACTTGGTGCTAGGTTTGAAGGACTCCCTAAATGATTTTCAAATGTATGGTCTTGAAAATTCCAATTTGGAAAAAAGCCCATAAATTAGGATCTGGATTATTTACAACCGTTCCTATCATATGATATAATAGTGCTATGTTTTTTTAGATACGTAAGTTGAAATCCCTTGTCGGAGGGTTGGGGGTCCCTCTTGTAAGGTGTGAGTCTAGATCAGCGGACCTTTATAATCGGAGATGATGTGAATACTATTAGAGTATTAGACTATCACATGCAGCTCATAGTGGTGCATTAATGTGTAAAGTACTCCTCTATTTTTTTTTAACATTCTCACTTTCCTGTGCATGTTTGTCAATGCACTTTTTAGACTTTATATATATTCACTATATATTAGTAAAATAATAATGATCGAATATTATTAATAAAATACTCCCTCTGTTTTTTATCTTTTTCACTTGGAATCTTGACACTATTTATATAGAGAATCTTCTCAAATTTTTTCAATTTATAAGAAAAAACATAGTCATGTGGGGTCTTGTTTGATTCGTCTCAATCAGTACTTCATTAATATTCAATCGTTATAATTTTTACCACTATATAATGAAAGATATTTAAGTTTAAAGATGTGCATTGGGAGACGCACACAAAAAAGTGAGAATGATAAAAAAAAAGAGAAAGACTTATTGAGACGAATCAAACAAGACTTATATGACTATAATTTTTCTTATATATTAAGAATAATTGAGAAGATTATCTGTAAATAGTGTCAAGATTTCAAATGAGAAACATAAAAAAAAATCTTTTTACTTCTTGTTTTTCCTTGAAAAAAAAAAACACTATATATCAATCTAACACTTAGCTTGAATTTCGGTACAAGCTATATATAATCCTCGCCCCTCCAAAATAAACTAATGTGGATTTGTCTCTTTTGTGCATCAAAGATTTGTTTAGTAACTCAATTTGACTATGTCAAAACTCAAAACATTAATAGCTTTAATAAGTTAATTATCAAAAAAAAAAATAGCTTTAATAAGTTGTTTGTAATAAATAGAAGCGTTTGGCATGTAAACTAAAATACAAATAAATTTCGTATTGGCTTAAATTGAGAAACTAACTTGAGTTGGTTTTTAACATAAGGAGATGCCTTTTTTTGTATTCATCTCTCTTTGCTCTTTTATATTATGGAGCTATATAAGATTATAAGTATATCCTAATAAGAATCTTAATATTCTCAGCTTCGTAAACAACTGCTATTATTAAATGACTTATACGATCATTTAGCTTTCAAATACACTATTTATCTTTCCTAAAAAAATTGCACTGTTTATCAATTTAACTGTTGCCATTTCAGTTGCAGCTAACCTATCATATTTTATTTCCTTTTTAACTAGTGTTTCCATATAGCGCATAAAAGATGGTATGCTCCTAATTAATAAATCCTTTGGTGGTAGGAAGTTACATTGAAGTTACTAATTAAGAAATATTCACATATACTTCCAGCAAACAAGTGAAAATGCTTTTTATTAATTTGATCCTGATCTTAATCATGTACTCCCTCTGTTTCATTTTATAAGGTGTAAACGATTTTCAAGGAATAATTTTAACCGTCAATAACTCTCAATTCATATCAATATAAAATTTTAAAATAATAATATTATGAAAGTGTTTTCAAAAATAAATCTAATGGTATAATTTTTATAATTTATTTTTCATATTATGTAAGATGTTTATGGTCAAATCAAAATTTCTAAATAACCACCTACCCCTAAAAAAATCAAAAAAATCAAAATGTACTTTCCCTATATTTAAAAACGGAAGAAATATGTTGATGTCATCTAATTTAGATGGTAAAGTCTTATGGAGGTGGTACCCAAAATATGGGATCGAATCTCGTCTACATCACCGCGTTTAGACACTCGTTAACACCCAAAAAAAGGGAAGAAACATAACATTAAACTATCATTAAGGTAATTATAATAGTGCAAATTAGTAGGTGCACACGTCCGTATGGTGATGAATGTGCGCACGATGAACATCAAGCACTAGGTTATGAACATAAAGACCAATACCAATACCAATGAACATATACTAACAGAGATGTACATATGTTCATTCGGCTGGTTAGCCATGTACTTGTGCGCATCTTTCTCACCATATGGACGTGTATACCATCTACAGATTGTTATTATAGAACTACTACTAGTACTATTGATGAAGATTAGTGGTAATGACATATTGTGATTAGTGTAAATCTCGGAGGAAAAACATGTTTAACAGACACGTGTCGGTCAACTATGAGTACGGACAGAGACGTGGCCTGGTTGGTATTAAATGCGAAAGAGTTTGGTCGACGGAAGATGCTGCCGGGTCGCCGTTTTTATACTGTTTAAGGTTTGACCAAACATTAATTATTATACAAAAATAAAATAAACAAAAGAAATAATAAAAAAAAGTATAATATAGTATTATATATGTAAGTGTGAATGTGGATTTGTGGTTTTGTGGATATTTGGCATCACGTGAATTGGGGCTCCGCCGATTAGAGGAAGAAGCTTCGTTCGTGTGCATGTGAATGTGAATTCTCCAATAATACTCTACTACTACCACTAAACTTTAATGGGTTTTTGCTTTTCAAATTTCAAAATTTTAAAAATGTCATAGTGGTTTTAGTTGTGTTTGTACTCCTAATGATGTTTGTTGATGTGTGCTAATAATATTGAATGATTTCGAGTGCTTGTAGATATATCTTAGTAGTTTTTTTGGAGTCCTTGATTATGGTGGAATTTGACCGGTTGTATGTTCTGTTGAAGTTTTTGGTGTGTTCTTAAAACTCGATAATGCAAAGTTGACCACTTCTTTTACGTACGCTTACCGTTATATTATACTCCACGACACAAAGGTGTGTCATAGGATTGAAATTTCGTTAGGGGTAGTTGTACGTCGTGAAGTGTATAAAATGAGCAACTATGTGTTCATGTTCTATTTGATATAAGTAGGAGAAGAACCCGACTCTTAATTTAAAAAAATAGAGGAAGCATAACCAAGTTAAGATGATACGGATCAACCCCTTGTTCTTGCACCAAAGATCTTACTTGGGAGACATGGTCCAAGCTCGGTGAAGAAATGAAGAAAAAAGTGAGGGAAATCCTATTCGCTCGTTTAATCTTGCTTGATTGATTCAATCCCTATTCTGTCTTTCTTGTTGCACTGACAAAAAGTGAAATTCCGAAATGATGTTACGTTCCAAAATGTTTTATAATACTGTTTGTTCATTCATGACCATGCCCGGCCAATACTTATATGTTTCGTTACCGTCTTCATTCTGGCTTTACTAACGGCTCATCTCTTTCTATATCTGGCATTATTAGTGGAGGGAATTTAGAAAAACAAAATGGTATCAAAGTGGCATGCAGCTAAAAGGAACAATAAATACTTAAATCTTTTACGATTATTTGAAGAAATTTTTGTTGCAATATTGTAATTTAAATTCCATAATGTCTTAAAACTAATTCCCACTCCAAGGTGTTAGGTCACTTTGTTCAACTGGAATGGCATAGGGGTGGTAATAATATGTGTAAGTTTGATGTGAGAACAAGTACTAGCTTTTAATGCCAAGAGGTACACTTTCATGCACCGAGCACAAACATGCATCAAAGCACTTTAGTTTGAGAAAGTAATTTCATATACCCATGCAGAAAAGGCTTTACTTAGACAAATAGACAATATGCATGACATGCATGATCCTCCAAAATCCTTTGCTTTTTTTCCCCTTTGCTTTTCTAGAAGGGCAGATTCTTTTTTCACCGATCCCTAGAAAGACATAGGCAAAGAATATAATAGTGGGAGGATTTTGATGAATTGATAGATCAATACGTGCATATGTTATTGGGAATTTCTGCCAATTATACATTGCAAAATCATTTTTTTCCTAAAAAAGTTTAAAAGTATTATTTTGAATGTTTAAAGGTATACCGTTGGATAAAGGAACCCTTCTATCAACATACGCCCTCCGATTGCCAATGCAAAATTATTAAATAAAACAATTAGCTAGGTATAGAAAAAATAAAAGAAAAAATTGTGATGGAAAATAAACGATCGGAATAAGAATAGATGTGATGGAAAAAGAATAAGTAACTGTTTGCAATCAACCTAAAATGAAAATGTGAAAAGAACCAGAAAATAGTAAACTTATAAAATAAATATCTAGGACGAAAACAATAAGAGTGAAGAAAATCAAGGAACGAATAAGAAAGCAACATCTCCTTTTTCCAATTCAATATCAATTGCATAACCATAAGTGGCTATGCATCTTTACAAATTCTTATATGTAGCGCATCACACCATTAGTTGACGGTGCTATGTGAGTTAATGACTAACGACATAATAGAGTTCTGACAAAAATTTAATTAGTACGGTTGTAATAGGTTATTAATTAATGCTAATATATGCATGCAGTGAAGTTAGATTTGACATATATAATTAAGGTTTAGATAACGTCGGAACCAATTTTTATATTACGTGTGACATATTACACAAAAGATGAGTTGAATCATATTAAAGTGAGAAAAGGGGATCTAATTAATAAAATAGGCATGCATGCTAGAGCCAAATTTCAGATTCGAAGTGGGAAACTAAGGTTTTTATATAAATCTGATGGCATATGCTAAATAAGGACCATAATAAATAGCTCCTTTAATTTGCTTTGAACCTAACCCCAAAATCATGGCAAAAATAATTGATTTTTGAAAGAGAACAAAAGAAAAGACAAAGGTTAAATTTGCAAATGCTTAAAGAAGTTAACAATAATGGAAGATAGCTGGTTTCTTTTGAGGCCATCCACCCTTTATTTCCCAAAAAGAAAAGCATAAATTAATAATTACAATAAGTTTTACACATATTTCTTGCAAAGCCTCTGCACGTGTGACATAGTGTTATTTTCAGGCCTGTGAATTGTGATGATCAACATGATTACGTGCTGAGGTAATTTACGTGCCTCTCTTAAAGATCTTTTTCCCCCCTCCCCGCCTATAATTTTGCCTTCTTTTAACTTTTTCATATATAAATATTCTTGTTTATTTGGCATGCTCTACATGAAATGTACTTTTATCAATATTTAGTTTGGGCAAGTAGCAAATAAAATTAAATTTATAACCAAGCTTGTTTGATGGAGATGGTAGGAAACTCACCTTGTGACTTTGAGGTCACAGTTCGAACTCCACTATATACTTGTACTTGGGAGTAGGGATTCCCTTATATCTCCCCTATTCTCAAGCATTGACCTGTATAGCTGGGTATACTGACCTGCGAGAGATGCTGGTCTATTATGATTCTTCTTCTTACCAAGGGGTTCCTCGATGGGGGCTAAAAAAGAACATTTATACCCAAGCCGATGCTCGATGGGGGCTAAAAAAAAACATTTATACCCAAGCCGATGCCCGATGGTAAAAGTAATATTTTTTAATGAAAAAGTAAGTTATTTTTTACCTAATTTCTCTAGATCTTATATACTAGCTACAATTTTTTTTACAAGATCGACTTTATATTCAAATGTCGTTTGTTAATTTTCAATACTTAATAAAATAATAACAATCTAAAAACTGGTTATTTTATAATAACAATATAATGTTTAATACCAAAAACATTTATATTTTAAATTAGAGGAAATACTATGTTGCATGAGTTCTAATATCGAAACATTAAAAGATTAAGAAAATAAATTGTAGTATCATCAAATCCTTATCAAGATAACGTTGTTAAATTCATTACAATTTAATTCTAATTATTAAATTGATATTACTATATTTATCCGTTCTAAATTTTTATCCTATATAAAATGTGAAATCAAAGAAAATCCACTTTAATTTGTATAGTACCTCTCTTATGTTTTGAAAATTCTCTTTTATTTTTGAAACTTCTCTCTTACTAAGTATTTTTTAGGAGTCTCTTTTACTTGATAGTAGTTCTCTGTTATATTTTACTAATTTTTATTGTCCAAATAAGATAATAAAGCATCTAGGAAAAATTTGCTTAAACACCATAGTGGAAAAGGAGTATATAATCAATGGTTTACCTATAAAAGGCCAAAAGCTACTAAAATCAAACAAATTTTTTTGTTGGAATTACTTTTGGACTAATAATAATAAGTTTTATAATCAAATTACATAAAATTGATCCGTGGCATTGTTAACCTTTAAAAAATGGTTATATATGTTGCAAAGAAGACCAAGTAAGGAAGGGAAAAATATTATTCAGTCTGGCTTAGTTTTGAATCATTCGTTTGTAAGAAGTAAGAACAGTGATCTTATTTTTTAGCGCATTATATATGAAATGATGAATAGATCATATGATCCTTTAAAGAGAGGGTAAATTGAAAGTCTTGAACTTAGTTCTTGCTTGTTCTTTAGCAAATGTCCGATTTAAACAAGAGTAAAACTTGAATGAAGTTGGACAATGTAAATTAAGCTCGTTCACCACTAGTTTGAATTCAAGTTTGAGCTCGAAATGTAAGCAAGCATATATCATGAGCCAAGCTTTAGAGAATGGAATGCTTTACAAACCAAATTCGAACAAAAAATTTATAACCTTACCCTGTTTTTTTAGACTTATTTTCAATTTAGTTCAGTTACTTTCTGCATTTCAGTGTCGCGCCGCCCGCGATTCTTTCTACATTTCGATTTCTCAATTCGCGCATTCGTTTTGTTCGGTTCCGTTTAGTTAATTCAAGACAAAAGAACGGGGCCTTATTTGAGCTTGCAATTGAGTAATGCTTGACCACATACAAAATAAACTTACCAAATTTCGCTCGAAAATAAATTTGGCTTAGCTCATTTGGTTTGCATCTTTGCAATTGACGAAAGAGAATGGAAGCATAGAATTTGTTGGATAACCATCGAAAATAAAATTTTTGACTCATACAACCAACCTTATCCTTTAGGACTGAGACTACTTATGACATTGATACTTTTAGTGCTAGGTTTTCTGACAATGTTATTACTATTTTTGGACTTTTGAGCTCCTAATTAAAATTGGCACCCGAACAGAAGATGTCGAAATTCCCTTTTACTTTAGAGATATGTAGATATTTATATCTTATCTTGTTCAACTTATATACAATTATTTGTTATCAAGTTCCTCAATGATTTTCATTTGTTTTATTGTGAAATTAAAATTGGAAGTATGGTAAGCCCTACTTATCTTTCATCATTTGTGGCAAGTAATCAACTTTCATTGAGATTTGGAAACATGGAATTTACAATTGATGTTAGATGGGTTAGACATGTAGACTTGATGTCTTATTTCGGAATAGATAACCTGCCCCAACCTGTTGTAATTGTTCTAATAATTTATTACCCAAAATTATTTTAACTATTTTATGTCAATGATAAGTGGTCAAAGATACATTTTTAGAACTATGCGCATTTCGTCCGTTTTAAAATAATTGAATCACTCACTATTTACGTAATTTCAAAATAAAATGAAATAATTTATTTGACATTTACTTCTTTCTATCTTTTTGTTCAGTCTTCATCATATGGTCCCCCACTCTATTCCTCTCCTCTTCTTAATCCTCATATCTCCCCCATATCTTTCAATTATTTTAATATTAGACAATCAATTGTGAATGGGATGAGGAATATTAAATATAGAAAATACATAGATAATGTTGCATGGTTGCATCATCATCTAGGTTGTTCAAATTCATTCGACATTCTTCTCTGTAGATGTATGATTAGGGGTGATAATGAGCCTGACAAGCTCGTGAACAGTTCGGGCTTGGCTGGGTCAAAGCTAGGCTCGTTGGGGCTCGGCTCGAGACTTAAATGAGCCGAGCTGAGCTAAGCAAAGCTCGTGAACAGCTCGATTAATATTTTATACTAAAAAAAATATTTTATATTAAAAAATTATTTATATATTAAAATTTATATTAAGTATTTCTTTTAAAATATTAACTCAAATAAGGTATATACATATTTTTCGCAAATTAAATTTCCCAAACGAGCTCGAGCCCATAATTGAACCCGAGTTCGAGCCGAGCCTGAAAACGAGCTCGAGCCTAGCCGAGCTCACGAGCCGAGTCGAGCCCATGAAAAGTTAAACGAGCTCGAGCCGAGCCCAGCCAAGTGCTATTCGGGCTCGGCTCGTTCGATAAGCACCCCTATGTATGATATATTGCGTGTAAAACTTCTAGTAACAGGCCAATACTAGCTAGTTTGTTCGCCAGGCCGAAACATATTGTATTCATTTAACCATGGCTAACTAATGCTACGATAATATACTAGTATATTATATAGTATTAATCTATATATATAGAGATAATTGATATTTAGTACGTATATATTGATTCCCTCTTGATAAGTTATATAATCTTTTTATTTATTTTTAACATGAATCATATGGCAATTATCATGCAATACCTTGTATACATGCATGATCAACCGACGAATGCATGCAATTTTCTATGGGGGGCCAGCCGATGAGAGTGATCACTTTTTAGTATGACTTTATATTTAGTCCCCCTTTTTATTATTGGGATCAGCATCAAATATGTGGTAATTAATGCTAATCTTTTTATCTTTGGTTAGGAAAAGAATAAATTAATTAAGTAATACTACTAGTAAAGTAAAACTCATCAAAAATTCTATCAATTCATGCTAAAGCAAAACTCATGATGGTTTGTATTCATCAAAGCAAATAACACCTTGAGTATGTAGCTTTTTCTGGTGGACTATCTAAGAGGGGCATCAAATCAATTAGAGGGGCCAAATGAATTGGTCCTATCCTCTTAGTGACTATACGTTAGATGTGATAAATGAGGCTATACTAATATATGTGTTGGAGTTAGCTATAATATAATATGTTCAACTTATTTTAATTTATCATTTTTAAAAAATAAGTTCATATAAGATAAGATAACTTCATATAAAATAAGATAAGTTTAGATAAGATAAGTTCATATAAGATAAGATAAGTTCAGATAAGATAAAATAAGTTGAATAGAACGAAGTAACTATGTTACGCAACACAATAAACTATAAGATAATATTAGTTCACATATGATAAGATAACTTCAGATTAGATCAGACAAAAAAAGATAAGTTCAGATAAGATAAAATAAGTTCATATAAGATAAGATAATTTCAGATAAGTCAAAACAAGTTGAATGAAACGGAACCTTAATTTTTGAGTGATAGTTTTTCTCACTCCAAGTTTTGCTTTAAAAGAACAAAAAGCTCAATATAATGTCCCACATCCGTAGTTTTATTGTCTCATGCATTCTGTATATAGAGTTTTATTCTTTATACATTTGTTGAAGGTTTAGATGGAAGGCAGTCACCACACCTGCACACGTTGGTTGGGCCAGGAGCGGTTGTGGTATTTTTGTTTGTTTATATCAGTTCCATATTTTTTGCCCAAATATCTCGCTGATATTGTGATATTAGTGATTCTTGCCTTCATTAACTTATCCGTTATTCCTCTATTTGCTTCCTAATTTTCTGCCTACCGTTTTTATCTTCAACAAGTCTCTTTATGAAAGACTGCTTAGGACCTTCTCTAGACACAAAAAAAAAATCGACTCTCCTCTGCAATTCTTAAACACAGTCTCATTGTTCTTCGTTCTTCTTGGCATTGTTCGAGGTGTTCTCAAACTGTGACTCTGTATTACATCGAAGATCCAGTAGTTGTGTATCCGTGGAAGTTGATTGTCAAGACTCAAGAGTCCATGTGTACATAAATAACGGGGTAAATTCAACTTTAGGGCAGTGTTATTTTACGCCACGATTTTCAAATAAGTTTGTTAGAATTGTTCTACTTGTTTTAGTTCCTACAATGTGGTCATATGACAAATATGGTTAAATTGTGATTCAAATCCTTTATTGTAACTAAATTATCTCCATTAATTCAAAAGATATGGTCACTAATTTATATCTCCTCTCAAGGATGAAAAAAATATAACACAAATTTTGTAACGACATCTAATCTATTCTTATTATCAGAGTATTTTAGGGCATGTTCTCTTCGATATAAAACAACTGAACTGAACTA
Organism: Beta lomatogona; assembly: GCA_947646795.1. Lineage (NCBI taxonomy): Eukaryota > Viridiplantae > Streptophyta > Magnoliopsida > Caryophyllales > Amaranthaceae > Beta > Beta lomatogona. The sequence continues at coordinate 951,703 of CANSNZ010000319.1, read as the reverse complement.
AACTGAACTGAATTAAATTATAACTAATTAATAGTAATGATTATTATTTAGGAACTGAACTGAAATGAAAATAAGATGGGGAGAACATGCCCTAATTTCTTGAGGGAGAGTTACCTAAGAATTAAATGTTTATATTAAAATAATTTGAATCTTTTTTTATGATTTGACTTTAATCTTACTCTATTAATATAATATACTCTTATGGTTTTTAAAGTGATGAGACAAAATCCATGACAAAAAAATTAAATTAATGTTTTGGCAAGTCCTACTAACAAAGTAACAATACATGTTTAATTAATTTTAGCTATTTAATAATGTAAGAACTATACTCTAGAACAAGGGAATGCCTTGATGGGATTTTGTTTGCGTGAAACGAAATGGGCCACGCCACCTTCGGGCCCGGGTCGCCATCGCGTCGCGGTTCGATGCCAAAATATAGGTGGGTTATATCCCGTCGTTGCCTCCCACGTGTATTTATATTGAGCCCCACAACACATCCTATCCCACCACGTGTTATGATCCTATGGTGGTAATTCATCTTCTTCATTATAGCAATTGCACGTGCGTATTTTGCAATTATATAGGTGCTTCCCTTTTTTTTTTTTTTTGATAAGGAGAGAAAAACTTAGGGAACCTTGTCAATTCGAAGGCCACCCTAAAACATCCTTGCGGATGATAAGAGAAAAATCACGACAATAAGGAGGGAAATAATACAAGAGCGTAGGATAAGAATGGCCCCTGTGAGCCATAAAATCCGCCGCCTTATTAGGTTCCTTGAAGATGTGATAAAACCTGCACTCAACAAACTTACAAATATCAGAAGATGCATCAGAAATAATATTATTTATTTCCCAAGGGACTTTCCAAATAGACTTAATAGTATTGATAATTGTGAGATTATCACCCTCAATTATGATATTACAAATACCAAGAGATAGAGCACCCCGAATACTTCTTTGAATAGTTGTATGCATTAATACCCAAAAATAGAAGTGTTTTTTGTAAGCGTAAGAAAGTAATAAAAAAAATGAATATAAGGTTTTGGAATGTTCGTAAAAAAAAAGTTTTAGGAATGAGCTCTAAATTTCTTTCCTTTTTTCCTTTAAAGATTGCTCCATTAACTACAAAAAGGTATAAAAAAAAACACGACTTAAAACCTAAATATATATCTCTAATTCTATACGTGTAGAAATTATAAATATTTGATATTTTGATGCTATATATTGAAACGACTATACCGAGATCTCACATGACTATATTATTATTCATGGACTAATAAAATTTTATGGTTAAAGTGATTAAAGTTTAACCTAAATGATATAATGAGGCAATCTCTAAATTAAGATGAATCGGAGGGAGTATGTGATTATGATATTCTTAGCTTACCAATAAATCTAACATTCGACATAATAACATACATATATTTGATCATATGATTTAGTAGATAATTTGGTCAAAAAGTTTGTGAAAGTTTAAACCCCCAAAAAATAATGTTGCAAGTAAACTAAATCGGTGAAATATCCTCAAAATAGTAATATTAAAGTGATGTATTACGAAGGGATTATGAAGTCCTATCAAAATAAGGATGCATTAGATTGACTACTATTGAAGATTGAATATGAATTAGGGAAAAAAGGTTGATCAGGTTTTTTTAAAAAAGTTTCAGGTCCAATCATGTGTAAAGATAAGAGAAAATCAGGGCTGATCAGGTCTATTCAGGTTTAATAAGTTCAATTTAGTTCAGATAACTTCATGTGAAAAAAAAACACCTATAATAAGGATGACAAACTTTTAAGGAGATCATGTGAAGAGAAGAGAGATAGAAAGTGAACTAAGCACAGTTGCATGAATAGAATTGATAGTTTAGGCTATTATTTAAAAATTATCAACATAATCTCTAACGTGAATGCTTAGTATTAGACAAGACTAGGAAGCACTTTGAACACAATAGTCGAATGGTTCTTAACCTAAAGACATCGATTCAGCTTGACTGTTTTTTTTTCTCTTAAGATAAACATATGCATGTAATTGTAAACTTATTCTCTTTGCTAAATTCCAAATTCAAGTGAATGTAAGATTTTTCACCTGTGTAAGAGATAAAGAAGGCCATAGGGGATTGGTGGCTAAGTTTACTTTGCTAGATATTTGTCCAACAAATCTATTAGGGATTTTCTTAATCAGTGAAGATTGAGGATTTTATTAGGCAAAGAGCCAAAATAAAAATCCACCAGAGTATATTTCATAATTTTATTATCTATGAGCCTACAGTTTCCCTTTTGATCTTATGAATATAGCTAATATTTAGTGAAATAGAGCTTTTACAAAATAAATGATTTAGGAGCTAGTATTATTTTGTAGGGTGAGCAAAATAGTCGGATACTCGAATCTAGACCAAAACTTATTGGAAAACGCTAGTTTTGGATATGAAGCTTGTTACGTCGGTTACAATTTCTAATATGCAAAAGGGAACCAATTGAAATTGATTCCAGTTTTCAACATTTTTTGGAACTAGAACTGATTATGTACTTGGTTAAGCAAGTCTTACAAGATGTGTGATTTTCTTTTTTACACTCTTATTACAAGATGCTCTTTTTATATTTGACTTTTGCAATTTAAGTGGATTTAAATTAATTATGTTTATTAACAAAAAAAAAAGGCTCAAATACAAAAATAGTTGCTGATATATTAGTTCTAGTTACGATTATCTAAATGACTTGAATTGGTACTTAAAAACGATTTTGGGATTCTAACTTTCAAGAACCAGTCTAATTGGGTTCGATTTCGATAACAAATTTAACGAACCAATCTTTACAAATTTTGATTTTAGTTCTTAAAAATTTAACCAAATATCCAATCTAGCTCATCTCTCTAATTATTTGCGTTGATATTCATGTACATTGTATTGGGATGCCCCACAACAATTATATATTGTTTAGGTTATCCTGAACATACAATACCACTAGTGGACTGATTGGTGCTTTTGCTTCTAGTTTACGTTTGGGAGCACCAATAGGGACACAAATTGCACTGCACAAATTAAAAAATATAAAAGGGTCTTTTCTTTGGTTGTGGTGTTAGGGAGCGAATAGTGTACTGATGTAGAGGGGATTCGATCATAACTCTCAGTTTTTGCCGTCTTGGGTATCACCTTCATAAGACTTTACCAACTGAACTAGATGACATCTACATATCTGATGTCGTATTACAATATCATATAATGATATATTGATATTGCCGAGACATCCAACTTAATATTGTTTCAGTTTTGTCAAACGTATATTTCGGATAGAAAAATTATTTACATACAACTTGTATTTTTGAATTTAATGGAGTATATGTAAAATTTTCACATCTTCAAAATATACCCAAGGGTGAATTGGGTATTGACTATATTATGTAATCTTCGGTTGTCACTACAGACTACAATAGTGAATAATGACACAACAAAGTAGGTTGCTTGTAACAATCGTTTAATAAATGAATCTTGTCTTAGGCTCCCGATTATTGTTTCTTTTTGGGTTGCAAGAGCCCAAGAGGGTGATAAATAAATGAAAAGAATTGAATCAATGAATATTTTGGTTAGATCGATATCGACATAATCAAATAAATAAATAAATAAATAATATATAATCAGTCTTTCAAAAGTGGTAATTGAATTGTTTGAATCAAGTCATTTTAAGCTTAACTTTTTTCTTGACCATGCATAATTATATATATTCGGATCGATAGCGCATTGAGTTAGTTAATTAGGATCATGCTTTGTCAACATTTGTATTTTTGAAATTTATTCAAGTCATTTTCGATTTGGTCAGGTTAGAATTAGATCACTACATAACTATATTATTATTATTATTATTATTATTATTATTTGGGTCAATATATATTAGTGTGTGTAATCATAAATATAAAATTATTGTTCCATCAATTTTAGCTCTCGTTGATTGATTCGAGTCCATTCGGTTCATTCTGGATTTCAGGTTGGCTTCAATCATGTCGTCACTTCTACGTCAAACATGAGTTCTGAGTCAATTGTGTTGAGTCTTTGTGATCGAAAAATGTCAATACTCATTACTCAAGTCTATTAGATGTCTATCCCTATCTTAATTACTAAAAGAAATGTGCATAACAATTCAATTTCAAATCATGTTCAAACTATTATGTCGCCAGATTTGTTTACCTGGTCTCTTCTAAATGGTTTTGCTTGGATGGGACTTGGGAGCAGTTAATTAACATGTTGCAAGAGGAGTTTTATGCTCAACGATCGTGGTATTGTTATATTAGAATTAGGTTTCTTTCAATTTGATGTGTATTTTTCAGTTTCTGATTTCTATTATAGATGTCGTATGACTTTATATTAATAAATGAATTTTCACTTAAAAAAAACATGTTGCAAGAGGAGAAACTCATAATTTTACGAGCTCAAGGCATATCTCGAGTGAAGAGCAAGTTTTTAATGATTCATTTTGTAGGCGAATATAGAAGCGTTGCTAATGAACTATCATCAAAAACAATACAACATGATCATAAACAAGAATAAAACAATCTTTCTACAATTAGTATCTTAAAATCATACATAGGATAGAAGAACCTATAAAAAGCAGTAATATATACTTTTAGGAGGGCATATTAAAAGGAAATTTACTTTTTCTACTCACTAAAGATATATATACATTATACATATAGTAATTTCAACTCAACCTAGGTAAATAAGATTTTGTATTCTTTATTTTAGAGTATTATAGAATCTACAAAAGTAAATAAGCCCAATTAAACTTGAAATCAAATAGATAAATATCACAAAGCATCTGAAAGTTATTAAAAATTCCTAATTATAAAACTAATTGATCGGCAAAATCTTTTTAGAGGAACTTAATTGATCTAATTGATTATTCCATGCTGTTTTTTCCCTATAAAAAAATTATTCCATGTTTAAAAAATATCATTGATTCCTTCATCATGGTGGAAAATATCAAAGGCAGCTATCAGTTAGGTTTTTAGTGGGCCAGCCAACTATCCCAAGACTAGGCATCTGTCCTATCTAACTAGAAGATGTAGCTGATAGTCCTCCACCATTAGCGGGCTAGTCATAAAATTGATTGCCATTTGCCACTTGGTAATTTAAGGTACGTATATCACTTATTTTACTTTCAACTTTTGTGTACGTATAGCAGGGGTCAGTATAAATATTCGATTCGGTTGATCCAATTCGTGATCCGGTCAATTCAATCCGGTAAATTGGATATCCAATGCGATTTTTAAGTTTTCGTATATTTCGAATCGGACATCCGAAAATATCCAAAACATTGGGTTCTTGGATTTTTTTTTCGGGTTTTTCTGATATCTGGTCAGATATATTCGAAAATATCCGTTTTCTCCGAAATATTCGATGATCTGATCCGGTCAGAAACTTATCTAATGAACTTTTCCTTTGAAATCTTCAATATTTAGTTATCAGATATTCGATCCGAAATTTCGAATATCCAATTTATTCTGATCGGATCCAGACAACGTTCTTCCATTCTGAACTTTGCATCGGATTATCTGAAATGAACAACCCTAACGTATAGAACTAAATAGAAGTATGAAAATATCAAGTGTGGTGCTAAACATCAAAGGATTATATATAAAATTAAATAATATGGTTCCTAATAAAATTGATATCTACCCCTTACAAAAATTACTTCCTTCATCCTCAAATACTTGTTTTATTTGATTTTGATGGTCTCTAATGTCTTACTTTGACCATTAATATCATACTAATAAAAAGTACAATATTGAAATTATAAATTGAGATGAATCAATTAGAAAATAAAAAATAATATTCTCATACTAACACTAGTTAAAGTTTATGGTTAAAGATTTTGGATGGAATTAATGAAATTTGTTTTTGTCATAAAATAGACATATAATCCCTCTATATCTTTTTTTTTTTTATCTTTCTCACTTGGAATCTTAACGCAAATAAATTATTATCAATCTATAAGAAAAAATACAGCTATGTGGGGTGTCGTTTGATTCGTCTCGATCATTTACTGGTAATAGAATTTTGAAAATTTCATGGTAGTTGGGTTGCAAACTTATTTTTTCTACATATTTTCCATAAACTTGTCAAATTTTAGCCATTACACAAAATTGCAAAGGCTAAAATTATACTCCCACTAGCAAATAATGAAGTGAACTTTTTGCTATGATGTGTACAACTCCCATATTGTTTGTTCGAAGGTGATGCTGGTTGTCGTGGTTGATAAACTATGTGGGCTTTATGATTTGTCTTCATGTGTGGTAATACGACGTCGATTTTCTGACGCTCTACGATGATGCTAGAATTTTAAAGCGCATTTAGTTTGGTTTTCAAGCCAAAATAAAAATCTTAAGCCGACTTGCCTTCTGCGGGATATGCATCAAAACAACCAAGTGCCCCATATGGCCATATCCACCCAAAAGTACGGTTTTTTTTGGAATTTTGGAAAATATAATTCTTAGGCAAGTGAATCATATGGTGAATCAAATCAAGGATGTCTTGGCCTAGTGGTTAAGATTGAGGTGCTGTGAACGATAGGTCACATGTTCGAATCCCCCTCTCCTTTGTACTGCCTTCGTGGCTCCAATGGATAAAAAAAACCATATGGTGAATCAAAAGCACCGAGTTATTGGCATGTGTTGTACTATCCCATACTAAAAAATGGTGCATGTGTAATTATGTTTTGGTTTATGATATACATGTATCTCGATTACTCTTTGGTGTTATCAACTGGGGTTGGCGTGAGTGGTTAAGGGTCTCTCGCTCCTTAACCAAGGTCTCGGGTTCGAGCCTTGGGTATGGAAAAAAACCCAACTAGGAGGGATGTTACCCTTCGAGGTACCCATGCAAACTCCCGCGGGAGATTAGTCCATTCGCCAAAGGCGGTGGGAAACTCCTCGTAGTAGGACCAAAAAAAAAAAATTAATCTTTGGTGTTTCGAGAGCCACAAGGACAAGTGATAAGAATCAATCCCAAGATTTCTTGGAAGCGGGAAGGAAACTCTAACTAATTGAACTATCGCTCACTCTCATGTATCCCGATCTTACGTAGGCATAGCATGTATCCAAATGGTCTATGTCACTTATGTTTCAATTCATGATATACGTGCATTGCACGCATGTGTATGTATGTACATTGCCGGGACCAACAATATATAAGCGTTGTGTTGAACCCGATGATGTTTGTTGTGCACATGTGAGTTGTCCCATATTGGAGAAAGAACAAAGATAATAGCACAGTATAAGCTAGAGGAGCTACTCCTACTATTGCCAATTGGTTTTAGTATGGAACAACTTTTGGACTTGTATGTAGATCGAACTCTCCGCCTCCTTATTGGGTTACCCAAGCCCATTCTCAATTCTATCAAATTTATTATGTTGCCTCCCTCATATATTTATCGTTGAAGAAATGATTTCAAAAAACAAGATATATATTGTACAATAGCAGCTTTTTCAGCTGGTAAAATTAGCTTCATGAGCTATAATTGTGCTCGTGGTTTTGAATTCTTATTGTGTATAATTGGCACGGTCTCTAAAAACATTTTCGACTATTGTTATACTCATATCGGATTGTACATTATAATTTTAAAAACATTAGTTTATTATATTGTATATTATATATTAAATATAAGAGCTTCTGAAGATAAATTTAAAATCATAGTTGAAAAAATAAAAAAATTGCTATAATTCTAAGTCATTAATGATCAAAGTTTCAAATTTTTTGTACCACGAAGAAAGAACAAGAAACTCATTCAAACAAATTAAGGGTTACCACTTCTTACTGATGGAAGATAAAATTGAAATTATCTTCACCACACCATAACAATACAATTTATATTGTGCTATTCCTATAATATAATCCTATATATTGTTAATTTGTTATGCCTATGTTATTCATAATTAGCCCTACTACGTTTCCACTACCTGAGACTAGTGTGCATTAATCCTAACTAGCTAGTAGCTACGTACCATGATTTGGATTAAGGATTGATTATACTCTTAAATAACTACTTTCTTAGGGAGGTCAAGAGATTGAGTGGATTAACCACAGAAATCGGAGAACAATTAAGACACGACTAAGACATTTCTTTCCGTCGTCTAGGAGGTTGACTTAATTTTTGATTCGACTAAAGATTATATTTTACGGTTAACTCAATGTTTAGCATAATCTTATTAAGCTAATGCTTCTAACTATCAATGACAACGAGTCATCATTATAAGTAAAAGTCTTATATGGACCTGGTCCACACTAAATTAGTGTGGACCTAATGCTAATTCATGTGATTTATGAAAAAAAAGGTCACTATATAAAAAAGTAGATATAAAAAATGAGTAGATATAGATTCTATAAAGTTTGACTATGTGAAAAAAAAAGGTTATTATGTCACAAACTGAAAATTTCATCATGATAAACTAATGTAAGAAAGAGTGACTATATTAAAAAAAAACGATCACTTTATGATAGAAAATAATCGTATAGTGTAAGCTTAAGATTTTTTAAAGGTTCTATATGGAAAAAAAGTCACTATGTTAAATAAGTGAGGCACACGTCATGATAATGTTAATGTGGACCAGGTCCATGCAAGAATAACTCTCATTATAATCCTTTCTTAAATTTGTTGTAATACCAATAAGTAGCACATGCATGAGAGATATATTCCTTTAACTACCACGTCGGAAGTCATGGGGACACAAGTTATATAAAAAAAAAATACTAACTATATAAAAAGGATAAAATCCCATATACAAGTTTATGCCTTGTCTTATATGATCATTAATATAATATTGTGACAAGACGAGAAATAGACAAATCAATATACATATTGCTTACCAAGTAAGTGTTGGCCCAGTGGTGATGGGGACTGACTTTGGTAGGACGGACCCGTGTTCGAATCCCCGCAATACTGGCAGGAGAGAATGAAACCTAACCACCCCGAACTTGGCGCCGATCCCAGGATGTAGCAGAAGAGTGAACCGGGTGCAAACACAAAAAAAAAAAAAAAAAATACATATTGCTTAATTTACGCATTAATGCCCATCATTCTGTGATGACTTTGGGATCTTATGTATCCATTTTTATCAGTTTATCACTCTTACAGCCCTACTACAGAATAAAATGTTAACTAAACTAGTTGGTAGTTAAAGTCACATAAAGTAATATTTATGATCTAGATTAATCTAATCTACATCCCAACATACTTAATATTACTAATTGTGATTTTGTATAGCGTAAGATTACGAAATAGATTAATATATATGTAGCTGGTTTTATTCTCACATTTCCATTGAACAATTAACAAAGCTCACGATTTTAACGTTTATTTGACTCAAATGAGCATATTTTTCAAAACGGAGTTCTTATTTTTTTTCAAGTAATGCTTATTGCTCATTTCATTTATTTATAAGGTAAAGCATTTGATTTGTTTATCTTCGTTTTCCTAAATGAGTTCTATTACGACCTTACTCATTATGACCTTATTCATCTACTGAGCCGACATAAGTGCAACCAGATATATCATAGTCTTATAGATGTAAACAAGTACCAAGTAAGTGTTGGCCCAGTGGTGATGGGGACTGGCTTTGGTAGGACGGACCCGTGTTCGAATCCCCGCAACACCCTTGGGAGAGGAATGAAACCTAACCAGCTTGACCTCGATCCGGATGTGGCAGAAGGGTGAGCCAGGAACCAAACAAAAAAAAAAAAAAAAAAAAAGAAAGATGTAAACAAGTCAACTAGGTATATGAGCTACTAAAGGAGTGGGGAATCAATTAATAAGTGATGACTAGATGAGAAGTATATCCTTATCCTTAGGATCTATCTTCCATGCGTACGTACAACTATAACAAAACCCCCTCTAATATTAGTGATAAAGATTAGGTTTTCTTTTTTCCTTATTTATTCTTTTCTATTTCCATTTTCCAATTATTGGAATGGTAAGTGTTGGAATCAAGGCTTCAAAAGCTTTGCCTTTTTTTCTATAAAAGTCCGACATTGCTTGTGGGAGGGAATACTCCTTTGTTTATATATTCCCTTCTTTCTTATTCTTATTGAGTTGGTACTTGAGATACTTTTGTGGTTGGATATCATGCTTGGGGAGCTTTCCGGCCAAGATTGATTACCACCGTTATCGGGCCGTAATTGCTTTCAAGTCAGTGGTCTCCTACTACGGCACAACCTTGAAATCAGTTTCTTGTTTGCCATTGCAATTGTCAGTTTCCCAAGGATAGCGTGAACAAGTAGAAATAGTACAATTACACATATCGGGCTAAAGAACCCATACTGCATGCGGTCCAAAGCCTAAGTGAAATAGGTGTATGAATTCTTATCAATCAATGTTTTTTGGAGTAGGACGTTTATGGATTATATAAGCCTATTCTTTTTAAGTCTATGATGCAGCCACCACGACCTTCTTTTAATGAACAGATACAAAAACAAAAAAGTTATGAAACTGTTGAGGATATTTAGCTTGAAACAAAATTAGTAACCCAATTCATCATTAACTCAAATTTTATTCAAGAATAGTGGATATCAAATGATGTCTTAGTTGTTAAAATTGTAAGAAGGGATCCAAGACTAAAAATTATATTGTATTTACATTATTGGCATGTGTTATTGTAGACTAATAGTGGATATCAGTTGATATCTTAGTTGCTAAAATGTTAAGAAGGGATCCAAGACTAAAGATGGAATTGCTTTTCTATTATTGCACTGTGTGATTGTAGACTATTAATGAATTTTTATATATTGTCATGCACCACCTACTTTTAAGGCGAAACGATCACAGATTCGGCGAAAATTGTGGACCACCAATATCTTTTACTATCAATTAGATAAATGATAAAAAGTTGGTATTTAGAAAATATACATCGAGTCAAATTTAACAACACATAACATAAATTTTTATATATTAGTAAAAATAAAACATGGCCAAAATTAGCATATAAATAAAGCAAAAGTTAAAATGTTTTAACTAAAAAGAAATAAAGAAAATATTTCTTTCTACTCTATATGTTTAGATTAGTTATTTTTTTGTTCAATATTTCAACATTATCCCAGTCTCAACTTTTTTGCTCAACATTTCTATTCAGCATGGTGATATTGTTCTCTATACTTTTTCTATAAAGTTGAGACTGCACTCGCCTGTTAACGTTTTTTTTTCTCCCTCTACTTGGTATCTCTTATTAAATGTGTGCCAAGTTACTATGGAACAATTATTTTGGAATTGATGAAGTACTTAATATACCATTTTTTTTAAAGTGTGTCTAATTAAAACTTATATGAAAACATTTGAACTTAACTGAACTTACACTTTTGGAAATAAATCAATATAAGTTGATCGAAACGCTATCCAAAAAAGTAACTCCAATATTATTATTTAAAAATGGTCACTTCAATATAAAACATAAAACAACAACTTAAGCATGTGTATACATATACTATTATCATATTATGTAACCTATTAGAGACACTGAAAACAGTCCTGATATTTAATTGCAATATTACTTGTATGGGTTATGTATACTTTTTATCTCTATTCTATTACATGGGTCCCTAATCTATTTTTATATGGCTCCCTTAATAATATGTGTTAAAAATGCATGTAAAAATAGTACCGTGGAATGGAGGAAGTATATTGGAATTGAACCAAAGTTGAGTTTCTAGTTTTGTCTTCTAGTGATAAAAGAAAAGGACTAGTAAACAGTTTTCGGGCTTTACCAATAGTGTGGGTTACACCTTGTAGATTTTCCTGAGATTTGCAAGGTCTGAGGCCCATTACATTTATTGCTCAGCGTTTAAATCCAGTCCAAAAAGGGCCATCAATGGACCATCGGTGACCCATAGTGTTTCTTGTCCAACTTCTCTTTAATGTTTACGGAAATCAATATGCTTTTTCTGTATTGTTTTTTTACTTTCAACATTGAAATACTTCCTCCGTCTTTTTATATGTTACATTTTCCTTAAACGGAATGGTGCAAAATACATGTTACACCTTTTTTTCTTTCCCAAATTGGTAAGTTTTGACCTGTTAAATTACCAACTTACCCTTACTTATAACAATTAACCAAAATTAAACCTACTTAATTTAACCTAATTATATACTAATCTAAATTAATAAACCCAATAAATAATCCCTTAATCTCTCTCTTCCACCCATCACTACCATTAACCACCCCTCCCCCACCCACCCCAACATCCCAACCCCTTCCCCTACCCCCGCAACCCCTCTCCCCCACCACCACAACAACCCTCTTCCCCCACCCCCGCCCACACAAACCCCCTCCCCACCACCGCAGCCCCCCTCTCCCCCCCCACCCCCTTCGAATCCCGCAGCCCAACACCCCTCCCCCAACCCCTTCGAAAAGAGAAGAAAGCAGGGGAACGAAGAAGAAAAGGCATACTGCGGCGGCGTTCGAGCCAGCAAGCGGGGGCGAGACGAGGAGAGAGGGACGCGACGAGAGAGTGAAAGAGAGCGCACCGGTTACGCCTGGGCTACACGACCGTAGGGGAGGCGTACGTGCGAGTGAGAGTGTTTGGGGTCTCGCTAGGGCTGAAGGCGGCGGAGGGACGCGGTGGGGGGGGTCTCATTGGTTCGCGCGACCGCAAGGGAAAGGGAGGGGAGGGGGTTGCGAGTTTAGCGGGGGGAAGGGGAAGGGGAGGGTGTCGGTGGTCGAATTGGTGGTGTGCGGTGTCGGATTGGTGGTGTTAATTGGTTGTGGTGGTCGCATCGGTGGCTCACTAGTGATCCATTTGGTGGTGGTGGCTCACTGGTGGTCCACACTTCCTTTAATCCCCCCACCTTTACTTTTACTTAATCCACAATTAAACTTTTGCCTAGGTAACCGTGTTTTTCTAAATCTGTATAATTTTTTTAGTAAAGTGAATCTATACTATCTATATCTATACAAATATATTAAAAGGCATGCGGAAGAAAGTCTATGTGCCACGTGGCACTCGCCTCAACTTTCTAATGCAAATGCTTTATGTCTATGCGTACTCCTCACTTTAAAAAATGTGTGTAAGTGCAAGGTATCGAACACGTGACCTTTGAAATGAAAAGTAAGAGCTTAACCATCAATACACTATGAATTTGTTGTCTAATGTTTCAAATACAATATGATAAAGTCTTGTAATAATTATACTTAACTAAAAAGACTTGAACAAGTATATACATCTCTAACACTCTTATTACGTAACTTACAAGAGAATATTGATGTCATATTCTCTTACCACGAGTCCTTTTAAGGTATTGTTTTCAAACTCAAACCTTTGAATTTTTCTTTACTTATCCCGTTGTGACGTGAATTTTTCAACGGTTTTTTCACCAGGTACCCCTGAGGTTTCACGAAATGCACCAGGTACCCTCGTTGTTTTGAAAATGCACCAAATACCCCTAAGGTTTGCATTAAATGCACCAAATGCCATTAATGATGAACGGCGTTAGACTGCCGTTAGTGCTTATTAACACAATTGCCCTAAGTTGTCTTCTTCCTTCTCTTTCTCTCTCCTCCCTCCTCTCTTCTCTTCCCCTTCCCCTCCATCCTATCCCCTGCCACCCCCTAAAATCCCCTCCCTTCCATATCTCTCACTAACACCACCATCTCTCTCACTAACACCACCATCTCTCTCTAACACCCACCACCAACCACCAATACTTCCACCACTGCCATCGTACCACCACGAAGTCAAACACCACCATACCACCGAAGACCACCATACCCAGATGTCGACGACAAATTCCAGTCACACCGAAGACCACCGTACCCACCGAAGATCAAAACCATCCCCCAAGACCAGATCTCGCTGAAGTCGACCAACACCGCCGCCACCACCGCAATCTCCTTCTTGACCTCCTTCACCACCACCCTTGAATTCGCCGATCTTTTTCTCTCACCAGAGTCACCACCCTTCTTTCTCTCTCCTCGATCTCCTTCACCGACCCACCACCCTTTTTCTCTCGTCCTCAATCTCTCACCATCATTTTGGGAACCTCAATCACACACCACACTTCTCTCTCTTTTTGATCTCTTTCACGACCTTATTTTTTTTATGGTTGATTTGGGGTTATTTGGTGTTATTTGGTGGTGGTGCTAGTGTTGGTGGGTGAGTGAGATATTGGAAATTGATTTGGGTTTCACGGTGGATCTAGGTTGGATCAATGGTTGTAGTAGTGGATTTCGTTGGCGTCGGTGCTGCGGGGGGAGGGCAAAGAGGGGGTTCTGCGAGGGTGGGGGAAAGGGGGGCTGCAGGGGTGGGGGGAGGGCAAATAGGGGGGTTCTGCGAGGGGGGGGGAGAGGGGCTGCGTGGGTGGGCAAGGGGGCTGCGAGGGTGGGCAAGGGTTCTGCGAGGGTGGGCAAGGGGGGCTGCGAGGGTGGGGGGAGGGGGGCGTGGGTGGGGGGGAGGGGTTGCGGGGGTGGGGGGGGGCGGCTACGGGGAGGGCGAGGGGGGCTGTGGTGGGGTAGTTAGGTGGGTGGGTGACCGGGTTGGTTGGGTGGGGGGGGGGCTGCGGGGTGGGGGTGCTAAGGGGGTGGGGCTGCGTGGGTGGGGGAGGGCGGAGGGGGTCTTGTAGTGGGGTAGTTTGGGTGGGTGGGTGACTGGATGGGTGGGGGTTAGTGTTAGGGTAGGGTTAGAAGTTAGGGTTTAGGGCTAATTAGGGTTTAATTAGGGTTAGAGGGAGTTGAGGGGTTAATTAACCCTAATGACTAACGGAAACTTAACACCGTAGTCATTAATGGCATTTGGTGCATTTAATGCAAACCTTAGGGGTATTTGGTGCATTTTCAAAACAACGAGGGTACCTGGTGCATTTCGTGAAACCTCTGGGGTACCTGGTGAAAAAACCGATTTTTCAATTTCTTAATGGACAAAAAATACGAAAAGTAGCAAAATGAATTATAAAATTTAAAAATAATAACATATTAGTTTAATGTACTAATTATAACCATAGATAATAAGTTTCTAATTATAAGCCCGTGCGGTTCACTTATGGTAATCTATCTATCTATACTAATATATTAAAAAGCGTTCCTAAGAAAGTTTACGAGCCACGTGTCACCCCTCCCTTTTTTCTTGTATTATGTTATTATCCATTCAACTAACAATCAAAATGCATGGAGGAGGATTCGAACACTAGACCTTCTAGGTTTCAGTCATTAGTCATTACCATCTTAACTAGCAATGAGTTATGAGATATCTCTCCATTTTAATATGTAAATCCCTCATTTAAATATGAAAAATTAATGAAAAAAGACAGAAAAAAAGAGTTTGACACTTTCTCAAATGCAAATAAAAAATAAAGTACTCAATGTATGAAGTCGCCCGGGCCACACACTAGTAAATATATTAAAAGGCGTTCCTAAACAAGGAACTGTGCCACGTGGCGCTCTCCCTATGGAGTTTTAGTTCATGTAATCCATGTACAATAAAAAAAAATTAGAAATTGCATAGTATAGGTTTTGATCCCGTATTCCCTCCTAAACATATTAAAAGTTAACAATAGTTGTATTGAACTTCTAAATAGATGATTTATTGAACATTAATTCACCATTAGCATTCAAAATTAAACTTGAACCTAATACCAATTATCTAATAGTTACTATGAAAAATAGAATTTAATTCATAATTGCCAAAATATTTTGCTTATGTATCAATTGGAACTCGAGCATGGCTCGGGCATAACCTTTTGTTTGTGAAGTAGAAGGGGGGATTATATTAAATTGATAAGGGGGTTGAATAATGATTATTGCAAAAGAAAAAATTTACCAATTTGCTTGCATCAAATTTAATTTTTACTTCTTGTATACTGTCCATGTGAGACCGAAGTTGAGGAGGCTTTTTAGAAAATTTCAGGCCAAAGAAAAAAGGGCTATTAGCAATTTAGCATTAGCCATTTATTACAATAAAATTATTGTTCCTAATATAAACAGGGGTGATTCATTTGGTTCATTTCGAGCAGTCGGAATCCAGGCTCCAAAGGTACCTACATATGGACACTCGGCGCCAATGGTGGTGCCTCCGACGCTCAATTCAGTATCTAAACTCAATGTTTTGAATGTGGAGTATGAAGGAGAGTGAAAGTGGTGGTGTGTAGGGGTGTTCGCGGTTTGGGTTGGTGCGGTTTGGGATGTAACCCAACCCAAACCGCAAATATACGGTTTGACATTTTCCCAACCCAAACCGCACCGCACTTTTGTCCAAACCAACCCAAACCGAACCGCGCAAAACGGTTTGGTGCGGTTTGGTTTGTGGTTTAACCATTTTTTTCCTCCTCGACATTAATTTTGTAATCTAACAGTAAAAAAAATTTGTTAATAAATATAAAGAGTCCAAATAAATATGAAGTTGACTTCATAATTAAACATGAATAATAATTTATCAAAAGTGTCCAAGTTCTTTACCTCAAACTTCTTTTTTCAGTTGTATACTTGTATGCCACAAGTGCATTTAAAAATAATCAAAATAGATAAAAAAAAAAAATGTATATATAAAATTGCGGTTTACGGTGCGGTTTCGGTTTACAAAAATTAAAACCCAACCCAAACCGCAAACCGCGGTTTGCTTGAAATCATAACCCAAACCGCAAACCAACCCAAACCGTGAAAAACGGTTTGGGTTGCGGTTTGGTGCGGTCCATACCGCAATCTGAACAGCCCTAGTGGTGTGCCCTAATAATTGGGTCCAATTCCTTTTACCTTTGCTTTTTGAGGGATATTTATAGTGGTAATTGGTGAGTGTTGGAAATGTGGGTAAATTTTGATCCTTTAGGCCAGGTGGACCATGTAGTAGGATGAACACTGAACCTCGAATATGTATAATGAGGAACGTATATGAGTAGTGGACCATATAAGGGCATGTTCTCTTCGGCATAAAACAACTGAACTGAACTGAATTGAACTGAATTGAACTGAACTGAATTGAACTGAATTAAATTATAACTAATTAATAGTAATGATTATCATTTAGGAACTGAACTGAACTGAAAATAAGCTGGGGAGAACAGGTCCTAAGCCTATGGAACGTGGGTAGATTGGACCCCATATCTAGTAGGGGATAATTTAACCCCCAATACCTACCTTATATTATAGGTATTATCAGTTTCATTTAATGAATCTCTATTGCTAATACTTTGCCTAAAAATAAAATTGCCGAATTGCTATTGCTAATATTGTTGTGTATTATATCATCTTCTTAAGCAACAAACTTGAACTACTACTTTTCACATCATGCATAGGTATATCATGTCATGGAGTATAAAACCTTGGCATATTTATCAGCCTGCAGACAGTCCAGAATTCTTTCTTTTGTTTTTTTATACTCCCTCCGTCCCATAATATAGTGCTTGTTTCTTTTTTACACGGTCTTCAAGACGTAACTTTGACCTTTAATATCTTCAATTCCGTATTAACAAAAAATATAAAAAGTTGATATTATGGAACTACACATTAAGACGAATCTAACAAGATAAAAAAACAACATTGGACTCAATAATAAGACATACAAATTAAAGTTACATACATATAGAAAAAGGGATTTCAAAAATAAATAAATTATTTCAATCAATAATTTTGAATCATAGCCTCATAAAGATGAAGCATTGAATTCCAGTAATCAATTAATTACTGGGTCCATCTCAAATAAAGTCACATTACACACAAGATTTCCAAAAGAAAAAGAAATCGAGATCATCACTATAGCCTCTTAATAATGTAGCTAATTAACTAATAACTAATATCTGGCCTTTCTCCTACACCAGACTCTATCATATCACAAGAAAAATTATAAGAAAATAAAAATAAAAATACAAATAAAACCCAAATTGTAAAGAATGTATCAAACTTTACAAGCAATAATAAAAAGTAAAAAAAAAATAAAAAAAATTTACTCATCATGAGTTTGAGTAGTAGCCAAGACATCAACCATAATTTGCATAACCCTAACCCTCATTTGCAAAGACATAATATAGGAAGCTGTATCTCTAAATAAACCATCTAACCCTTCATTAGACTCTTGGTTAGGGATCAACCTCTTTAGGGTTTGTACCTTTCTTTCAATTCCATTTTCGTCGCGTCGACGAATCATTGATGATCTTCTCCTCTTCATCAATACCCTTTTGTTCTTCCTCAAATGCATTTGTTTCTTCCTTGTTTGCCTTAGTTTTTCAGTCCACAAAGAACTGCTTGATATTAGGTTACTACTACTTGTAGTAGTACTAAAACTTCCCTTATTTCCTAGGACAATGCCCTTTAATTTAAGTGAATCTAGGAGAAAATTTTGAGGTGCTCCCATTATAATTACTTCAATTGATATATATATAGATATATAGGGTAAGGAACTTATTGTGTGGAGAAGAAGGATAATACTTTATATTTACTTTGATAAGTTTTTGGGATATTTTTTTGTTGTTGTTGAGAGAAGCTAAAAATGAAAGCAACAAAGGCTCCTATTTATAAGTTAAATATGAGGGAGGTAGGGAATTGATGAGTTGTTTGGCAATTAAGGATAAACATGGGATTAGATGATATAATTAGCTTAAGAGGGGAGGACCTACCAAAATCACAATTTCATTGGTAAGACTCTAAAGCTTATAGTATAAATCAATCAAAATATGCCATGTGTATAATTTTTTAATTTTGAGATTTATTAGCTTTTTTAGGGTTCTTATTTTTAATTTTATTTTGTAATTTTAAGATTTAGCTTTTGGGCATGTTCTCCTACTCTAAAGCACATGCTTTCACATGATTTAAATTCAGGAGCACCACTACCCCTCTAACAGTCCTTAAGCCATGCACCATGCCTCCCTTAAAATTAGATCCTAATCTTCCTCTATTTCTTTTGCATTAGCAACCTCTAATCTTGCCAAAACACCCTGGATGATTCCCTTTACTACTTCCAAATTCATTGCATTTTCCATTTAAGGAAATTATAGAAAAATTAAGTCTTTCCAAAATTAAAACAAAGAAGAAAAATTATTAATATTTTATATGCTTAGTTTTCCAGCTCAACAAACAAGTTATGGCCATATAATTTGTTAGGCAGCCTACTTTATTTTATTAATTACTTAAAATATTGTTCTAAATGGTGCGTTGTACCAATTCTCTGCATGTTTCCAAACAGGAAACCTCTTAAATCATTAAAAATTTAAGAGTATGATATGTAATGTCTTGGAATTATATTTCATGCATATTTTTTTTTTTTTTTTTTGACAGGAAGAAAAAAGATTTCATTAATCATAAGGCCAAACGGCACGTACAAAAATTTCTGACAAATTTAAAAAACTACCAGACATACATGAACCTTCATAATTGACTACATCACAGGTTTGATAAAATTTAGCCTTAAAAAATTTCCCTTCATCTGAAGCAATACGATTCTGTGAGTTCGCTCTGTTTCGGCATTCTATCTGTTGATGCATAATTAATCTGGTGAACATACACCCGCAGTCTTCGCAACTCTGGCAAAAATCATGAAACCAATGATTATGAAACCCTAGATCTTCATTCCTCGCCAGACGGACAATCAAAGAAATTAATCTTCTACGCGAACTGCAATTACCAAATCCTAATCTTCCATAAGGGAAGAGAAGAAAGTCATACTCCAAACTCTCACTAAAGGAGAGAACAAACCCAAAAATTGGGAAGAAAACTCTCATAAAGAGAGAAGAAGGAGGATTATTAAAAACTAAACAATTGAAAACTAAGGAATTAAAGAAGGAATTGGGGCTTACCATCATCAAAGAGATGATGATGGTAGCCCCTTGCGGTTGGAAAAGGAATTAGGGTTTTTTTAGGTTTTTTGAGAGAGAGAGAAAGTCTCTTGCGGCTTTTTTGACCTTAATAAATTATATCTTGATAGAATTTGATTGCAAAGTTACACTTCTATTTCATGCATATTAATTATTAAATTTTGTCAAAGATTATTATAGGCTAAAATTTGAGGGGATATGGGAGTTAGGAATGTAATATGCATACGTCATTTCATTTTTAGGTTTGGATAAGAGGGATTTGATGATGCATGATATTCTGACAAAAGCATTCATGAATCTGATGTACTTAGGTACAATATATAATTTCCATCTTTCTTCCTAAATCCATGACAATTATTCATGTGATTGCCATGTCTGGTTCAGAGCACTCCACACATACACCAAAATTTTGTTTGTAAATTGAATTTTCACACTAATACCTTTAATTTATGATCCATCCCTTTCTTATGGTACCTTTTTTATAAAAAAAAGACCACAAAATTGAATTTTATATAAGGCGAATTTACAATAATGCATCATGAGTTAAAGAAAACTTTTTGTATATTAAGGAGGTGATTTCTTACTAGCTATTCACATATTAATATAACTTTTAATATCTTACAGTAAGTAATTAATGTAAGTGAACTTCACTTAAGAATTGCTGATATACGATGTAGAACTCTTTTAAAATATCCACATAAGTTTCGATGTCATTTTTTCATGAATTTTATATCAATAATTTTATCAGTGTCATTCTTTAGTCATTTCATGTCATATTTATATAAGTGTCATATTCTGATTTGTGTCCTTATATATTAATTATACGAGGCGTCATTTTATAATATGTTAATGTCATTTTTATTTCATGCAGTCTATGTCATTATTTTAAACGATAATATCATTTTTCAAGATTTATAGAAGACATATTGTATAAGAAAATCACATAATTATATATGTAAAATGGTTATTAGCATGATATATTAGATGTCAAGCATAATAGTCATTTTAAGATGTGCCAAATAAAAAAACCACAATATCCTAATCAAAGTCTTATGATTATCCAAATCTTAATCTATATTGAGGCCAATAATAATACGCAAAAAGTTTGGCAGTTTTGTGTCAAAACATAGGTGTGATTGTATGATCCCGACTTTTCATGAGCGGCTTGTTTTTTAGTAAGAAGGAGGTGAGTTGTAAATGAATCTTTTTTCTCAAAACTATGAACCTGTTGCTTCAAGTCTCAAACATTCAACCTATCTGGTTTATTTTCAAGTTTTCTGGGCCAAAGAACATGCATGCACATGTAACAATATATTCATTTACTCTCTGTCTCTTTCTATATAATAGGCATGCAAATCCATGCATGAGCATTATAATGTGGTTCCAAATTATTTAACTATATAATGACCTAGCTAGCTAATCAAGTCCTCATTAAGTTTTCAGCTAATATGGTAGTAATTGAAGTTAGCAAAAACCAGTTCTAATGATTTGTAAAAATGAGTTTTGATAATCTAAAATCGATGAGTACAAATGATAACATAGTATGATGGTATTTACAATTCAGTAAAAAGAATTTTTATTAGTAATAATTAAGATAAGTTTAAATCTATATAAAAAAAGAATTTCCTTCTCAAAAATTAAGGGAAATTCTCACTGGTAACCCTGTACTATGAATATTTGCAATGGTGAATCGTTTTTTTTTTTCAGTTTCAAAAATAACCCTATACTTATTAATATTATACAAAAGTGACCTTAATGATGGTAAAACCGTTAATTCAACAGTTAGTTTTATTGGTTTACCTAACCCAGGTTAACCCCAACCCCCAACCACCACCCAGCCCACTGACATCCCACTCAACCACCATAGTTTTTACCAATAAGACTAACGGTTGAATTAATGGTTTTACCATCATTAAGGTCACTTTTGTATAATATTACTAAGTATAGGGTTATTTTTAAAACTGAAAAAAAAATGGTTTATCATTGCAAATGTTCTATAGTACAGGGTTACCAGTGGGAATTTCCCAAAAATTAATTATATATAATCCTAATAAACAATGAACGGATTCCTGTTTAATAATCAATTCATTATAATAAATTCAGTTGAAGACAATGGTGCCGACCCTAATAAACAAATATTCTCTTATATTGATATACAGCTAGTTATAAAGTTGGTGAAATGACTATCAAATTCTATTAATGAAAAGCAAAGGATACAATTAATTAATCTAATTTTCATTTGAGGTAAAAAGCAAAGAAGACAAGAAATGGCTATAATAATCTTATTCTAAACTCCTATTAGTAACAAACAAATACACCTACAAACCTCACAGCTAGATTACATTCCATAATAAGATTTGTATTGGTGAATTGAGAGGAAAAGTGGGTAGCTAGAAATGTGGAATGCACCCTATCAACGTCCCATAGTTGGTATTTTAGCAATATCTTTGAGATAAGTGCGTGGTAGTTTTAGATATTAGGCAGCTATTGAAGCAAAACAATATAGGATAACGGCTGTGCACATGGATGATCGATGAATATATCCCTTATTCAAGGTATATTGTCTTAGCTAGGATTGATTTATTGTTTAAAGACCTTACATATAGACTATAGTGCGTATGTATAAAATATGGAGCCAAATACTATCCAAAAAAAGTACGGAGCCAAATCAGCCAATCAATATCTTCAATATAATGTTTTAATTTTCAATTATATAGCTATATACTTGTACAAAAAAATAATATTAATTTCAATAAACCACCCATAGAAAAGGAGTATCATAAGGTCTAACAGTCACTCTAAGGGTCCGTTCTGTTTAACTTATATAAGATTTTATAAGATCAGATAAGATAAGATAAGATCCGATAAGATAAGATCAGATAAGATGTTTTGTTCAACTTATCTTCACTCATTTCAGAATAAGATAAGATAAGATAAGATGTTTTGTTCAACTTATCTTCACTCATTTCAGAATAAGATAAGATAAGATAAGATATGATCAGATCAGATAAGATAAGATAAGATAAGATAATTAAGATAAGATCAGATAAGATAAGACAAAATAAGTTGATCAGAACAGACCCTTACTTAGATACACAAAAAAAAAAATTCAGCAAAATATATAAAAACTTACTTTTGTGAATCTAGTAACATTTTATACATTTTGCTTAGCTTTTAGCATTTTCTTTTTGTGAAACTGTTGTGATCATACAACCATATGATACAAAAATTTTCTCTAGCTTATTGTTTGGCGTACAAATAAGCACATGAAATTCAAAATTTGGCCACCAATGACAAACCTATGAGGTAGGGAATGATATTAGGCCACCACCTCAATCATAGAGTGGAGCTTGTTTTGATACATTGTTCAATCTTTAGTTTCTTTGTCGTATGAGAATGT
The DNA here is from genome assembly GCA_947646795.1 of Beta lomatogona. Lineage (NCBI taxonomy): Eukaryota > Viridiplantae > Streptophyta > Magnoliopsida > Caryophyllales > Amaranthaceae > Beta > Beta lomatogona. Next base: position 928,543 of record CANSNZ010000319.1, on the reverse strand, counting down.
GTGTAATACTTAATTTTTATTTTTATTTTTGTCAATTGAAATACTTATTTACGTCAATGTTATCAGGATCGAGATCCTACTTTGGATCGTAATGGTTGGCAGGCCCGGTCCTGGGGGTTGTTTTGAGGGGCAAAGGGGCCCAGTTTTCCTGAAGCGCTTTGAATAAAAGGAAGTAACAACAACTACATTCAACAAAAGCAAGCTTGGCTTGCTGGTTTGTTCTATACTTACTAATGTACAAGGCACGGGAAATCCCTTAAAGGCTATAAGTTTTTTTTTCTTTTTACATTATTCGTTTTACATACTTATTTTTACATTAATCTTTTATACTATCTATCTCACAACACTTTTTACACTTTATTTATATTTGTCCTACATTAGCCTTTGAAATTTTATTTTTGGATATAATCCATTGCTATTTCAATATTTTTTTTTTTCCTCAACAAACATAACCCACTACTCTCTCTCCTCCAAATAAAATAACCACTTTGCTACCTCGTATCACAACTACCTTTTTCAATAAATAACAATTGATATTAATCCTCTAAAGTTATGTATCTTGATAGGTGTAAGAAGTGTTAGTAAGTTGTAAGTATCAAAAATAATATATTTTTAGGGTAATCTTGATTTAAGTGTTAGTAAGTTGTAAGTGTCAAAAATAATATATTTTTTTGTATAAAAATAATATAATTACCATAAGAAATATTTTTTATCCATTCTTTTTAATTGCCTACTTTGACTTTAATACTATTTAGATATATACATGAATTTGACTATCTATTTTGATGTGTACTTAAGAGAAAAACATAGTGTATTTATATTGTTGTGTAAGTGTAAAAAAAAAGTACTACTTAGAGGCGAAAAATCTAGCTCTGCCACCACATGTAAGAGGCCCTAAGCTTTAGTTTCGCCCCACGCCTATAAAATGTCAGGAACGACCCTGATGGTTGGTAGGATTGAATCGGCAGAATCGAATCGTAGGATCGTAAGATCCTACAATATAGGGTAAATTAGTGGCAATTATGCTATAACGTGGTCAAAAGACTCATGTTAGAACTATACACACATTAATAATGACATTTTTCATTCTCAAACGGTGATAGTAGTTCAATACTCTAAGAAAGAAGTAACATGTGACCACAAGTTAATAGGCAAAATATAATATTTGGAATTATTTTGTGAAACTTTATGATAGAATCGGATCATAGAATCGCAGGATCGTGAAATCGTGTTATGATCCTACCATGTGAATTTTGGTAGTTGGCTAGGATCGAAAGATCCTATTAAATTATGATTATATGTAGGATCGGGATCGAAAAGGTCCTTCCTTACGGATCGTAAAATCGTAGGATCGTAAGATCCAGTTTGGGATTTTAACAACAATGATTTACATCTTTATAAAATTTATGAATAATCTACAGTTTGTATAGAAGCAAATTTATTAACATCCCACATAATTAAGTATACCTTTTTTTAGATATACTTCCTCCGTTTCTTATAATTAATAGATGCATTATATTGACTTTTTATACTATTTGGAAATCAACTTTGACCATCTAATTACTAATTTATGAAGATAAATGTCATATTTTTAATTGTTGATGGATTAATCTCAATGTATATTTTCAAAATATTATTTTTTATAATTTTTTATTATATATAATTGAAGATATTGATGATCAAAGTTGTACATCGGCAAGTGTGCCCAGTTAATATGATGCATCTATCAAGAAACTGATGATGTACAAATGAAGAAATGTAGTAAAAATATTAACTTTGATCACAAAAATTAAAGTGTTGTAACTACTAACTAATATAAATTGGATGAAGATTGAAGTGATTGGGTTATATGGAATTATATTTAACCTTAAGTGCATCAGGATTTAGAGGATTTCTTGCCAAAACAACAAAAAGAAACACCATGCAGCTGCCATGCATGTTTTATTCGTCAACTAGGTTTTAATGCTTATTGCTGGTTGATCCCTTCAACTACTCAAACTTGTAAATTAATTTTGTTTCAGAACAAATGTATATTCCCTGGCATTCTTCCTACTTTCTCACTCGATCAAGCTCATAAAACTTCTTTATAAGTAGTCCTATAAAAACATTACCAAAGGTGAAATAAAAACTTGATTTCTTAGACGTAAGAGCACCTATATACTAGAATCAAGAAGAGGTGCATGCGTCCAATTTATATTCTTAAAGGTAATGAAATGGTTGGCTTGGATGGTTGTTGCCAATGTATATGAATTGTATGAAAAGGGTAAGGGCGTAAGGCAAATGAACTGCACATGGGCAATTAGGGTAGACAGTCGTGTTATAAAATAAATTAGTAAGTAAATTTTTGTAGATAACATTAAAAGAAAAAGGATTGGATCTCATTTAAATTACTACCTTGTCACTTGTTATGTAAAGAAAATTAAGTAAACTTTTCTTCCTGCTCCAGGGGCGGCTAAGGCCAAGTCTAGGGTGAGCAAATGCACATGGCCCTCAAAATATAAGGGCCCATTTCTATTAGTTGTCTGCCCAAATTAAGAAAGAAAAAAATAAATAATTCTAATCACAGGTGTTTATTTTTCAATTTATCGAGTGTAATGTTGGATGCAGATTCAAAAAGGTTAATTTCTATCTAGTATTTTGCTTCGTTCATCCTGTTTTCCGAAAAAAACTCATTAATGACTCTTTCGTCTCTTCCTATTCACAAAAAATTTACAATCTTTATAATTTAATTTAGTACAGGGCTCCTAAATTGTACGAGACGACCCTTCGTCTGCTCCCTTCTCTGGAAGAGTTGACTGAACAAGTGTGGAGCGTTTTCCTATATAGAACTCTAGTCCGGACCTATTTCATAGTAAAAAACAAATTAAGTAAAAAAAAATGCACAATCCAATTCAACACAATCTATTTTCCTGAAGACAATCAAAATTTAGGCATCATGACAAGTGAGACACTTCTTTCATTAGTCATTATGAAATTCAAGTAACGACCGAACTTGATTCAGTGATAACTAAGCGAACAAATTACACAACCATCTTATTAATTAAAATAAATACAATGGAATGAAACAAAGAGTGAACAAAGGGGCTCCACAAATTATGAGACAAAAAAGTTAAATGTTTTCCAATGGTAGCCGTTTATGGGACAAATTAGAAAGATAATACTCAACAGTATGCCATTGCTAAATAAAGGAGGATTCTATGAAATTTCTTGAAAGATCATATCATTCTTCGATGTGCAGTGTGGACCAAAGTAGAGTGATCAAATCATAAGTATATTGTTGGAAAGCCATGTTCTTCATGTGGTTCTTCACTAACAAGGTGTCACCCATGTTCATTTTTCTTCTTTTCGTGCAATTTGCAAATATGCTACTATTATGAAAAATGACTTATCAAAATTACGCATTTTTTTTTTTGTAATTTGTTGAGCTACACTACAATAGCTGTATACAAATGATTTAGTAAATTTCAGATTTTCAAAAAAAAAAAAAAAATTACCATTGATTCAACGTAAATTTGTATTAATAAAATTTTCCGACAAATCAGCAAGGCGTCCTTAAAAAGACTTCCAAGCTACGGCTAGAAGGTTAAGAGGTCATAAAAAGACACCTCAGCCATCGCGAAGACTTCTTTATGGGACGTCCAAGCCATGGCCAGGTTGTCCCAAAAAGATGTCTTGGCGATGCCTTAGATGTCCCATGAAGACGTCTTGTCCAAGACAAGACTTGGACTACTTTGTAGGACGTCTGGCTGGTTTGCTAAAATATAAAATTGAATAAACGTCGGTTTTGATTGGTTGCCGTTGTCCAATTGACTTTCCGCTGACTAAATTCTAGCAAATATATTAATTAAAAACGACTTTGGGTAGATAGAGAAGATAGAGTTAAAAGAGTGAAGTGTGAGGAGTGAATGAGAAGAAAGGCGTTTACATATATCCAATATAGAGTGATAACTAGTTGTTGACCTGGATGATTCGGATCACTTACCAATGTTAGAATTAAATCAAACACTTGAGATCATATGTGGAAAAAAAGAGTTACATGTATTGAATTGTACAATGTGCTCGTGAAATAATCCTCCAATTCTTTTAAATTTTCTACTTAGTAAATTATAATATGAATTATTGATCAATATACTCGGCTTCAAGAGAGTATATATATGTATAAATATATGATTAATTACAAAGATGATAATACAATCTTGTTTTTGAAATTTAGGTTAATGTTTAAGAATATAATCAATACAATTAAATAATATAGTGGTGTTAATTAGGGAGGTTATAGAAATTTTAAGAGTTTTTTTTATTAATATAAAAGTATTAGAAAGTAGGACAAGCTATTATTAGCATTAGATTAATGAGTATTAATATATACGTTTGCATTTAATTATTTTAAAATAGATATAATATCTTATCTTTAAATATATTTTTTTCCCACAAAACCAATATGAGATTATAGATTAATTGGTTAGTGCATTTGTAACTTAAATCAGAGATTATGGTTAGAGTCTTAATACACATATTTTTATTGTTTAATATGTCTCATTTGATATGGGTGTGGCTGTGTGGGTGTGGGTGGGGGTACATTGTCAGCATAATATGTTTTTATTTTGAGTTTTAGATATATATGTAAGGAGCATTCTCATTTGATATGTTTTTATTGTTTATTTTTTTTCAATTTTTTTCTAATTTTTGTTTTTTTGGGGTTACATCACTTTTTCATTAGGGTTACATCACTTGTTCATTAGAGTTATAGCGTGTAAAATTCATTCTCATTTCTCATATAAGTATGCATTCTCATATGAACTCACTTATATATATATATATATATATATATATATATATATATATATATATATATATAGAGAGATTAGAGATTGTAAGGCGGAATTTGACCACTCATTTGTTAAATAGAGAATTTTAGATGTATCCTTAAGCATGATTATGCAAGGTACTTTATGCAACAAATTGAAGAGGTCAGGATTGCTGAAGCTAGGAAACGTGGCATATGTTTGGTTTACCAACTTGAATTATAGGCCTTTCATGTGCTTATGAGGTGGTCACATGATGCTAATGATTTTTGCTAATTACTAGCATTTTGAAGCATGCCAAGGTTACGTAATTGCTAAATAGACTCACCCCTTTTCATGCGCTACTAATTAGATCTCATTCCCATCTAATTAATTAGGATAATAATCTTATCCAAAGCCAGGCAATTTGCATTTTAATAAGACTTTCTAATTTTCATTTATGCAGCGAATTTCTTATGCTCTCCAACACAATTTATAGTGTTAGAAATTTGTTTAGGTTACAAGTTGTCATGCAAAATGAGCTCAAACCCCACCCAAGTAGATTATAATATTTGTTTTTGTGGCTTTGCTATTGTAATTGTGAGTTGGAAGCAGAGTATCATCCAATTATTATTTTTAATAAAAGTTTGACACACTTAATAATAACATGCAAATTGTCTTGTAGTCTATGCGGAACATTAGCATTAAACGTGATTACATGCATGTATAGGTAGAAATTTGCATGTTGCAATAACATCGTTATTTTTTTCACATTCTCCTAAATTATAAGATAGGAAGTTTGCGAGAAGATATGATACAATTGCAGAAAAAGACAATGTAGTTAGTTTGATGATATATTTTCTCCGTAATAAAATAAATGTTACACTTTTCAAAACACATTTTTAGGCAATTTTTTGAAGAGGAGAGAGATAGAGAGAAAGAAAAAAGAGACCCATGTGATAGGAGAGAGATAGAGAAAGATTGTTGCCTAAAAAGGAAGTGTAACATTTATTTTGTTACAACCATATTTAGAAAGTGTAACATCTATTTTGTTACGGAGGAAGTATAAGGTGTTAGTGTATTTGAATATACAAGGTACAGTAAAAAGATAACTTAAATATTAATTAGTAAAACTATTTGTATGCCATTGTCATTGAATATTTATTTCATTTAATAATAAATTACTTTTTATTTTACTTTGTGACTCATTAGATACACCAATTTTTTTAAGTAGTGGAACTTGTGAAGTCACAAGGTGAGTTCCCCACTACCTCCACCAAGCAAGCTTGGTTTAATATATACACCAAATTGAAAAATTACTTTAATGGAGTATTTCTTAAGAGGATTATATCTCGTGGAAATTGTATGTTGTCATCATCATAAGATGAAGAAGTGCTTATAAGTGAGTTTAAATTTGACTATTCCTTATATTTTTATACATGATTTTTAAAAATTTAATCAAATTCAAAGTAGTCCAGACATTATTTCATGCTTCAATTATAGAGCAAAAGGCATTAAAGGAAAGGAAGGATCGAAGATGAAAAAGAGTGAGTCTTGATTAAATCAAGTACCATAGTGGAAGGGACACAATTCTCTCTCCCCTCCAAAGAAAAAAACCCCAAACCCTATCTCAAAACCCCCTTTGGGGAGGCCGCCGCCTAGCCTCACGGCTGGTGTAAGGTGTGTCTCCCCTCCCTCCGCGTGTTTTCTTTTGTTTGTTTCTTTGTGTTTTCACCACGATCTATTTTCTCATCCCCATAGTTTCTTTGCCCTCATCTTTTTTTGCTCTAGTTAGATTGTGGGTTGTGGTTTTTTCCCTCCCATCTATTCTGATTAGAGAAGGTGAGGCAAAGTGTTTGATTGTGGTGGCCCTGACGCGGTGATCTTCCTTTTCAATAAAGGTTTTGTCTTCTCATCTGGTAGAAGTTTGTTCTTTCTTTTGTTTTTGCTCTGTTTTATGGTTGTTTCAAGGGAAGGTGTGATTTGGAAGATGAAAGATCTGATCTACAACAAGGGTATTGATATTCAAAAAGTTACAGCACGTTCAGTGAAGATTCAGTTAAAGATGCGTAGACATCGATTCAAATAGGCTCAAATAGTTTTTCAGTTATCTTCTTTGGATGATGTATTACTTGTTGTTTTCATATCTACTTCTGTATCTAATTTATCAATCAATGTAGATGTCGGATGGCTTTTCAATGAATGATAATTTTCTTCCTGTCAAAAAAAAAAAAAAAAAAAAAAAAATACCATAGTGGAAGGGTCTCACGAGGGAATATCATTCATCCTCTCAAGTTCCTTCATTTTATTTATCCTTCCATTACATTCATATTCAAATAAAAATACGTCTTTAGCAAATTAATCTTCTTTATACATTTTCATCACTTCAATTTTCTCATTCAAACATACTATCAAATTTGGCCGGAGCGATTTAGAGCATGTATCATGTGAATGATTTCTCAAGAACTCTGAAAATTTACAGGATCGAGGAGTGCCAATTGGTGAACTGTAGTTAGTCAATGATAAGTTATGGGATCAAAGACTCAAAGTAACACCAATTTTTGGGTGTAACCGTTACACCATAGTCTATGGTGTAACAATCCATAAACCACCTTATTTTGTAAAAAGAACTCAAATGACATGAAATAAAAGACATAATGACATGAGATTCATGTCATTCTTTGTATAGTTCATGTCATTCTTATTGGAGTCTATGTCATTATGCATGTTACACAATAAATTATGGTATTATGGTATAACATGTTACATCCAAGACGCACTCAAAAAGTAAAAACGTGACACATTCTCTTCCTTTTTGCTCCCGTTCAATCAACAAGCTTAAAATTTATGGTTTTTTCATCAATTACCCCCGAGTTTTCAAAAAATTCACCTGGTACCCCCCATGTTTTCAAAATTCACCAGGTACCCCTAAGTTTCAAACTAATACACTCAGATACCCTTAATGACTAATGGCGTTAACCGCCGTTAGTCTTAACCCCAATTAACCCCTAAATAAACCCTAATTAACCTAATTAAATCCTAAAACCTAACTAACCCTAACCTAACTTCTAAACCTAACCCTAACCCCCTCCTCCACCCTCCCCCCCACCCTGCAGCCCCCACCCCAGCCAGCCCCCTCCTCCCCCACCCCCTCGCGAGCCCCGTCGCGAGCCCAGAGCCCCACCTCTCCCCCACCTCTCGTCGCGAGCCCATAACCCCATCCCTCCCCTACCCCCCATTGCGAGCGACTTGTTCGGGTTACTCGGCGAGACCTTGTTCGTAAATTCACCAGGATATCTCAAAAATAGAAGGGGGTGGTGTTGTGGCGGTTGGGGGGGAGGGGAGCGCGGTGGTGGGGGGAGGGGGGAACTGGGTTTGGGCTTCGGCGGCGCGGGGATTGGGGAGGTACGGGGTGGGACTAGGGTGGAAGAGGCTCACAGGGTGGTGGGAGGGTGGGGGAGGGTGGTTAAGGTTAGGTTTAGGGTTTAGGGTTAGGGTAAAGGTAAAGGTTAGGATTAGAGGTTAATTAGGGTTTAAATCAGAAAATTAGGGTTAATGACTAACGGCGGTTAACGTCGTTAGTCATTAAGGGCATTTGGGTGTATTTACATAAAACAGAGGGGTACCTGGTGAATTTTGAAAACATGGGAGGGTACTACGTGAATTTTTTGAAAACTCGGGGGTATTTGGTGAGAAAATCGTAAAATTTATAATGTTATAAGCCATAAAGCATGTAAACACGCACATTTCTTACTCTCTTTCTTAAAATCTTTCCAAAATCAATTTTGCTATAATTAACTTATAAGTTTGGGATACGTTATAGCTCCCTTAATTCATACTTCTTGTGTCTCTTAATCAATGTATTATATTGATTGGGCACACTTGTCAATGTACAAGTTTCACTAGTGTGTAGCTCGGGCGATGCCCCAAACTTTACTTTGAATAATACTTTAATTTTATGTTTTGAACTTAAATTTATTTCAGAGTTGTTTGTTATACACATTAATGTTCTAAGTTATAATATTTATGTGGAATAAAGAGCATATCTAATAGTTGATTGAGATGGTAAGACTTACACTCTACAACTTATTAGTCGCATGTTCGAATCTTACTATACAATATTTTGTTGTACATACTCCTTGTTAAGCATATGACATTGCATGTTTCTAGTGAATGGGGGATTCTACGTGGCAACATATACTTTAGTCGTAACGCCTTTTAATATTTTTTTATAGATATTATTAATTATATATTACTAAAAGTTACAAAAAGATAATTTGAAAAATATACATTAAATTAACTCCATAATAATTAATATATGATATTTATCTTTACATATTACTCCATCCGTCCCATAATATAGTGCTTACTTCTTATTTTTCACGGGATAAGGTAAATGGAAGGAGTAGCAGGATTTCCCAAAAAATTATATTTAGGTAAGTATTTTTTTGGTACTCTTGTCTTAGAACTAGTTCCTTATATTATATTTCCTTTAAAAAAATTCAAAAAGCAATAAATATTCCTTGGAATGGTATAAAACAATAAATAGGAGCACAAATTTTAAAAGAAATGTAAGAGGTGTTTAATTTGAAAGTTTATGTAGGAATTAAGGATAATTTAGTCAAAATAAATTGATAAAAAAAAGAAATAGGCACAACATCTGGGACACTAAAAAAGGACAAAAAGCAATACATGTTTCTTGGAATGGTATAAAATAATATATAGGAGCATAAATTTTAAAAAGAAATGTAAGGGTGTTTAATTTGAAAGTTTGTGTAGGAATTAAGGATAATTTAGTCAATATAAATTGATAAAAAAAGAAATAGGCACAACATTTAGGACACTAAAAAAGGAATGCGAACACTATATTATGGGACGGAGGGAGTAAAATTTTCCTTTTCTGAATATTCCAATGTAGTTGTCAAGTTTTTAATAATACTAATGAACAACAAAAACATTAAATATTCCACTAAGCTCAAAGTTGGAACTGGGAAACACCACAATAAATCATGTTCCTTGATTTATTTTCATTCCCTTAACCTGACAACCAATATAGGACAGAGGGAGTAGTAATTATATATGGTCAAAATTATAATCCAAGTAACGTAAAAAGTCAAACATAATGCATCTATTAAGACCTAAAGGGGGTAGTTAGTTAGTTGTAGTTAGATTCCAATGATTCCCGCTTATAAACCCAACAAGTCCTAAAAATAGGGTTTTCTTTCTCACATTGCCGCAAAATCACTCTTTTTTCCTATTCCATTGTCGGTGAAACAGAGGAGTCATATTTCAGGTTTGTTCGTGGATCTAACACTTTAAATCCCTTTTCACAAATTCATCCATTAGTGAATATTTGTTGAAGGTTTTTGTTAGATTCACGCACAAACTCGTAATTTGTCTTCTCTTTTATCTTGTTTATCTTATTCAATTGACTTCATATAATTTCAATTCTCATGTCCCTGATTGAAATTGATTTCAATTTGGGATCTTTGATTCATTTTGATTGGTGGGTATTTTGTAATTTGAAGGTTTTTGTTTGAATCCTTAATTTTTGGTTTATTATATGAATTTTTGATGTCTGAGATTTGAGTTTCATGGAGTATATGATTCCTTTGTTTTAATTTTTTTTTTGATTTTTGTCTATTTATTATAAGAAGTTTTAGCTGGAATTTTTTGCTGATTGTGAACAGTTTGAGAATGGTAGATGTGATTTTTGTTCTTGCTTTGAGATTAAATTTATGGGGGTATGGATCTGTGAACATATTAATCAGTCTTTGTGACCTTTACCTGAAATGGATTGGCTTATTGTGATTCATATTGTAGTTAGAGATCTTGGAATGTCAGTGGGGCATTTAAGTTTCTGGAGGGGTGGGTTATGGGTAGTGAGCCACGTAGAGCAGTGATGCAAACGAGATTCAATCGTAGGTCACTCGATGTCTATAGATCTCTTGCTTTTCTTGGAAGTTCCAATGTGTTAGTGTTACTATATGAAGTATTTTTCTTGGCAACAAATGTTACTATATCTAGTACTACTAATAGTCTTACCTTCTTTGAATACCTTTTTGCATTCATTAAGATTTTAGAGGAAGAGCATAATAATGCTCCTTATCTTCCTCGATTTTTTAATTTTTTGTTAAGCATTTTTGGAAGCTTCAAACTGGAACTTGTTGCCAAAATCACACATTCATGCCCCAAACTGTTGCTCCCTTTCTATAGCGGATTGAGCTTGTTTATGTATATGTTACTGTGCTACTTGGTTTTGCAGATGCATAGGGTGTGAAAACAGTGAATTAAGGGTCAAGCACTAGCTCCGTCCCTCCCCCTTCTCAAGGGAGATCATTTTGCGTACTTTTCAACTAGCTTGAATTGTTGAGCTCTCATATTTGTTGGAGTATTGAGAGTCTGAGTATTATAAGCATGCTGTAAAACTCTTTTGACTTCAGTCTAGGATCTAGATTGTTGAGGGGAAAGAGTGTCACATCTGGAACCCCCCCATGCCGCGAACGGTAGTCTGGCTTCTGGTCTGGGTTGAGATCATATGTCCCAATATGTATATTGTCCTGTATCCCATATCTTTAGGGTTTTTATTGATGAACTTGAATGATCTAGCACAATTAGGAATTATGGGACATAGATTGAACACAAAATGGGACAGGGGATCTCTACTGAGGTGGCTGTATTGGCTGTATTGAGTAATACACTTAACATCAGCCAATGGCTAGGCTTGCATACAAAAGCACCTTTCTTTGGGGTTGTATCGAGCAGCAATCTGCACCTTGGAAATGGCTTTAGGCTTCATAGTTTACATAAATTTTTACTTGAGAGCACCTCAACTTCTCATCATCGCTAGATGTAGGTGTTTTTACTAGGAGCCATGTCTTCAGTTTAATTAGTCTCCTCTCATAAGTGGACAACTTGACATGTAGATCATCCTAAATAGACAATAAATAGTATATATGTCCTTGGAAATGGCTTTAGGCTTCATAGTTTACATAAATTTTTACTTGAGAGCATCCTCAACTTCTCATCATCCCTAGATGTAGGTGTTTTTATTGGGAGCCATGTCTTCAGTTTAATTAGTCTCCTCTCATAAGTGGACAACTTGACATGTAGATCATGCCTAAACAGACAATAAAATAGTATTTATGTCCTTGTTTGGTTCAACTGGTGGATGTCTCTTTTAATTCTTTAATTATCCATTACTCACTTACAAGAAGAAAAAGTTACATTTCTTACATGTAGATGAGTACATCATGATCATAGACAAGTCCTCTCATGTTTTGATCTATTACACTGGTAATGCATCCAAAGATAATGGAGACATGTATATTTCCCTAGACATAGATCCTTTGGTTGAGTGGCCGGGTCTTTGGAATCTTTCAACTTCTTCATTTTGTCGACTTTCTCCATGATTTTCTATAAATTATACTCTCATCTGCCTCTAGAACAATCCAATTCAAAATACACAGTAATATGTCATATGTAGTTATTGCAACACCTCATGCAGGTACAGATTTGCATATACCAAGTTTTAAAGTGTTCATCACATTCTATTTTACTTTAATGTTGTTAAGAGGTTTTTCCCTTGAGGAATATTATCTCAATTTCATTATTAGTTCTATAATGTTTGCAATGCTTGTTTATATCAACTTTTGCAGTATTGTCTGGTACTAGTTTCTTGCTTCTGTCTTATTTCTGCATTCTCAAGCTGTGGTTTCCAGTTTTGTTTTTCATTTGACAATGGGCCAACCAGATGATGCTGTCTGTTCACACGTTAAACCTAAGCATTCAGAAAATATTTTAGATTTATCAGATGATGGGATATTCAGAGTTAAAGGTGTGAGTTTACTCACAGACATCCCCACCAATGTCTCTTTCACTGAATACTCAGGTTTCTGTAAATCCTCTGATTCAGATGCATCTCCTGCCTTACTTCACTTTGTCGATTCCATTTCCTATAGAGGAGGCTTCTTGGGCTTCCAAGTAGAGGTGCCCTCTGATAGGCTAACTAACTCACTAGGGAAATTCGCTGACAGGAATTTTCTTAGCATATTTAGGTTCAAAGCATGGTGGTCTTCCCAATGGGTGGGAACTAATGGGTCGGATCTTGAAATGGAGACTCAATGGGTTCTCTTTGAAGTTCCCGAGATCAAGTCCTATGCTCTCATTGTGCCTATAATTGAGGGTAGTTTTAGGTCTGCCCTTCACCCAGGGGATGATGGGCATGTCCTGATCTGTGCCGAGAGCGGTTCCACCCATGTGAAATCATCATCTTTCAAGTCCATAGCTTATGTTCATGTTAGTGATAACCCTTACAACATAATGAGGGAGGCCTATAGCGCTATTAGGGTTCACCTTAATACATTTAGGCTCCTAGAAGAGAAATCTATCCCAACAGTAATAGACAGGTTTGGTTGGTGCACTTGGGATGCTTTTTACTTGACTGTCGATCCTTCTGGTGTATGGAGTGGAGTAAATGATTTCGCTGAGGGCGGAGTTCCTCTTAAGTTTCTGATCATCGATGATGGGTGGCAAAGCATTAGTTTCGATAGCGATGAACCTCCTCAAGACTGCAAGAACATAGTCCTTGGTCGGGAACAAATGACAGCAAGACTTTACAGACTTGAAGAAGGAGAAAAGTTCAGAAAATACAAGGCAAGATCCTTGCTTGCTCCCAATGCTTTTGTTTCCTATGATCCCATGAGGCCGAAGAAGATAATTGCCAAAAGCATCGAGATCAGGGAGACCGACATTGCAAGGAAGAAAGCAAATGAGTCCAAGATGTCACTGCTGGATGTAAAAGCTGATAAGTTGAAGCGAGAATTACAGATCATGTTGAAAGATGATAAAAATGACGGAAATGCATGCAAAGATGAAGAATACGGTATGAAGGCGTTTACTAAAGATCTTAAGACTAAGTTTAAGGATTTGGATGATATTTGGGTATGGCATGCCCTTTGCGGTGCTTGGGGCGGTGTAAGGCCGGGAGCAACCCATCTTAATTCTAAGGTGATGCAAATTAGAATGTCCCCTGGACTTGATGGGGTGATGGAGGATGCTGCTTCAGTAAGAATAGCCGAAGGTGGGATTGGACTTGTTCATCCCGATCAAGCTACTAATTTCTACGACTCAATGCACTCTTACCTTGCTAGTGCAGGTATTACAGGTGTTAAAGTGGATGTTTTTAATGTAAGTAAATTCTCTCTCTCTCTGTCTTAAATAGTTAAATTTAGTGATTGTTTGGTTGAACAAAGAAAATTTATTTCCAAAACTTGTTTTTACTCTTTTTTTTCTTCCTTTTTTCTTTTTTGAGTATCTCATGTAGTTTCATCAACTAGGAAGTGCAAATTGTTAGTTTGGTTGATCTATGTGCGAAGCATCCTGCACTTGGTGGGAAGTATACTTCCTATATTTTGGTCAACAAAACAAATTTTGTAACATCTCCTAGGAACTATGCTTCCAATGCGTACTATATCAACCAAAATAAGCACTTAATCTATTCTTTGATTTCTAATTAGGCTATTTTTTTGATATAATTTTGATCTGACCCCAACGTTTTCTAAGACTGAGCAATAATATTATATTATTGCTCGGTGATTTGAACTGCTTTAATCAAATTCTAAGTGGTTAACAACAAGAAGTTGCTATTTCTAGAATAAGGCTATATGCTCAAATCTTTGTCTAATGTGATTTGATATGAATATATGATAGACCCTTGAATACTTGTGTGAGGATTACGGAGGTCGAGTCGAGCTTGCAAAGCGTTACTATGATGGGCTAACAAAATCAGTGAAGAAGAACTTCAGTGGCATCAACATACTCTCAAGCATGCAACAATGCAATGACTTCTTTTTCCTTGGAACCAAACAGATAGCAATGGGTAGAGTAGGTGAGCATCATTTTATGGTTTAGCTTGTATGCAACATGTGTAATATAATCACACCAAATTACAAAATTTTGCCGTTTAATATTGGATTATATGTGATTTGGAGAGAGTAAGTTTGTTTGTATACTATACACTTGTAATCATGAATTTCATGCTCGTGAATGATATGTTCATCGATTTCATTATTTTATTTGCCAAAAATGAAACGTTACAACAGAAGTTCTAGGGAACAATTGAAAGCAGTTAACCAACACAAAATGAAGCAAAGCTTTAGGGAGATCCCGAAAATCTTGAATGTCGAAAGTGTAGTGTATCTGTGTATTGGCTCATGATTACCTCTAATTCTTTATTTGTCAGCTGACGACTTTTGGGGAAAAGATCCTTATGGTGACCCGGAGGGAGAGCTATGGCTACAAGGGTTGCATATGGTTCATTGCTCCTACAATAGCTTATGGATGGGTCAGATAATTCGCCCTGATTGGGATATGTTTATGAGTGATCATGTCTGTGCTAATTTTCATGCTGTCTCACGAGCCATATGTGGTGGACCTATATATGTGAGCGACTCTCTTGGATGCCATGACTTCAATCTCCTGAAGAAACTCGTTTACCTTGATGGAACCATCCCTATATGCCAACACTTTGCCCTCCCTACCAGGGATTGCATCTTCAAGAGCCCTCTTTTCGACAACACTGTCCTCAAGATTTGGAACTTCAACAAGGTAATGAAGACCTGTATGTTCTATTAAATTTCAAATTTTTTGGTGTTACCTTCCTTTTCATCATAATTCTATCATGCACCCCTGTGTATACTCAGTCATAATTCTATCATGCACCCCTGTGCCTACTCAGTTAGATATTTTGGGCAGCGCATGCACACCAGCCCCCTTAGTTTGGGTAATTATGAGTATACAACTAGGGGTAAGGTTTATATAGCTCGGATTCTTCATTTTACCTTAAATTCTAGTGTCGGGTCCTTGACACTTCACTGTCGTCGAAAACCATGGAAATTTCTTTAATAAAAATTCCTTGTTGAACTCTTGGTTATGTATCTGCATTCGATAAAAGTAACTGAGTCCAAGTAACATGGTGTAATGTAGAAGTGTTGCTTGTATGTATCATATATATTTGGCAAAATTGGCCTCAACACCCTGAATTATAGCTCGGGTGCACCCGACACCACCAACTACGACTAGTAGCCTAAACGCCACCAACTACGAGGTGAGGTGCATTCCGTACCATAAATGAGGCTGGAAGCCTAAAATGTTGCCGAAGACGGTGGGTTTTTATGGTACAGACTGCACCCCACCCCGTAGTTGGTGGTACAGACTGCACCCTACCCCGTAGTTGGTGGTGTTGGGGCTACTAGTCATAGTTGGTGGTGTTGGGTTCACCCGAGCTATAGTTCAGGGTGTTGAGGCCAATTTTGCCCTATATATTTCACTGTCCTAATTATACTTTGCTTTGGGCCGGAACAGTATGGAGGAGTGATTGGAGCTTTCAATTGCCGAGGAGCAGGTTGGGATCGGAAGGAGAGAAGGTTCAAAGGTTACAAACAATATTACAAAACTATAGAAGGTTCAGTTCATGTAAATGAGATAGAATGGGATCAGAAGTTGGAAGCACTGAAAATGGGTTATGCTGAAGAATATGCAGTCTATCTGAACCAAGAAAACTCTGTTGTTTTGGTGAACCATGAATCTGATCCTATTCAAGTTGTGCTAAAACCATCTTCCTTTGAGCTTTATAGCTTTGTACCCATCAAGAAAATCAAAGAAAATGTCAAATTTGCACCTATTGGTTTGACAAATATGTACAACAGTGGAGGAACAATCCAGGAATTGGACTACAAAGAAGAGGGCATTGCCAAGCTGAAGATAAAAGGAAGAGGGTCTTTCTTGGCTTACTCAAACACATCTCCAAAGAATTGTATGGTGAATGGAGTTGAAGTGGCATTCATATGGACCCAACAAAGCAAGATGAAATTTGACATTCCATGGGTTAATGAAACTTGTGGTGTTTCTGAAGTGATTGTTCAATTTCCAATTTAATTCATGTATTCATGTGATGTCTTATTTTCGTTATCAAACAAGAGAAATGGGCACTTTGATAATAGCACTGGTGTAATAAGATACACTCTCTTTTCTCGCTTGTTTGGTAACAATCAGTTTGTTGTTTAGTCATACTTTCATCTTGATTTTTTAATAAATGTTAGACAGAGTGTTGATCATGAGATTTTTTTAGTTAGCAACATATCTAAAAACTTCACTATGAAGTTATAACATTAAAGAATATACTTGATTACAATGGTAATTAACTTGAAATTTTATTAAGATTTCAAAACTGCTCTAATAAAAGTGTACAAGTTGAGTCAAATAACCCCGAGCTTGAGCTTTACTTTTTAAAACTCCGAAGAAGGAATTTTTTTTTCTTGTTTAATTGTTCAATTTCTAATTTAAATCATGTATTCATGTGATGTCTTATTTTCGTTTATCAAACAAGAGAAAGGAGCATTTTGATAATGGCACTTGTGTAAGCTCCACTCTCTTTTCTCCCTTCTTTGATAACAATCAATTTATTGTTTACTCATTTTATTTTTTTGGAAGCTAATAACATCAAAGAAAGTACTTGATTACAGTGGTAAGATTAACTTGAAACTTAAAAATTAAGATACTATAACTGCTCTAATAAAAGTGTACAAGTTTAGCCAATCCCAAGCTCGAACTCTACTTATTAAAACTCCGAAGAACGAATTTTTTTTCCTTCTAAATTACTAAGCTCCCGTTCGTTATCGTTTTTTGTTTTCAGTTTTCAGTCTTTTTGAAAACTAAAAACCAAAAACAGGAAACCAGAAAAAGTGGTTTTCACTTTTTAGTTGTCAGTTTTTAAAATCATCATGTTCTCAATAAATTTGACTAATTTTTTATTCATTATAGGACATATATCATATGACTTTGAAAATCAAAAAACCAAAAAATTGAAAACCACAATAATACCGAACGGGCCCTTAAATTAATAAAAAAACATGTTCAGCTTGACCTAATGATAAACATTTCATTAGCTTCCTAATATGTCTGTAATCAACCTAGCAAGCTAAGATATACTGCAATACTGCCTATTGCCGCACAACCAACACATACATGCTTCGGTCTTTGATAATGCACATTTAAACATTTTAACAACAAACACATCACCATTATTAATCTTCTGTTGTGGAAAGCTTGATCTTATGCTTTCAATCCCATGACGTAGATGTTTACAGTATGAGCCATTTGCTTCAAATGCTTCCAACAACTCAAAGTATAACTTGGTCTTTGCTTCACTCTCACTCAAATTTCCTGTTAACTTCATACTCATTAAGATAGCATGAGCGGATTTCCGAAAATACCCTTTTACAAAATCTTCAAATTCCTTTGGTGGTGACCTAAGGATGCCAAGCAAGGCATTGTGTGATACTAAGAAATCCCTCTCATCATCATTAGCATAAATTTTGGATAATCTCAACACATACCCTTGAATAAACTCTAACATATGGTATATATTCGACGTTTGTGGGTCCCACTTGAACTTCAAACCATCAATGTAGTTAGTATCATACAACAAACCCCGGTTTAAATCGAGACAGCTATTGCTATAATGGTCGAATATAAATGGAGGTTTAGAAGGATAAACTCGAGGGAACAAGATATCAAAGAAAAACAAATGATGAGCAAGATGAGTACCCTTTGAACCTATGATAAGTACCCTCATAAGTTCTCTTCTACCCTCATAAGCCCTAACAAAAATTGAGTTGGAGAGGTTATCTCTAAGTATCTCATGCTCTTGTTCTATCTTTTTCCTTAGTTGGTCGGATTGATCTATGGCATTCGCTCTTCGAAAACCACCCAAGAACTGTCTATCGATTGGCTTCGGATAGACAGAGAAGTGATGATCATGAGGTTGAGCATAAGTAACGTCAAAGTTCTTGAACCTATTGAAACTTTGAATTATGGAGTCTTGTATTTCTTCAATCTCTGGAATTCCATCAAGTGTTGTTGCTTCTCCCATCTTTGCTTTATTTGCTTAATCATGAAAAGATGGGGAACTATTATATAGCAGTTGGAGGATTAAGTATTGTGCTATGCAATATCGAATGCTAGTAGAACTACAAAATCAAGGGTACTATAATTCCTTTCGACACCAAGTAGGACTCGGAGTAAACCAAGGAGTCTTGGCTTAGTGGTTAAGATTGAGGTGCTGTGAACGATATAGGTCACATGTTTGAATCCCCCCTCCCCTGGCTTCTTAGGAATCGGAGTAACAATATTAGTATTATCTTTTTTTTTTTTATTCAAAGGAGACAATATTAGTATAATCTAAACTTAGTTCCACAAAGTATGAATTTCTATTTGTTTATAATAAGGGTCCCAAAAAATCAATCATATAGTTAATTGGTTTTGGAGCTACAAAATCACAATATTTTTATCCGTTTAGCAGCAACCTAATATTTTGTAAAATATAAAAAAAGTTAAACAAATTAAAGAGATAATAATGCAAAAAATTCTAGATAGAAGATTGTTTGTTGATAGATACTATGTCGAAGGGTAACGACCTTATCTTTATCTAATAAATGATAATTACAAAGTATTTTCTCTGTCCCATTTTAGTTGTCAAAATTTCTTTTATTGGACATTTGTCAAGTTTTCAATAATAAACAACAAAACCATTAAATACTAGTTTTGAATCCCGTGCGTTGCACGGGTTATTGTTTATTTTATTTTTGCAAAATTTTTGTTAACATTATTGATTTTTTAATTTGTTGCTGTGAAATGAGATTTTTCAACACAATTGTAATTAGTATAATTTCTCCATTCTTTTTCTATTGCAATAATTACCACTTTGGGTAGTTTCATCTATTAAAATCATTTCACTTTTGGTAAAAAAAACAACTATAGTTGACAACATCGCCTTTACTTTATGTTAATAAAACCTTCATTAATTACTCAAATTGTCTCATAAAGTTGCGTTTACTTTATTAAGGATTTACTTATTCCCTACTCTAGTTTAACCCTCTATGCTAAACTACTTTTTTTTAACTCCCTCCGTCCCAAAATATAGTTCCCATTTCCCTTTTTTCACGGTAATTTATGCAAGTGGAATCTAAGAGGGATATATGTACTCCGCAGATCTTTGTTGTCAAGATTTTTTTTTTTTTTTGATATTTGTCAAGTTTCCAATAATAAGCGACAAAACCATTAAATATTCCACTAAACTTAATTTCTATTGGTCAAAAGTAATACAATAGGTGGAAAATAACATAAATAGTATTCCCTTTTTAATTTCCCAAGCAGGAGAAGTTTTGTTTACGCGTGTTCTTGTGTTAAGGTTGACAATACCATGTACTTGAGTAACAAATGCTTCAGTTACAAATTACATGGAGGAGTTTACACTAATCAAAACGATCACAAGGTACGTTGTGTTACAAGACAAACATACAAAACTCACAACAATATTTTGACAGAGATTGAGCAAAATCACCTTCTAGAGTGAGCAAGTTATTATAACTTCTATATAAAATAAAGGTAAGATTAAGCTGGTAAAGAACTATAATAAAATTATTAAAAATTTGTCTTGTACAGATTATATTGGAACATCTAATTTGTGTCCTTTTTTTTCATTTCTAGTGTTAGAAGATAAAAGAACACCCAGTAATCTTAGAGAGTTCGAATAATCTCAGATTTAGGCAGGGAAGACTCAATTGGGGGGAGCTCTCCCAACAAGTGCTTGAAGCTCGAATCCGAAACCTCTGGTTGAGCCGAAACCTCTTACTACCACCTGATCCAACCACTTGTTGGTCCTTCCTTTCTTGTGAAAAGGGCAAGAGGTCTTACAAACTGATTGCCCACAAAATTGATGTTCGAGTAGTACAAATTTCTCATCAATAAGACACTAATGCATTCAGAGAAAGGGAAATTAGAGATGGTAAAGATAGATGAGATGATTTCAAAAAGATGGCTTCCAGTCAAGCATTTGTCCAGCAAACATAGGGATGATTTCGCCGGATGGGAAAGGTATACGCTCTACGACTTTCCATGGTTCTTTTTTCAACTTGATCTTTGACATATTCCTTGGAAGACCATAGAAATCAGGTCCATTAAAGCTTGTAAATGCCTCTAACTTGTCAAGGGCACCAGCCTGAATAGCAAAAAAAACAACAACAAATTGACTGGTAGTAAATACTATACAATATAAAGGGACACATAAGAGGATGCATGAAATGTCCGATGTCTTCTCTCTATTTCCCCGTCAAAAAATGGTAGACGTGAAACAGCAGGATTCATGAAAATTCACGACAAAATACTATAGAAGACTCAGCAAAGATTTTATCCTAAAAAACATTTACCAAACAACTAATGAGGCAAAACACAAACGACACAAATACAAAGGGACATATAAGAAAATGCATTGCCTGACATGAGTAGTGTTCAAAACTTACTGCTAAAACAACAATCAACTAAAATCTTAACTTCGTATGCTAATGATTTACTTCAAAAGCATGTTGAGGAGCTCTAGACGAGAGAGGGTGTCTCATTTTTGCTAGAGACAACCTCTTTTCTTTTTTTTTTGCTTCAAATTTCCCTACCTTTAAAGGTTAATTAATCGACTCGGAAATGAATGGAAGAATAAAAATAAGAATGGACGTATTAAAGGGGTCAGGGAGAGGCATTGAGCAATTTCATGTTAAAGAATATGATAACAAAAGGGTCAACGTCCAAGCAGCTAGTACTTTAATTTGAACCACTGCAGATGCAAGATCAGAGAACCGATGTCTACTACATGGTAGGGCGATAAAGAAAGAAAGAAAATCCAAATTATCATGCTCCCAACTTTGAGGAGACCCCAGAATTTTCGGACAAACAATCACACACCAGTTCACAAAAAGTATTAACCACACCTGAATTTTAAGCATGTGTATCAACCTGATGGGAAATTGCAGTGCCTGAACTTAAAGCATGTGTATCAACCTGATGAGAAATTGCAATGCATACTGTGGTTCCCGAATTTCTTATGCATACGATGGTTCTCCATTTTCTTTTTCATTTGGGGGGAAATTTAGAAAAGGGAGTCTGGTGGAAGAGAAGATGTAGCCTATTTTGGCAGTTTGATCCATGTTATGTTAACCAAAAGTTGAATTAAGGGACATTACAGTTGAACCTTTAGAAGAAACATGGCAAAGGTAGACAACTATCATTTATAATTCGTAAATCGTAATTGCAGCATTTGAAGGTTGACCATCAGAACCACCTCTAGTCCTCGTTCCCCCTTATATTTCTCCTCTTTCATCTTAATTTTTAAATAGAATTTTTTTTGTTCTCAAGTAACTGTACTGAACATGAAGATCTATAAAACAAGTATATAGGCTAGTTCAAATTGACTCCATTTTGTTACATTCCACATGCACAAGATGAGCCAAACATTTGAACAACATATATTATATAAGAATCCAACATAAGCTCAATGAGTGGAAACCATAATGTTTCGGCATAGTACATAATATATATAAATGCGTACAATGAAGTATACCTCTTCAAATACTTTGGCATATAGTGATAGAGCAACAGGGGAATTATAGATTCCAGCACATCCACACGAACATTCTTTCCTCCGCCTTTCATGAGGAGCACTATCAGTCCCAAGAAAATATTGCTTGCTCCCGCTGGTTACTGCTGAAACAAGTGCCTGCCCTGCATAAGCAATCAAAAGGGTACAAATCAGAGCAAGCAGAGACCAACAGAGAAGGACAGAATCTTGTGTCAAAACACCACCCACAGTCTCTTTCTTCTTGATTAGTTCAAGCATAGTACACAATCGGACTAAAATCTCACATACTATGGATTTCTCTTTTGAGCACTGGAAGACAATAGTTATGCGGTTGCAACCCTCCTTGGAAGAGAGAGTTTCTATTCAGAACAAGGTGCTGCGGAGTCACAGTGGCTGCTACATTTCCTGATAAACATAAAGGAGCAAGTTAATGGACAGGTCAAATTGGATACTGAAAGAAAAACAAGAATTGTTCAACAATTAACTAACACACCTAAGTGATAGACATTGTCATGAATATAACAACAATCTTACCTTCATTACAGGACTCAATAAACTTGACAGCATCAGCAGTAGTGATGTGTTCCATGACAACCTTTAGCTGTGGTAATTTCTGAATTAAAGGTCTTAAAACTGACTCAATAAAAACCTTTTCACGATCAAATATATCTACATCAGGATCTGTAACTTCTCCATGGACCTATCATCACACAAAATATCATAATCAGTAGATATGCTTTTATATTTTTCACGTTTGCTCGGAGAAAAAGTGAGGTAAAGAGCCAATAAATTATAACTCATCATGATCCCATCAAAGCATTACTCCTATTTGATTACCCAAGTAGCACTAGAAAGATTCAACAATTCAGAAATAATAGAAGTAGAAGCTCATTACTTCATCTCACAAATTGTCAAAATAGATCATATTTTGGTAGACATGATTTGTTAACAATGTGTAACTAAACATATGATAAATGATCATCTCCATTCTCCAGAAGGTCAGAGAGTTTAAATATTAACTAATAAGATCCCTACATATTCAACCTCTTGCCAAACTAATTGGCACCAGAAAACAATAAACAGAAGCAAGAACCCCAAGCTTCTCATGCAAAGGCATAACAACTAATAAAAAACAAGGATTTTTCAAAGACCAAGACTCCTTCCACCAAAAAAAAAAAAGCTTGTTTGTTATCAACTTATCATTGTGATTTTACACTCTTGAGTATAGTAGTAGTTCTTTCTTGGCAGTTGGCAGTTATCATTAAAAAAAATCATGATTAGTATAAGTAACTAACTGAATGATATAGTGCTCAAACTCTCAAAAAAAATATCTGAAAACTCGTAATGATACCAAACGGGACCTAATAGACAACGTTGACGCTGAAAAATGCTTCCATTAATTTACTTATGAAAGGGGGGAAGCCAATCTTTGTTCTTGTTTCAACAAGTTAATGGTGATGCAAGAACTGGACAGCATCTTCTTTACTCTTTGTTCTCATACCTCTGAGCTGCTATTTATTGCTTCCCAAGCAAAAATACTGCTGTATCTATCACCATACTCAACCACTGAGCTCACAACCACAAAAAGATAGAATTAAGATGGGAAAAAGGGATAAGAAAGATGAAGAAATTAAAAGAACTCAAGGCAGAAATTAAGGGATGCTAAAAAGAGTTGGGAAATTAGAAGGTTTTCGTTCAAATGGGGAAAATACCAAATAGATTGATGCTTACATCCTTGCTATTCAGAAAAGCTAATTTGCCTAAACATGTAGTGCAATTCACATTGGAGAAACCTATACACGGAATCTTGCCTAAAATTGAAGGTCAAATAGTGAATGTTGATATTATCATGTAAAATAGAAGGGATTAAAAGATCAAAACACACGAGACAAACCCAAATTAAGAATTGATGAAAGAAAAGACACCACGAAACCCTGCGTTTATATATGATAGATGACCTTACCAGAAGAGGCATATCTTGCTCAGCCATCTCTTCGAGCACAGGCAGACACTTTCCTAAAAGATCAGTGACACCGTCCTGAGAATTAGTTGTTGCGCCAGCTGGGTATAATTTGACAGCATATACCACCTCACTTTTTCCTGTCAAAAGAATCAGTCATTACCAATCAAAAATCAAAATGACATTCTATAGTACTAGTTGAAATATATTTTCTGCTGGTTAGGTGAATATGATTAAGAGCACATTTTTCACTCTGCAATCAATACCTAATGCTAAATACTATCTCCCGGCCCAGACTCCCACGAAGGAACATCTAGAACCAAACCAGACAAACAGTTCTAGAAGTAATAAATCAGCAGCACTCCATCATCAGAGAAGAAGCGGAAGACGATGTGCGAGAACAGTGACAAATATGGGAATACGGCAAGGGAATGAAAAGCTGAAAGAGCACTGGCTTAACAAGATATATGGAGATACAAAACGAACGAAAAGAAGTAATATTTCATGCCAAAATAAGATATGGCTCTGCAAAGAGGGGCTTCTTGGATTGGTATCGGTAGATGGTGCTTGTCTCCCATCCCCCCCCCAAAAAAACAACCACCACCCAAGCTGTAAATAAAGGGAAAAAAAACACACGCGCATATGTTGACGTAAGTTTTCTAATCCTCGTCATAATAAAATCCACGATCAGCTCTAGGGATTAGGAGACAAACACAAAATGAATAACATATTTTCAAATTCAACTAAAAGTTAGGACTTACTAGCAAGCTTGATCTCATTAGGGCTGGTCGTATCAGTCAAATAAAGCGTCATGAGAGGATTGAAGTCGCTATCATCAGGCAATACTTCCATAATAGACTTTCGGTAAGAAATAGCAGCAGCTGTAGTAGTAACAGGAGGCCTTAGATTCGGCATAACAATTGCCCTTCCAAAATGTCTTGCACTGAATTACAGAAGGATAAGGCACACTTTATAGTAACCCACATAAGTATCACACATCCAAATGATCATTCTTTCTCTTGTAACTTACCTGTGAGGAGCGACAGCAGCAAGAAGATCTCCATCCCGGAGATGAAGATGCCAGTCATCAGGGCGTGTTAGAGTCAGTTCCATCTTTGCTGCTTGGATATTCAGTTTGTTATGTGTTTTAAACCTGGGAATAGGCAAATTTGATGCTTAAAAAGATAAGTTATCAAAGAATACTTCATAAGATTCAGTAGCAACAGCTTTAGGACACAACATATTTAGCAAAAGGACAGTTCATGAAGACAAGAAATCATGATCATTCGAAAGATGCAGGATTGAATGAGGTCTCTGTAGATGAGAGCAGGCGTTTTTGACTAATTTCATTACAATAAAGCACTAGCCTTGAAATGCTAAAAAAACTTCTTTACAGACACAAAAGATACAACACTTTGTCCAACAACAACAAAAGTTCCAATGCTTGATATCATATAGTATAGCCATCTAATATACTCTTTAATGCTTGATAATGTACACGTGACAAATAGATAAATAACATAATGTTGAATAGAAAAGGTTCTACTTCCTAAATATCACAGCACAACCGTTAATTCTCAAAAAAAAAAAAAAAAAATAACAGCACAAACTTCTTCCACAAAGTTGACCAAAACACCCATCTCAAGAAAGCCAACTAATTGCACTAAACAGAATATGAGGATTCGCTTAGCAATAACGCTTAGTTTGTATGATATGATTGACGCGTTTATCATCTGGAAATGCCTGTAAAGAAGAAATCCATATGATCTAATATCCCCCAACACCAGAAATGAGCGGAATGATTAAAAATTAAAACACAAGTTCAATATCTCCAAAAATGTCATTAGTTTCTAATGAAAATTTCAAAGGGCAGATGAGATTATCCAACGTGAAAATGAAATTATTGATTAAGACAACTATAAGATTATCCAATTTGAATGCCACTGTATAGCTACTAATCATATGACAATAACAATCATCTCAAATTCTTGCCCATTATTAAAAAACAAAAGTAAAAGAGTATATATGTATTATGCCTCATCAACAATAAATTCAAGCTAAAATCAATCAAATATTCCAACAATCACCAACAATCAGTGGCAGAGTCAGGAGAGAGGTAGCGTAACTTTGCGATACTATCACGAACCAAACAAAAATCAAAACTGTTAAATTCAAGATGTTACAAAATCCAAATACAACCTCAAAGTCAATGAAATTATCCAATGAATGTTCAAAAAAGAACATTTCACCACTTGAAAATTCATTTGGATAAAACTCAGCAAGTAGAAACAAATTCTTCTTTGTCATATGATGCAAACTGATTAGTAGGATTAACGCAAGACATGCAGCAAATAAGTAATTCCTTACTTTTCTCACCGAAACGATTTTCAATCTCTTGCAATAGTTGATCAATCACACTTAGAAAAACCTCAACTCGGAAATATCAAGATTTCTAACTTGTATCTTGTGACATAATACCACAACATAATTCATTTACTAACAATCTATTAATAATTCATTAGTTAACTATTCAGTAACCTATCATTCCCAAATTTACAATAAACCAACAAATCACTAACAATCCATTAATAATTCATTTCCAAAATTCATTAACAATCTACACACTAAAAATTTGCATTCACTAAAAATTCATTAATCCCAATAATGGGCTGTAGCGTGAGAAGAAGGAAACATTTCTTGGTATTTCATTCACTAACAATTTCCACAGTTACAATAAACTTGAATTCACTAATAATTCATTCACTAACAATTTCCACAATTACAATAAACTTGAATTCACAATAATAATTCATTCACTAACAATTTCCACAATTACAATAAACTTGAATTCACTAATAATTCATTCACTAACAATTTCCACAATTACAATAAACTTGAATTCACTAATAATTCATTCACTAACAATTAAAATTGACACATCTAAGTATCCAATTTCCAACTAAACTATCATAGAAATAGGAGAAAAGTACCTCAGATTAACGGTCGGCTTCGTGTTCCAGACGAAGATCGAAGTAAAAGAGGCGAAGATTACACTGTGCTAAATAAAATGTTCATTTCCAAAAACCCTAATTAAGAAATACTACTATTAGATTCATTCTAACTCGAAAAAAATAATAAAACAAAAATCAACGCTAGAAGGAGGGCTTGAACCTCCGACCTTGTGGTTAACAGCCACACGCTCTAACCAACTGAGCTATTCCAGCTCTTGTGAAGTCATGACCATATTTATTGGCTTTATTAGGAGTTGTTTGGTTTATCAAGAATCATGGGAATTTCTACCTCTTAGGAAGTGTAAGATGGGGTAGCTTATTGTTTGATTGACAAAAAATTTACAAAATGGGAGAAGTAGTGCAAATTAGTAGGTGCACACGTTTGTATGGTGAGGAAGGTGCGCACGATGAACATCAAGCACTAGGTTATGAACATAAAATTCAATATCTATGAACATATACTAACAGAGATGTACGTATGTTCATTTGGCTTGTTAGCCATGTACATGTGTTCATTTGACTGAACATAAAATTCAATACCTATGAACATATATTAATAGAGATGTACGTATGTTCATTTGGCTTGTTAGCCATGTACATGTGTTCATTTGACTTGTTATTCATGTACATTTGGTTTGTTAGTATATGTTCATTGGTACATCTTTGTTAGTATATGTTCATTGGTATCGGTCTTTATGTTCATAACCTAGTGCTTGATGTTCATCGTGCGCACCTTCCTCACCATATGGACGTGTGCACCATCTACGGATTGGAGAAGTATAACTCTCTATGAACTTCTACTTCCTACAAAATGTGGGAAGCAGCTTAGCTACTCCTCCCTAGGTTAGTAGAAATTCATGAAAATTCTACTTTAACCAAACAACAACTTTCAATTCTCATGAATATTAAAGAACTTAAGTCATGTGTATTTAAAAATTCATGTTTTTTTTTTTTTTTTACTTTGTGTGGTGAACAAAACAAGTCCTTAGTGTTTTGTCTTTCCTTTGAAACAAATTAAAATCATTGTTTCCAATTTTATTACTCTCTCAATTTCTTATTAATGTTCTACTTGGAATGGTTGGTACATTTTAGAATTACATAAAATCTTCTAAGATTTTCCAATACATAAAAGAAATTAGTCACGTGGGATCTCATTTGAATTTTCTCAATCTAGTACTTAAATAATAACAAATGTTTATAATTTTTTACTAATACATAATTACAAATATTAATAGTCAAAGAAGTGCATTGACAAATATGCAAGTCAATCTACGAACATCAATAAGGAATGAAGGAGTACTACTATTTTGTCTTTTCTTTTAAACAAAATCATTATAGGAGAATTATACCTTAGGAAGAGCCTCTCCAAGTGAAGTCGATCAGAGTTCAGAGAGTTCTTCATTCCTCTCTCTAAATTGTAGAGCATCAAAATGTATTGAAACCACGATTACTACCATATATAGTAAAGTTCAATTGATCTTAAAAGCCCCAAAATAAAATTAGTGGAACACAAAACATGATATGCAATATCACTAAAACTCGGGACACAAAAGTACAAATTTCCTTCCATACATCATACATGTATGTTGAACCTACATATATATTAATGATAGATGTAGCTATCTTTCTTTGAACACTTAGGCTAACATTACTCATATGTATATGGTGGCCAATTAGCCAACATTCTCCAATAGTTATTTCAGTTTGACTTTCACATATACTCATGCACAATTTTGACAATTAATGTCTTTTCCTAAATCGTTTAAGGTTCAATCTTGAATACATCGGAACACTCTAAAAGTTCAATTAAAGTATTGTATGAAAACTAAAAGACAAGGCTTTATACCTATAGAGGTTTTGTAACTAGAAAAGAATGAAAAGGGTTTTACTATGACCAAACTTACTTTGATGGTCTAGTAATTTTAATTCATCCCTCGTTATCTTAATCAACTCATACTAGAGACAGTTTGAGGATGTGATTCTATTGAGATATCATGGATATATTGTGAATAATAATTTTATGTGAAAGGGTATTATATAATTATAAGGAGATAGTAGCAAATAGCAATTTATGTGTATATATATAAGAGGTTATATGTTCTATCTTAGGATTATTAAGATGTTATGTGTGATCTATGGGCTAGCACCCGAATTTTATGATTTCCTAAAATACTTTATTTTTTTTAATACGTGATGTGATAATGGATGAACGAGCAGGAGTATGAGATTCTCTGGTGCAATTTAACAAATCCCATATCTTTTCCCTATTCTCAAGATGTTTGCGCTTAATTAATCAGATTGAGAGAACCTTAAATAGAATATAGTGTGTCCGGACCCAATATCATCATCATCAACAAAATTTAAAAACATCCGTAAAGTATATCCTAGTCATTTACTCAATTGGTATACAAATGTACACCACTCCATGGTGTTCTAATTAGGGGTGACAATCAGCTCAGGTTGGGTCAGGTTCAGGTCAACCTGACTTCTATTTCTGGTCAATTACCCCAAACCCGACATGCTTCTAATTTCAGGTCAAAAACTATAACCTGAACCCGACCTATCGGATTTCGGGTTGACCCGAAACCAACCTGTCGAGTTGACCCGAAACCAACCCTGTATGACCTGATTTATATTTTATAACTGCAAATCTGCAATAATTATACATTTTAAATTAAAGCATTGCAAATTCTAACTTTAAATGCCAATTGCCAATTAAATCAAAGATTCAAACTTCAAAGCCCTAAATTAGCCACCGGCTTCAAATTAAGAAATGGTTTTGGCCATATACAAGTTTATAATTAGGAAATTGGCGACTTAAGTTATAAAAGAGGGTTAATTTCATGTTGACCCAACCCGAATCTAACCTAAATTCTAAATCAGGTTGTTCGAGTTATATTCGAGTTTAAAAAGTCAACTTGAATATAACCCGTTAAGGTTTCAAGTCAGGTTGGGTTGACCCATTAGTAATTTCAAGTCCAAAATCTTAAACCAAACCCGAAAATTTCGAGTTGGGTTCAGGTTGGGTCAACTTTTCCAGCCCTAGTTAATGCATGTTGTACTTCCTTCGTCACTTAAATTTTTTCCATTTTCATTCTTTCGCTCTTTTTAAGAGTTGTATGGGGTCGTTGGTACTTGGTAGTAATTTTGTCTATTAGTATGTAGGGTAGGAGAGAAGAGGAGAGAGATTCAATCGAAATGAACCAATTTTTAGAGACATACTATGAGCAACATTCAAAATCATAACTCACGAGTGTGCATGCATGCATGATGCATGGAGCCATGGACTATTGCGTGCAAGTTGCAACCGCTCTTGAATATGGTTATACCATTCGTTCCAGTCAAAATGACCGACATGTAAATTTCAGAATTAGGTTTAAATCAGGATAATGTTTATATATTGCTAACTGTTAAGCGGTTATTGTATGGATTTCTCCCTTATCATCCGAAAGGATGTTTTAGGCTGGGCCCCGGACTAGGGTGTTAGTCTAAGCTTGTTCTCCTTATCAAAAAAAAAAAAAAAAAAAAAAAAAAAAAAAACTGTTAAGCGGTTAAGTTAGTTACAACTTACAAGTTATGGTTGGTAGGTCGAAGGACTTTACCCTTTCTTCATGTCGTTTAGCAAATGTAGTAGGCCATATTAAACCGACCATTATCTTTTAGACTTTTAGTTGAAAGATGCATCAAATTTAATAAAAGCTTTATTGAAGTATATGCCTGCAAAGTTACACATTCTTCACGTAATTGACTTGTCTTATAGGCTACTTGTTAATAAGTTGTTGGGGGTTTAGTAGATAGGAACAAAGGCTTATCCATAAATGTTTAGGTAGTTTTAATAGTTGGCCAACCTAATAAGAGATACTCCCTCCGTCTCATAATATAGTGCTTACTTCTCATTTTTCACGGGAATTAAGGAAATTGGAATGAGTGGTAGGATTTCCAAAAAAATATATTTAATGAAGTGCTTTTTTGATACTTTTGTATTGAAACTAGTTATTTATTTTATTTTTCCTTTAAATAAAATCAAAAGGCAATAAATGTTCCTTGGAGTGATGTAAAGCAATAAATGGGGTCACATGTTTTGAGAGAAAAGTAGGGGTATTTTGGAAAGTTTGTGTAGAAATTAAGGATAATTTAGTCCAAATAAATTGACACAAAAGAATATAGGCACAACATTTTGGGACACCAAAAAAGGAATGTAAGCACTATATTATGGGACGGAGGGAGTACAAAAAGAAAATAATATTAATGGCGCGTTTGCTTTAAATAGATGAATGGAAAGGGAATGGAATAAAGTAGAGGAGAGGAATGGTAACAATGATTGTTACTTTTACTGGGTGTTTGGTTCAACAATGGAAATGAATCACTTGTAAGGGAATGGAAAGGATTTTGTTACTCTTCTAATTTGGAGGGTAATATTTTGGAGGTCTTACCCTTGAGTAAATGGTTAACCGACTATCCAACCAAAACAAGGAGTAATAGATTTAGATTATTGAATCCGTTTCCATGAAAAAACTCAACCAAACAATCAAGGCCTAAGTTTGATAGATAGATTAGAGAGAGAAAACGTCGTCATTAATATTATTACATTTTCATAGAGTAGCACCGGAGTTATTATTATTTGTTACACATCTATTATGCTTTCTATATATCTCTCTCACGAGGGTTGTCGATTGTCATCAATTATAAGGGTTATCCTATTATCCTCTATCATCTTCTATTTTCAACAGAGGCATAAACATAGCTCGTTTAAGCGTAATTCCATATTTAGCTAAATAATGTGTTTATCACTTGAATATCATCATCTGTTAAAATAATATGCTAGATAGCATAAAACACATTGTAGTTGTAGTCTACATGTTGACACACACATGATTTCAAGTCTTTTATCTTAATATATTTGGCGTATAGATAAGAGTTGTTAGTAACAGTGATGTAAATAACAGTCAATCTCGATTAGATGTTCAATAAAACTACAATTTACCATCAACTAGCTAATATCCACTTCATATACATCTCTGCAATGCTTGTAAACATTTTCATATACTTTCTCCGTTTTTTTTACATGTTACACTTTCCTAAAACGAAATGGTGCAAAATACATGTTACACTTTTTTTTGTTTCCCAAATTGGTAAGTTTTCCCCTGTGAAATGACCAACTTACCCTTACTTACTACAATTAAGATAAATAAAACCTAATTAACTTAAACCTAATTAGATACTAATAAACCTCCTCTCTCTCCCCCCCACCACCCCCCCCACCCCTTCCCTCTTCCCTTCACCCCAGCCCAGCCCCCCCCCCTCTCCCATCCACTCCACTCCACCGACGCAGCCCCTCCTCCACCCCATCCCCGTCTATTTCCCCTCCCCTTCCACCGGTGTAGCCCCTCCCCCACCTAGACCCGGCAATCGGACCAATCGGATTCGGACCGGACCAATTCAGATCGGACCGTTTTCGGATCAAGTTACATTCGGACCGGGATCGGACCGGACCGTTTCGGATTAGGTCATCGTTCGGACTATTATTTCGGAACAGATCGGAACGGGTTTCGGATCGGATCAGCTTTCGGATTATGGTTTCAGATCATCGGATCGGATCGGATTTCGGATTGGACAAGAAATATTTTGAACTTTTTTAGTAGGGTAAAGGTTGTCCTATGTAAATAAATTTTATTCTATACTAATCTTTTGAGTTATTAATTATTCTATTAGTAGCCCTTTAATTGAATATTAATTGTTTAGTAGTTAGTACTCCCTACATTTTTTAAAATTATTCCGTCTAACTATTTGAGTATTCGTTACATATACTTACATAAAATTCTTCCAAAGTTTTGCACCAGTGGCCAATGATAATTTTTTATTATAATAAAACGGGTAAGTTTCGGGTACTTTGGATCAATGCCTAATCGAAACCAATGATTTCGGATCGGTTTACCTTCGGGTCGGGTCGGTTCGGATCGGGTAAGACCATATCGGATCATTCGGATTTCGGATGAGTTTCGGATCAAGATTATTTAGGACCGGATTCGGACCGGACCGTTTTGGATTCGGGTCAAGGTTCGGACCGTCTGGTTCGGACCCGGATCGGACCACGATCGGATATTTCGGATCGGGACCAACTTTGCCAGGTCTACCCCCCCCCCCGGTCGATTTCCCCCTCCCGCAGTACCCTAGTTTGCGATGAGTGCGAATTCCCAACCCCTTCGACCGTCTCCTATCACTTAAGCTCTTCGAGATCTGGAATTCTCGGTGGGGGCTTCAAGGGGAGTCGAAGGGGAGGGTGGGGGCCGGGGAAATCGATGGGCGGGGGGGAGGGGAAGGGGTTGCGGCTACGGCGGTGGAAGGGGAGGGGGAAATCGATGGGGAAGGGGCGGTGGAGTGGAGGGGAGGGAGGGAGGAGGGGGGTCAAGGGGGGTGGAGGAGGTGGGGGAAGGAGTTGGGTTGCTTGGGGTGGGTGGGGGGAGGGGTGGTCCTCTCTCTCTTTAATCCCCTCCCTTATTTTTACTTAATCCCCAATTAAATTTTTGTCTGCGCTTCCTGCAATTTTCAAAAGTCAGTAACATGTAATAGAAAACGGAGGAAGTATATATTTATCCTTTGAACTTTTTTACTACATACAATAAGCTAGATTTTTTTGACATAAGTGGAATACAATAAGATATTTGAGGTTTAGAGTAGTAAAATAATATTGTAGCTTGCAGATCGAGAAGGATCTGTATGAACAAATTTTGTTATTAACTTGCAAAGTTAGGATTATCAAACTTTTGTCATATACAACTTGCAGAAAGGGACTTTTATGACCAAAATTTGTTTAATTTGTTGGCTTTATGAAGATAAAGAAAATATGGAACTAGTGCCTAATGGTGTGTGCACGTTAGCATTAATGTGGGTGCTAATTGAGCTTTTCATCTATTTTTCAACGCCTCAAACCTTTGAAGATTCTAATTACCACTAAGGTATAGAGAAAATCTACACAAAATCAAACTTTGAAATTATAATTTATATGCAAATGTTTCCTGATCAATTTACACTGCCAATCACGTAGTTATACTTCAACTTACATAAGTTACATAACACAATTATAATGAAATGACAAAAACTAAAATTAAACAAAAAGGATTCAATCAAAATCATAAAAACAATATATTAGTAGCTCTCAAAGTCCTCAAGGTCCATGTCACTGAATCTTCATCAATATTGAACAATGACTTCAGAAATACCATCAAGCTCTTCAATCCAAGGCAAATAAGTCACCAACTTGTTCTCATCATTAGACCACTGAAATTCCACTTCCTCATTATTAACAATGCACTTCTTTGGTGCCTCATTTGAATATGCCAACAAAGTACCTTTTCCTTTGATCTTCATCTTTGCACTTAAGTCCTCAAACTCGAGTTCTTGGATCGTTCCTCCACTGTTAAACATGTTGCTAAGGCCAATTGGCGCGAACTTGACACCTTGTCCTAGCATCTTGATCGGAACAAAGCTTAAAAGTTCGAAAGATGAGGGATTCAACACGACATGGATTGGATCGGAATCGAGTGTCACCAACATAAGTGAGTCTACTTGGTTAAGGTATACTGCATATTCGTCCGCATAACCCATTTCTATGCTTTCCAATGTTTGGTCCCACTCTATATCATTTACATGTACTAAACCTTCCATAGTTTTGTAACATTGCTTGTAACCCTTAATTCTTCTCAGCTCCTTATCCCACCCTGCTCCTTGACAATTAAATGCTCCAATAACAGCTCCATACTTCAAACATAAAAAGTACACACATGTGAGCTCTAAAATACATAAAATTACCTATTCTCAATACCGAAACAAGACATAAACAACTTTTTTGTGTGTGCCCAAAAAAATTAGCCTCAACACCCTGAACTATAGCTCGGGTGCACCCAACTCCACCAACTATGGGGCGGGGTACATTCTGTACCATAAATGAGGCCGGAAGCCTAAATTGTTGCCGAAGACGATGGGTTTTTATGATACAGACTGCACTCCACCCCGTAGATGGTGGTACAGCCTGCACCCCACCCCGTAGCTGGTGGTGTTTAGGCTACTAGTCATAGTTGGTGGTGTTTGGTGCACCCGAGCTATAATTCAGGGTGTTGAGGCCAATTTTGCCTTTGCAATATGAAGCAAATGGTTTTTGTTGATACATTCGAGCAAGAAATTTCTGAAAAATATAACCTAATAGAAGATTAAGAACAATACCTTATTGAAGTTCCATAACTTAAGAATAGATTCTTGATCAAAGAGTGGGTTCTTGAAGAGAACATCCCTAGTTGGAAGCGTATAGTGTTGACATATAGGGATGGTTCCATCAGGGTAAACAAGCTTCTCAAGGAGATCAAAGTCATGGCCACCAAGTGAGTCACTAACATAGATCGGTCCACCACAGATGGCGCGAGCGGCCGCGTGGAACATAGCACAAACATGATCGCTCTGGAACATGTCCCAATCAGGGTGGAAGATCTGACCCATCCATAAGCTATTATATGAGCAATGGATCATATGCACCCCTTGTAGCCAAAACACTCCATTTGGGTCCCCATTTGGATCTTGGAACCAAAAATCATCACCTAATTTTGATGTTTTCAACATCATAACCATCATTAAAACCGAGTTAGTACAAAAATTAAATCAATAGGATATTGAAAACCTATCATTCTCGGCATCAATACAAATATATTAAAAGGCATGCTTAACAATGTCTATGCGCCACGTGGCACCCTCCTTCTCCCACCAGAATTTTGCCACATGTATATTAACCAACAAAGTCAAGTGGTCATTATTTAAAAAATAAATATGCTGAAGCCTGGGCTCGAACCCCTGACCTTATGTAAGGATTTCCAAATAATCACCATCTAATCTAACGTCTTTTAGTGATCCATGTTTCCACAAAATTACATATATGTATTGTAATTAGTTAATGTTATTAAACATAGCCCTTGCATCCTTAAAGATAAATAAATAAATTCGCATGTTCATTAAAATTAATTATGTATGCATGATACCATTTGAAGAGCATTCTAATATATTAAAAAGCGTTCCTAAGAACGTATATGTGCCACGTGTCACCATCCCCCATTCAATAACATTATATCCACGCCTTTCTCATATAGTAAAAAAAAAAAGAAGCATTGTGAACGTGAGCATTCAAACCCACAACCTCATGTATGAAAGAAAGAGATTCAACCTATCACTCCACCATACTATTATTGCTTATTTAATCAAAATTAATGATGATACATGAAAAGAAAACTTTTGAAAAATCCATATAATGAATGACATGACTTTTTAAATGAGTATGAGATGACTTATATAACTACTACTAAATTGTAGCACAGAGAAAACCCGGGGCATCGCCCGGGCCTAAACACTAGTTTGAAATAAATTCAAATAACTTCGCATAGGGAAAATTCAAGTGAAAAGAACGGAGTCTATTTTCTTACCTACTCTTCCCATGGATATTTGTTTAGTTCCAAGGAATAGAAAGTCATTGCATTGCTCCATACTTGAAAGAAGGTTACTACCATTGAAATTCTTGTTCAAAGATTTGGACAATCCATCATAATATTTCTTTGCTAACTCTACCCTTCCTCCAAATTGCTCAGATACATATTCAAGTATCTGCAAAAAAAATTTGGATGCAAAACTCAAAATCTTATCTCTATATTAGTAGAAAATAAGAGAAATTTCAGGTGAAAAGTATAGATACTTACTTGTATAACATCAACTTTTACACCAGTAATACCAACACTAGAAAGATATGAATGCATAGAATCATACAAATCACCAGCTTGATCAGGATGAACAAGTCCAATTCCACCTTCAACAATTTTATCTACAGCAAGATCATCCATTGTTCCAGCTAAACTAGGTGACAATTTACAAGGTATTACACTTACATTAAGATGTGTTGTTTCAGGCCTAACACCACCCCAAGCACCACAAAGAGCATGCCAAACCCAAATATCATCCAAACCCTTAAACTTTGTCCTAAGATCCTTAGTAAAACCCTTCATACCATATTCTTCAACTTCACAACTTTGATCACTTGTGTCACCCTCACTTTGATCATCTCCTCCCATCAACTCATCTAACTCTTGCTTCAACATTAGGATCTTCTCGTCGAGGGCAGATAAATCGATGTCACTCGATTGAATAGCCCTCGTTCGTTCCTTCTCAGCATGCTCGATATCAATAGCTTTCGAGATGATCAATTTTGGCTTCATAGGGTTGTAAGGTAAAGAATTAGACCCTAACAACATACCACCTTTATATTTCCTAAACTTTTCTCCTTCATCAAATCTATATAGTCTTGAAGTCATTTGTTCCCCACCAAGAACAAGACTCTTATTCTTACCTTCATGTAGGTTATCCTCATCACAAATAACACTTTGCCACCCATCATCAATGATCAAAAACCTAATTGGAAACCCACCTTGAGAAAATTCATTCACTCCATAAAAAACACCCTTAGGTTCAACACTCAAATAAAATGCATCCCAAGTACACCAACCAAATTTATCCACAATACTAGGAGTGTTTTTCTCTTCTAAGAGCCTAAATGTGTTAAGATGTACCCTAATAGCACTA
The DNA here is from genome assembly GCA_947646795.1 of Beta lomatogona. NCBI lineage: Eukaryota > Viridiplantae > Streptophyta > Magnoliopsida > Caryophyllales > Amaranthaceae > Beta > Beta lomatogona. The sequence continues at coordinate 890,713 of CANSNZ010000319.1, read as the reverse complement.
AATGCCTCTTTCATTATATTATAAGGGTTATCACATACATGAACATAAGTTATAGCCTTAAAAATGGACTCTCTAACTTCACTAGAACCACTCTCAGCACATATCATTACATGATCATCATCCCCAGGATGAAGGGCAGACCTAAAACTACCCTCAATTAAGGGCACAATGAGAACATATAACTCGATTTCGGGGAGCTCGAATAACACCCATTGAGTCTCCATTTGTAAATCCAACCCACATTTTCCTACCCATTGTGTAGACCACCATGTTTTGAACCTAAAGATGCTTAGGAAATTCCTATCATGGAATTTTCCTAGGGAGTTAATGATCCTATAGGCGGGTTCTTCGACTTCGAACCCGAAGAACCCGCCTCTATGAGAGGTGGACTGTACACGTTGAAGAAGAGGGAAAGGAGCATCTGATTTAGAGTAGTTGCAAATGGAGGAGAATTCAGTGAAGGAGACATTATTTGGGATTTCAGACAGCAAAGTCACACCTTTGATACTTAGTTTTCTATCCTCAGATAAATCAAAATATTGTTCCAAGGATTTTTCTTTGATTAGACTAATGATTGGTACATCTGGGTCATTTGGGGGAGCCATGGATGAAGGTAAAAACAGAGAAAAACAGGGGAAAACAGAGGAAATGTTATAGGATAAAAAGAACAAGATTTTAACACCCAAAAAAATGCAAGGAATTTGGTGCTGTTTTTAAGAAGTTAAGCAATGAAATCAATTTTTTTTTAATGTAAAAAAAATAAAAAATTTGTGGGTAGTAAGTATATGATATACACTTGCAAGGGAAGTATAGTATGAAAATAGGTGATTTGCACAAAAAAGATTGGATTATAAACAATTAACACAAATATTAGCAACTTAAACAAGAAGGGAAGTTACTAGAAAAAGAATTAGTTAAGCTGGTAAGCAAGCAATTAAACCAAGGAAAAGCTTTGGAGGAGAGAAAAATAATGAAATAGAATTCTGTGATGATAAGAATGAAGCCAACGCAATCTATAAATAGAAGATAATGTGTAGGACCCTTTTCCCAAACATACTCCTTCCGTTTCTTTTTAATCTACACACTTTTCTTTTTGATCTGTTTCTTTTTAATCTACACACTGTTGCTTTTTCTATTTTTGGTAACATGTCACATCTATTTTCTCCACTTTTTCCACCCATGTCATCTACTTTTTAAAATTTCAACCCACTTTTTAATTTATCTCTCTCACTGTTCATTTTCTCTCTCCACCTTTTAAGTTTCTCTCTCATACTTTTACACTTTCTTCTTGATTTTCCCCCAAAGTGAAGTGAGTAAATTTAAATGAAATGGAGGGAGTAAATATTAAGAATTGTTTTTTAGAGCTGAAGTATTTTCTAGATCATTCAATGGTAGCTACATACAACACTTGACTATATTATGTTTATTTTATTGGTTCTTTTAAGGAAAAAGTCCTATGAATGTGACATGAAATGCATGGATATAGTAAGGTGGCAGGGACTGGAATATACTATCATGGCATTATTATCATCATCATAATTGTATACTTCATGGATAAATATTATTATTATGGATGTGACAAGAAGTATATTATTATCGTTATGGTAACATCATGAATGTCATTTTATCATAAGTATGTGTCAATGTAACTGTGTCAATTTATCATGTTCATGCATGGATAGATGTTCATTGTACATACGAAGAAGAGGAGTTGGTGGGTCATCAGATGGAAAGAAAGACACTTGGCATTGAAGTAAATATTATGAAAATTTTGCCAATAAAATTCTCTTGAGATTAGGAAATTGTACTAATTTTGCCAATAAAAGTCTCTTGAGATTAGGAAATAGCAAGTACTATGCATAATGTAATACTAATATTACCTTTTCATGATTCAAATGCGTAGAGTTTATTCTCTCCTTGCATGAGATTGAGAGGACAAAGAATTATTCATGGCACCAAGTTATACGTAGAGTTATGGATGCGGCTTGTATTGTACCTAGGATTCTCACTACTCTTCCTAGTTAGTGTGGAACAATTAGTTTCGAATTGTAATATTTTCGACAATTATTAATTAATGAATGAAGGGCTTTGTTTACCAAAAAAAGATATAAAATAGTACCACTGCCACAGTAGAATTACTGGTACATGCATGTGCCTCCAAGATTAAATTGCTAACAACCTGTTCATTAATGTTGTTTGCTTTTACTTTTGAGTTTATTGTGAAAATTTAAAACAAATATATGAAACCTAAAAGACACATGTTTTCTAGAATTTGTTGTTGTTTTTGAACATAAATATGACAATCGAGTATGATACATTATAAAAGAAACATACTCAAAGATGACAATGATGCATCATATATGTTTATGATCACTTTTTTTTTAGGGTGGGGGGCTTAATTAGCTTTGTGAATATTGTGGTGTTTTGTTCGCCATACAAATTATAGGAGTTAGTTTTGATTACGTAGAAGTACATATGTAACTTTTTTTTTTTTTAATAAGGTAAGGAGAAACCTTGACAAGTTGGGGGGAACAAAGGGGATCCCAACTTACCAAGGGTGAGAATCGATCCCAGGATTCCTGGAACCGGGAGGGAAGCTCTAACCACTAGGCTATCCCTCACTCTCAGAAGTACATATGTAACTGCTTCGATGATACTTTATACTTTTGTGGTTCTCTATACACTTAAATATATTGCTATAGTTTTATTGGAGATGTAAAACCCAGGCCTCACTTATATTTTTTGGGTTAATATCCTTACTCAATATAAGTAAATTTCATTTATCATAATATTTTCTTTCATTATGATAATGATTCTCGCATTCTATGACTTTATGAGTTATCTGTCTCAATTATTATATATGATCGAGTTTCTTACTAGTAGTTCATAATAAATCATAAGCTTGATTTTAAAAGCTTTAATAGTTCATTCCATAAAATGCTAACTCAATATTTTGTCTTATTAATAAAATAAGTCACTTTGCATCTTGCGACATAAGTTTTCTTGCTAGCTTTTTGACATTAGTAGCACTCGAATGACAATTAAAATTTTGGAATTTTTTTTTTTTTTGGTGTTTGCACCCGGTTCACCCTTCGGGCTACATCCGGATCGATGCCAAGTTTGGGGTGGTTAGGTTTCATTCCTCTCCCAAGGGTGTTGCGGGGATTCGAACACGGGTCCGTCCTACCAAAGTCAGTCCCATCACCACTGGGCCAACACTTACTTGGTAAATTTTGAAAATTATAGCAAGAGGCCCCTTTCATTTATATCTTTGTCTACATTTAGAAGTTTAGGTGAGTGATTGGGGGTGACCCAAAAATGACATATTAGTTTATCTTCGTTAGGTCGGCAAGAAAAACAAAAAGAAATAAAAAGGAGGTTAATTATGAAACTATGGTAATCTAGCAGGAAAACAAAATTACTTCTTGAAATCAGACAAACATTCTAGACAGTTGCAAGTTGGCGATAAAGTATTCTTAATTAATGTGCAAATTAAAAGCCATCATATTCAATATATATAAATTATATGTCTTTCATGGAGTAAAATATATTAAAAGGTATTTCTGCCAAAAAAACGGTGCTACGTGGCACTTTTATCAAGTTTCTAATATACATATTTATAATATTATTTAAAAATATTAACAATACATAGTTATTAGGATTCAAACACATGACCTATGAAATGAAATGTGAGAGTTTGACCACGAATCCACTACAATTTCGATGATTTATGTTTCAAAGTAAAACATAATAAAGTCTTATAATTAATAATTATAAAGACATAGATCACAAACTTTTTGACCTCTAACACTTTATTAAGTAATAACATTCTCTTACCCCAATTCCATTGAAATTGTTATTTTTATCCTCAATTCCATTGAAATTGTTATTTTTATTCCCAATTCCTTTGAATTTTTTTAAACAACTGATCATACCATAACATCCATTTTCCAATTTTGCACTAGACATAATATTGCCAAAACTAATAAAATCAATCATGAATATATGAATAATAATATATTTGATAATTGTAACAGACCCGGGGCATTATCAGGACCAAAATACTAGTTAATCTTTCTAAAAATTGATTAAAATAATCAAGAAAATGTATAATTTGGGAGGTGGCGTTAGTCAACATATCGTATGAGGAGGGGTACCCACCTTCTTGTAGCTTTGTCCGCCTTTGTGAAGAAGTGGAGTGGATTTATCCGGAACATTTGAGTTGGCCAATGAGAGCTAGAATATCGTTTCTATTAATATTATTATTAAAAGTTTTATGTTTCTTTTTCAGTGTGGAAAAAAAATACAGAAGTTACCCCCCAAATTGGTAAACTAAAATTGAAACGGTTTCACATAACTGAAGATGATGAGTAATGCATTTGACTAAAGTTAGGCTATGTTCAATTCACCTTATTTTTGCTTATTTCAGATCAGATCAGATCAGATCAGATCAGATCAGACCAGACCAGATCAGATCAGATCAGACCAGACCAGATCAGAAAAAATAAGTACAGATCAAATCAGATCAGATAAATTCAGATCAAATCAGATCAGATAAATTCAGATCAGTTCAGATCAGATCAGATCAGATAAGTTCAGATCAGATCAGATCAGATAAGTTCAGATCAGATCATGCTTATATTTAAAAACTTATTATTATTATTATCATCATGATTATTATGATTATTAGTATTACTAATGCTATTATTGTGATTGTAATAATTATTATTATTGTTGTTGTTATTATTATTATTATTATTATTATTATTATTATTATTATTATTATTACTACTTTATACAATTACTATTGCTATTAATATTACTATTTACTAGTACATTTGTTCAAAAAGATTATTATTATTGTCGTTGTTGTACTTATTAATTATTAATATTGGTAATTATTATTAATGTCGTTGCTATTATTATAAATGTCATTGATATCACTATTTGAAGCTATTTGTGTTTAAGAAGAAGAATGTTCTTTTGGCATTTGTAAGTGTTCTTTTTTATACTTATTCTAATTAATAATTTTGATATGTGATGTTCTTTTTGATGTTGTACATGTAACGAACATGACAATAGTATATGATGTTTATTTCTTAAAACAATTTTGGTAGAATAATATAAATTATATATTAGTAGTTTATATAAAATACGAGTAGCATGGGATAACCTAATGGTGTTGTCATCACGTTCAAAATTTTCCCTACAAAGGATTTCAACTTATCTTTAAAAACAAAATTTATATAGAACAAGACAACGATATAAGAATAATATTTAACCATCTTGTTCAAGATCATATGATTATATATATTTATAGGTTTATTTATAATAAAAAAGAACAATTTATTGATATAACAAATAACATGTTGTTAGTTAAATCCAAACATGTCATCAATATAAAAATAACATCTATCTTTTATTTTTAAAATGTATTCTTTAAATAGATCTTGTATGCTCTTTCAGTATATGTTCTTTTAATATCATTATATGTTCTTTTCATTACTACCTAAATTCGTATTAATATTAACGGACCTTGAACATGAGTGTTCTTTTATGTTTAATTTTTTGGGGCCTCTTTCGGGAATCCCGTGGTAAGATGAATTTTCTCTAGGCTGCCCTCGCACAGGGTCACTCACATAAAGACCCAACAAGCCCCAACCCCCCTCCCCCACCCACAACAATATTGAAATATATGCTTCCACCAAGATTTGAACATTGGTCTCCCATGTGGGAGGTAAGAAGCCATACCATTGGACCCAAAAGTCCTTAGTCTTTTATTTTTAATTGTATGTTCATATACTAATGTGCTCTTTTTCAAAAAAAAAAAACTAATTATGCTATAATAATAATAATAATTATTATTATAATTTGTATTATTATTATTATCATTATTATCATTATTATTATTGTTATTATTATTATTATTATTATTATTATTATATTATTATTTATATTATTATTATTATTATAAAATTATTATTATTATTATTATTATTATTATTATTATTATTATTATTATTATTGAAAGTTGTGCATAGTAATAAAATGATAGCAATAGTAATACTAGTAATGAAATACAAAGTAATAATAATATTAGTAATAATATGTTTTTTAAAAGATAAGTTTAGATCAGATCAGATCAGATCAGTTCAGATCAGATTAGATCAGATCAGATCAGAAAAAATAAGTTCAGATCAGATCAGATCAGAAAAAATAAGTTCAGATCAGATCACATCAGAAAAAATAAGTTCAGATCAGATCAGATTAGATCAGATCAGATAAGTTCAGATCAGAAAATTTCAGGTGAACTAAACATAGCCTTAGTAAACCTATTTTATGTTTACTAAACTCGAACGGCCCATTTGGTTAGTTGTACTAAATGTTAGTAATAGTAATGGTTTCTAGTATAAATTTATAAAAATATTTCCAAGTTAATATCCATGTTAATGAAACTTGATATCAAAACATGGTTTTTCCTTGATAAATTTTCATTACCACTTAATACCACATTCCCAAGTGGTAATGGTTGGTAATTAAATTTTAGGAAGAAAATAGGCGTTTTAGGATAAAGTAACATTACGATGGATGTTGACATGGGAATGCCTTCACAAATTTGCACTAGAAACCATTACCATTACTACCATTTAGTACTAACCGAACGAGCCATAAGTATATAGGATATTTCGTTTATCAGTAAACACTAAGTATATAGAATATTTAGTTTATTTTTTGATACTTGCTTGTAATGTTTCTCATATTAGACATTTTTTTATTACTTGTAATATTGACAATTATTTTAGCAATATATATTTACTCTTTAACTCTCTTAACATACGGGTTGTTTTTTATCTATCTCATCTCCTAGGTCTTTGTAAACTTTTCAACGTTGCGAGTATTAAATTATAACACATGAAGTGTACAACTACATGTGGATTCAACCTCCAAATGAGCAACTTCGTTGTTCTTTTTTTAAACAACGCACATAATTGCTCATCTATATTTCTATATACCATCTCCGTTTCACAATACATGCACCATTTACTTTTTCACGTATTACAACACGCTTCTTTGGACATTAATATTTCTAATTGCGGATAAGTAAAAACTACAAAAAGTTGATATTAGGAATCCTCTCAATGAGACGAAATTTAACAAGATCCCACTTGACCATGTTTTTTTCTTACATAATGGTGAGAGAAATATTGTCAAAATTGGTTGATGAATAGTGCCCAAATGAGAAATGTGTATGTATTGTAAAACAGAGGTAATATATTATTAAAACGTGTTTAGAAGCATTGGAGGTCGTATCGTGTCATCTAAATATACACGTTAATATGGTCTGGCGACATGTAATTCAATTATTTCATTAAAAAAATGAATTATATGCAATGACTCAGAGTATCCCCCGAGCTCAACCAACAACTAATTAAGTCCTAAAACAATTAGATTTGAATTTTTAACTACTTTTTTTATAGGATTCGAATGTAATATTTAATTATTAACCATATGGAACTTATATTAAATTATCCTAGTAAAAAATGTAAAATAAAGACAAAAAGCTACCATAAGTATTTTGTTTGGCCGAGCTTAGAGGGATTCTCCTTTTTAGAGATGGCCACTGGTGCGGGCTGGGCGGGCTGGTTCGTGGGACCTAGTGGGCCGGGCTGAGATTTCACGGCCTAGGACCAGACCGTGAAATTCACGGTTTGGGCGGGCTGGTCCACGGGCTGAAAAATCTTGGCCCACACCGGTCTGTTACCAGTTTTCACGGTTCGGAAAGCGGTTCCGGCGGTTCGTGGGCCTAGCGGGCCAGCGTGCCGGCATGAGAATTTTTTATTTTCAAAATTATTTAATCATTGGAATCATTTATTATTGTTACATAAAATCTTTAAAATTAATTAAAATATATACAATTATAATTATCAATGAATAATTTCATTATTTTTGAATTATAATATATGCAATTTGATTAGAATACATACAATTTGATTAAAATATACACGATTTGATTGTAATTACTTGGGATGGGCTGATCCGGTTCATGGGCCGGGCTGGATTGGTTTCGTGGACCTGGCTGGGCGGTTTTAGCAACGGACTTTCGTGGGTTGGGCTCAAAAAATCTGGCCCACGGCCCACCCACCAATTTCACGGTTCGAGTTGGGCTGGACTGGGCTTTTCGCGGGCTCAGCCCACACGGCCCAAGAGGCGGGCTGTGCTGGATTGGCCCGCACTGTTGGCCATCTCTACTCCTTTTTATCACTTGTGTCGAGTGGGCCAGAAGTGGCACTTGGGCTTGAGACGTATGCATGAACCAATTGAGACCAAAATCATGGCCTTACCCAAAATTATGAATTCTACAAAAGCCCATTTTTATAGTAGCTTAGAGTTTACTTTATTATCCGCTGATCCTGGAGGCCCATCTAGAGGTGAGTGAAAATCCAAAATACTGTCACAACTCACAACTTTGTTTTGGCACGCTTAGGACTCAGTCAGGACTCATGAGCAAAATATGGTAGCCAAGTAGGTGAAAAATGACGCATTAGCAATGTTACTTAGAATAAGACTATAATTTTAAATATAATTTGTAAGTTTTTTTGCGATAATAGATACTCCCTCCGTTTCTTTTTAATCTACACATTTTCCTTTTTGGTCTGTTTTTTTTATAATCTACACACTGTTGTTTTTTCTATCTTAGGTAACATGACACATCTACTTTCTCCTCTTTTTCCACCCATGTCATTCACTTTTTAATATTTTAACCCACTTTTTACTTTCTCTCTCTCCACCTTTTCAGTTTCTCTCTCATACTTTTGTACTTCCTCCTTGGTTCTCCCCCAAAGTGAAGTGAGTAAATTAAATTGAAACGAAGGGAGTATATGGATATTGGAATTGTTCAAGAAATATTCTATTAAATCACATATTTATTAACTCATCAAGGATATCATAATAGTAGAAATTTTTTTAGCACGGGAAAACATCCTTTGTCTTTGTAAGCCAGCCTATAAACCTGATAGAATGGCCGGGACTAATTAATTATATTCAAGTATGGATATCAAATTGATTTTTAGAGGAAAAAAATATTATTTTTTTAAGGGGTGCACGTAGATGTATGAGACAATATTGAGTTACAAAATGTTTTATGGATTATACTAGTAAGACAATGTTAAGTTTAACATTTTATTCTTTATCCTAGATAAGACAAAATATGAAGTATTATGAAACCAGCCTCCTAATGAGTAGAAAAGATTGATGAGCTAACTTTTTTTTTTTTGAGAGGTCTTTGTTTTTTTTGGTGCGAATGAGTCACAAGGGCGGGGATGAGAATCGATCCCAGGATCACCTGGGATCGGGAGGGAAGCTTTAACCAACTGAGCTATCCCTCACTCTCTAAGAGGTCTTTGTAAACTGAATATAAGACTTATAAGCTAACTTGAATATAAGACTTATGCGGTTATGCCTTTAACGTCTTTGTAAACTGAAAAATGAGCTTATCCAACTCTATATATTATAGGTAGTAGTTCTTGAATCTTCAATTGCTAAAATATAACTTGAAGGCAATTATTAGGCTGCTATGTCAATATATCGTGTTAGTGTATATCAATGATTTTTTTTTTTTTAAGTTGTATCTTAAGGGTTTGAATTGCTAGGCAATGGTATTTTGTTCAATTAACTGTCTTATCTTCTTTGCTTGAATTACATAAAATTGTTATCTGTGTAATACATATATGTACATAATATTTAATTTGGACAATGCAACAATGTAGTTTACTAATTATATGTAGCAATGTGCAAATTTTTTGTATGTAATATCTTGATGTGTTGGTTTTGTTGCCATACAAAACCTTCTATGAACATGCATGTTATCTAAACAACATTTTTAGTTCTAATATTCTAGGAAATTAGACTTACTATTTTCCGTGAAAAAAAGACTTATTCTTATAAATTAAAATGTTAACCAAACAACATCTGATCATGAGCTTTTTATTAATAAGTCACTCTTTTTTATACTTCTAGTATCTAACCTATAAAACTTAAATAATAATATTTTATTTATTTCATTAATTAACATTATTATTAATTTTGGGTCTTGTATCATTATGGACTTATGGTATCGCCTTCATCTAGCTAGAAGACTAGAACTGAAATACTGATTTTATCTCTCAGATTTTGTTGTCATAATCTATGATCGCTCTTTAGTATCTGGCCATGTGTTTACAAAATCATAAAATACCACCAACAATTGAAGGCCACTCAAAAACATCTATACCATTTGAGCTGAATACATCATAACTTGAGACAAAAGCTTTGAATTATTATTTAAAATGGTCACTTTTTATAGTTTAACTTGTGAGTTGAGAGGATATAGTTTTGTGAATGTTTAGTTAACTTATTGCATATCTAAAAAGTGCAATGTGCCCAATGTCAAATAACAAAGTAACAAATAAAAAAGCGCAAAGCAAGACGGCAATGATTAACTAAATCATGAGCTTATGAAATTAAAATAAAAGGAGCAGAATTCTTGATACATATTCTAAGATATCCAGAAGCAAATGTTTATGAGAGAAAAAAGAAAAGGTACTTTAGATGACCTTATTTCTTACAAAAGTTTTAGTCTTACACATCCAAATTTACGAACTAACAATACATGTGCATGCACATCAGCACATGCATGCATGGCTTATACAATACCTAACTATTAGCTATTATAATTGAACTAGTACTAAACGCATGATTGCCAACTGCAAAGTTTCGGAGTTTTTATGAGCTCTACGTTAGTCAGTTCCACCTTAGTAGCCACCACCTCCATATCCTCCTCCATGGCCACCACCATAGCCCCCTCCAGCTCCTCCACCGACACCACCACCAGCTCCTCCTCCATAGCCACCTCCATGTCCTCCTCCATAGCCGCCTCCAATACCTCCTTCATGACCACCTCCATAGCCACCACCCGCACCTCCTCCTGCACCACCTCCATGTCCATATCCACCACCAGCACCTCCTCCGACACCACCTCCGTGGCCACCACCAATTCCTCCTCCTTGGCCTCCACCAATACCACCCTCATGACCTCCTCCGTAGCCTCCACCAGCACCTCCTCCTGCACCACCTCCGTGGCCACCACCAATTCCTCCTCCTTGGCCTCCACCAATACCACCCTCATGACCTCCTCCGTAGCCTCCACCAGCACCTCCTCCTACACCACCTCCGTGGCCACCACCAATTCCTCCTCCTTGGCCTCCACCAATACCACCCTCATGACCTCCTCCGTAACCTCCACCAGCACCTCCTCCTGCACCACCTCCTACTCCTCCACCAACACCTCCACCTTTACCTCCTCCATAACCACCACCAACTCCGCCTCCTTGGCCACCATGCCCACCTCCGATCCCACCTCCTACGCCACCTCCTTGGCTACCTCCTCCATAACCACCACCAACTCCACCTCCATGACCACCTCCTACACCTCCTCCTTGGCCACCTCCTCCATAACCACCACCAACTCCACCTCCATGACCACCTCCTACACCTCCTCCTTGGCTACCTCCTCCGTAACCACCACCAACTCCACCTCCATGACCACCTCCTACACCACCTCCTTGTCCGCCTCCTCCGTAACCACCACCAACTCCACCTCCATGACCACCACCTATTCCACCTCCGACACCTCCACCTTTGCCTCCTCCATGACCACCACCAACTCCACCTCCATGACCACCACCAATACCTCCTCCTGCACCACCCCCATGACCTCCTCCATAACCACCTCCTACACCACCGCCCTCATGACCACCACCTATACCTCCTCCTGCACCACCTCCATGGCCTCCTCCATAACCACCTCCTACACCACCACCTCCAACACCGCCTCCTACACCTCCTCCATGACCTCCTCCAACACCACCTCCATATCCACCACCAATGCCGCCTCCTTGGCCACCTCCATAACCACCCCCTTTGCCACCTCCAATGCCGCCACCATAACCACCTTCCTCTCCTACACAACCCTCCTTACCCACATTGCTCTTTTCCTCCAATTGTCTTCCCTCAGCCAACCCTACAAACAACACCGCAACTGATAACACTATAAAGGACACTCCTAAAGCTCTCAAAAACTTCCCCATTTTCTTTCAACTCACTCACACACTCTACTTATCTTTCCACTGAATTGTATACTAATAATGCACACTTACATGCCTATTTATAGGGAAATTAGGACTATGAAAATGACATAACAACCCCACTAAATTGGATATTGCAGTACTACTATTACTCTCTCAGTAACTCCATACGTGGTATTGTGTGCGGCAAACAGGCAAAGATCATTTTTCAAGTTGCTTGACCTTGTTTGATCCAAACATTTAATAGACGGTGCTTATTTTAATTCATTTTTGAATAAGATATATTACCTAACACCTACTTTCTACCCACTGAGAGTGTGAATAATCAGCTAGTAACTACTACGCTATACGTACAATCCTAATGCATGGAATATTGGAACAAATTAACGTGTTAATATTACTCCAGATCATTTCATCATCAAATAATTCATTTGAAATTTCGTCAAAGATAAGGTACATAGTTTTTTAATTCATTCCATGTGGTTCTTTAATTGTATCTTTGAAAAACTGGTAAATGTACAAACTCGAATAAAATTTCAGTTGTCGCTTTTTGTCGGTCATGATCAGTCTCATGACTCATGAATCATGATAATGCTTTTATGATCAAGATATTGCATTACCATTTTCTTGTTTTTTTTTTTTTTTTTTTTTTGACAACGAGAAAATTTGCATTAATTAGAAAACAGAATTACATCCTAAGGATAGTACATCCATTCGAAAAACAAAGAAACTAAAACGAGCATTACGTGCTCCTATATAACATTTTCTTGTTTTGGTGTTGTGATTCTGATCAAGATAATATATTGTAGTATTTTGCTTTAAGCCTAAAGGTTTTGTGGTGCACTAGAGTATGTTTGTAACGTTACAGTCCAAGTGTCGGCGTTAAGATTTATCACAAAAAAATTCAGTACAATAAGATCTATCGTATGCTTCAAATGGAGTACACTTCAGTGATTATTAATTTAGGAAAAAATTGTTGAGACCATCTCAGTATATATATTATCAGTTTAAGAATATTTCATATTAGTTTATGCATATTTGTTATCAGTTATTTCATATCAATTATACAAATTTCAGTACAATAAGCTCTATTGTATGCTTCAAATGGAGTACACTTCAGTGATTATTAATTTAGGAAAAAAATTGTTGAGACCATCTCTGTATAAATATTATCAGTTTAAGAATATTTCATATCAGTTTATGCATATTTGTTATCAGTTATTTCATATAAATTATACAAATTTGTTATCAATTTATAAACTAATGTAAGATATGTAAAAACTAATATATATGTTATTAGATCATCGATATTTTTATTCAATTTATGAATTAATATGAAATATGTACAAGTTAAAAACAAATATATGTAAGCTTAAAAATTGAAAAGTAATATGTTTGATCTAATAACAAAAATGCATAAACTTATAAATATTTTGCACAAACAGCTGATAACAAAACATATATAAACTGGATGGCAGAAGCTTGTCTAAGTCAAAATGCTTATATTAATTTTTTATCTAGATCTCTCGGTATCATTGCAGCTTGTTTGATAGGCAGTAATAAGCGATGATAAATTAATAAATCTATATATGCAATTTTGTGAAGATTGTCTTGTGATGTTCATGGTAAACTTTTGTCCATCTTTAAATACCTGTTTTTATTTATTGACATGCATTACCATCTGATACCCTTGGTGGTGAGTGGTATGCATGCAAATTAGGACATGATATTTACATGCGATCCCTCTACAATTAGGACGTGATATATAACATATATTCATATAGAAAAAAAAAAAACAAGAGGGATCGCACACACTTACATCCTTATTACTTTGGTCCTTAATCCTTTTAACAACAATAATCATGAACGAATAACTCTGAGGGCTTGTTCGTTATCGTTTTATGTTTTCAGTTTTCACTTTTTTTGAAAATCAAAAATAAAAATATGAAAACCAGAAAAAGTAGTTTCCAATTTTCTATTGTCAGTTTTCAAAATTGACATGTTTAGTATAAGTATGACTAATTTTAAGTTTATTATATCCCTTATATCATATGACTTTTATATTCATAAAATAAAAAACTGAAAACTTACAGCGATGTCGAATGGGCCCTCAATTTAGCCAAGCTTTGGTCTGGAGATTGGGTCCACGCCTCCACCCTAGACAGTTCTACTCTATCTTTTGTCGGTAAATAATAAAACATTATGTTTACTGTTCTTTATTATTTCAGTAAACCCTACTACAAAAGATACATTCTACATTCTAGCTAGAAGCTACTAGTTACTGTAGAGGGACTAAGGAGTAGTTTTACTAGCGAGCTAGTACTGCCTAACAGCTGGTTTTTGGTTAATCATTTCTTGCCAATAACTTGTGAACATAGTTATTCACCTAAATGTTCTTCACTAAACAAGAGGTATACCTTTACTTATTTAAGAAAACCATTTACTTATGTATAAAACAAAAGGAATGTGTAGGAAAAGGCTTTTAACAAGTTTAAAAGATCTAACTTTATCTTTGACCAAATATTATTAACATACAAATAGTAGATTTTATCAAACATTCTTATCAATAGCTAATGTTAACATTTTGGTTACACAACCAATACAACAACTTAATTATGATAGTATACGTTGATTGGCATTTTTCTTCTAAAGGTCTATTACTGATCATACTTTAATTATAATAAATATCTTAATTAAAATTGATTACAATAATATATATTTTGATAATAATAAATAATAATCATAATTTAAAACTAAAAATCATCAAAAATAGTAATTAAAATAAATTACTCCCATCAATTATAAAGATACTTAGAGGCCAGAGGGAGTAAAAGTACATAATGATTAACATAGGGTGGTGGTGCATAGATTTCCATCACAAAATTAAACACATATAGGCTATGTTTAGTTCACCTGAAATTTTCTGATCTGAACTTATCTGATCTGATCTGATCTGATCTGAACTTATTTTTTCTGATCTGATCTGATCAGAACTGATCTGATCTGATCTGATCTGAACTTATCTTTTAAAAAACATATTATTACTAATATTTTTATTATTTTGTATTTCATTACTAGTATTACTATTACTATCCTTTTATTACTATGCACAACTTTCAATAATAATAATAATAATTATTATTATTATTATTAATAATTATAGTATAAATAATATAATAATTATTATTAATAATAATTATAATATAAATAATATAATAACATTAATTACAATAATAACAACAACAACAACAATAATAATAATAATAATAATAATAATAATAAATTTAATAATTTATTATTATTATTATTATTATTATTATTATTATTATTATTATTATTATAGCATAATTAGTTTCTTTTTTTTTGAAAAAGAGCACATTAGTATATGAACATACAATTAAAAATAAAAGACTAAGGACTCTTGGATCCAATGGTATGGCTTCTTGCCTCCCACATGAGAGACCAATGTTCAAATCTTGGTGGAAGCATATATTTCAATATTGTTGTGGGTGGGGGAGGGGGGTTGGGGCTTGTTGGGTCTTTAGGTGAGTATCTTGTGCGAGGGCAGCCCAGAGAAAATTCATCTTACCACGGGATTCCTGAAAGGGGCCCAAAAAAAATTAAAAATAAAAGAACACTCATGTTCAATGTCCGTTAATAATAAGAATTTAGGTAGTAATGAAAAGAACATATAATGATATTAAAAAAAGAACATATACTGAAAGAGCATACAAGATCTATTTAAAGAACACATTTTAATAATTAAAGATAGATGTTATTTTTATATTGATGACATGTTTGGATTTAACTAACAACATGTTCTTTGTTATATCAATAAATTATTCTTTTTTATTATAAATAAACCTATAAATAATATATATAATCATATGATCTTGAACAAAATGATTAAATATTCTTCTTATATCGTTGTCTTGTTCTATATAAACTTTTTTTTTAAAGATAAGTTGAAATCCTTTGTAGGTAAAATTTTGAATGTGATGACAACACCATTAGGTTATCCCATGCTACTCATGTTTTATATAAACTAGTAATATATAATTTATATTATTCTACCAAAACTGTTTTAAAAAATAAACATCATATACTATTGTCATGTTCGTTACATGTACAACATCAAAAAGAACATCACATATCAAAATTATTAATTAGAATAAATATAAAAAAGAACACTTACAAATCCCAAAAGAACATTCTTCTTCTTGAACACAAATAGCTTCATATAGTGATATTAATGACATTTATAATAATACAACGACATTAATAATAATTACCAATATTAATAATTAATAAGTACAACAACGACAATAATAATAATCTTTTTGAACAAATGTACTAGTAAATAGTAATATTAATAGTAATAGTAATTGTATAAAGTAATAATAATAATAATAATAATAATAATAATAATAATAACAACAACAATAATAATAATTATTACAATAACAATAATAGCATTAGTAATACTAATAATCATAATAATCATGGTGATAATAATAATAATAATAATAATAATAATAATAATAATAATAATAATAATAATAATAATAATAAGTTTTTAAATATAAACATAATCTGAACTTATCTGATCTGATCTGAACTTATCTGATCTGATCTAATATGATCTGAACTTATCTGATCTGATCTGAACTTATTTTTTCTGATCTGATCTGATCTGATCTGGTCTGATCTGATCTGATATGATCTGAAATAAGCAAAAATAAGGTGAACTGAACATAGCCATAGTCCTATCACTAATAATGTCAATCATTTTGGTCAATTATAAAGCTATATGCTTATATCGAGGTCAATTAATGTATTGGTTATATATTTTGTTCGAAAAGTATTGTCTATAAAGGAGCATAAAAGACAATGACATGGAAAATTTTGATCACAGAACTCAAATATCACTTCCATAATTTTACCAACTTAATTGACCTACAAGTAATAATTTGTGAGAGTATGAAAACGACTAAATGAAGTAATATAATACCATTATACCACGCAAGGTTATCTAATCTTTATTAGGATTAAGTTTTAAAATATTTTTCATTTCATGGCCGACGAAGTTTCTGGCTTTCTGCATAATAATTTGATAGTGGGGGGATTTATAACAACTAACAACATGATGATTTATAAGAAGTTTCTGGCTTTCTGAATAACATTTGATAGTGGGGGGATTTATAATAATATGATGGTTTATAAGAAGTTTAAGGCTTACGAATTAAAGGGAGTATTTGATTGGGTGCCTAAAGTCACACTTATTAGGATATTGTCGAGAAAAAAAGGAGGCAGGCCTTCATTATTATTAAAAAAAAAAAAATATTATGAGAATTTATAAGGCTAATTAAGCAACATGTTCATAAAATAACAAGAATTCGAAGTTTGAAGTCAAGCATTATTATTAGAAAAACACTAAGGCTATGTTCTTTTCAACTTATTTAAGCACTCTAGTGCTTATTTCAGATTTGATCTGATCAGATCAGATCAGATCAGATCAAAAAAGTTCAGATCAGATCAGAAAAAATCAGATCAGATCAGAAAAGAAATAGTATATTGCACGAGTTGGGTAAATCAGAAAAGTTCGGATCGGATCGGACCTGGATCGAAAAAGTTCGGATCGGATCGGACAGGTTCGGATCGGATCGAAAAAATTCGAGATCGAGACGCATTAAAAGAACATAGCCTAAATATAATATACTAAAACGAAAGTTACTATAGTTAATTTATATTTTTTCCTCCTCTTATACACGTATAAGGCGTATGACAACTATAAATAGATAAGTGAGCTTTAAAAAAAAGTGTACAAGGTCCTAATAATTTTTAACTAACATATTTTTATAAAGTAGGTTATTGTGGTTAATTAATGCTAAATATTTAGATTAATGTCTTAAAAATTCAAATTTAATCTAATACATATAAATCCCTATCCTATATTAATTTTAATCAAGTTAAGCAACTTAATTTTAATTTCGCAAAATTTGTATAGAATGGCTATTATTACAACATGTACCAATGAGATTCATTTCCACTCACACAAGTGACTTACCTAGGGGTGTAAATGATGTGAGTCGAGTTCAAGTTTGGGCTAGTTAGCTCGACTCGACTCGTTAGCATTTTGAGTTGAGGTCGAGTTGAGTCGAGCTTACTCGAGTCGAGCTTTGACCGAGTAGATCTCGAGTAGCTAGCTTGCAAGTGTCTCGGGTTAAAAGCAACCATAAGGTAGAAAATATGTCGAATTTAGGTATTTATGCTATAGATAATTAGGTATTCGAACTTCTCAAGAGTTTTCGAGTCGAGTATCGAGTTGCTCAACTCAACTCGCCAACATCTCGAGCCGAGCTCAAGTTCGATTCGAGCATACTCGAGTCGAGCTTTGACCGAGTTTTCACCAAATCGATCTCGAGTAGCTAGCGAGTTATCTCGTTTCATTTACACCCTTAGATGTACCCTTTCCTATACTAGCTAAATAAACCACTCAACATCCTTCCACAAGTCAAAAGTTTTGGTAATGCTATTACAACTTGCTACAAATATCTCATACATCCATTTACCAAAAGAATACTTAACCAATCATGAAAAGAAAAAGGCACGACGCGGAAAGAGATCAATTAGGAACTCCCATTAACTCAACTCAATATGTGTGACAGATTTTGCGGGAAGAAAATCTCATCTCTCAACTGCCTCCACTCTCACATATTCAAACTTAGCTTACTTTATAGTATATTTTCTGAAACAACCTAACCTTCTGCCATGTCTCACAATTATATAATATAAGATAGATATACTTCCTCCGTTCTAAAATAAATGAAACACTTACTATTTTAAGCGCTTTCAAAATAAGTGAAACGTTACCTTATTTGATATTCATTTCTTTCTATCTCTCTCCTCATCACACGGGCCCTTTTTTCTTTTCTCTCTATCTCTTTCCTCTTCTAAATTCTACGCCAAAGCTCTCACGTTTTATTTAAAACAGAACGAGGAAGATATCAAATTGGAATGACACGCAAATTGTTGTGATTATTATTAGAAATATTAGTTGAGTTAGTGCCCCAGAAGTGGTTCTATAAGAGTCAATTTTGTCGGGAGTTCTGAATAATTAAAATTGTCTTATTAACCCTACTAGCTTGGTCCCTGATATTCCATTAAATCAAAAGTTTACGTAAAAGTTTAACATTGGTACTGATTACCAAGGTCAAATCTTTGCTAATTTTAGGGTGGTAAATTAATTTCTTACTGCAACTAGCATGTCATTTTCCTATTTATTTTGACCCTATGCTTACATTAGTTCCTTCTAAAGTTGGTAATTCAACTTCGTTGTAGATGCATTAGTAGTTGAGCATGTGCATGTAATTATGTAGATCAGAGTAGTTTCCTAGTTAATATGGAACTTCTTTTGTTTTATACATATAGATATAGATTTAAGGTAAATTTTTGGATGTTGATATGACACCCTTCTTAAATGTTAGACAACATCCACATGAACTAATGGGGTGTTTAGCAAATATCTTTTTGGCACTCATTTTTTCTGTTAATATCGAGTTTTAGTTTGTTAAGGTGATCAAACATGCATTTGGTTTTTTTTTTTTTTTTCATTTGTTTGAGAAGTTAGCTTTCTAACAAAATAAATATATGAGGTTGATATATATGAGAGATTTTAGTTTTATGTTGTTGGTGAATGGTGATAGAAGTTAGGTTTTTTGGGGTTTCAACAACTCAACCAAAAGTTTAATATGATGGTTAAAATCCTGGGAATAGTTTTATAATCTATCAGTTGGCTTTTTTATGACTTGAGTTATCCATTAAATTTCACTAGTTTATTAAGGCTTAACAAGCAATATAGGTGGGACAAGATAGCTAATGAAACTATTTCGTTGAACAAGTGAAGCATAGTGAACAAGCTAATAGTCAACAACTGTTACAAACAAGATCAATACGAAGACCCTTCTCAAGGGACACTATAAAATAGAAAAAGGAAAAAAAAAGAAAAAAAAAAAAAGAGTATAACTACCTAATTGATTAAAAAACTAAAAGATAAAAAGGCGTAACAAAAAGAAAATAGTGAAATTTTACAGTCTGTTAAAAATCCCTGATTTACTGGGATAAATTGATTAAAAATTTAAAAATCCCTAATTTATTAGATGTCATTAGCAATTAATTTTAATTTTCTACATGTTTTCGCACGCATATCTTACATCTAAGGTTAGTAAGTATAGACGTAGGTTCTTAGTGTACATTACGTCCCTTAGTTAAGAGTTAACGACATTTTATGTATCTTAATATTATTAATAGTAGTACATGGAAATGATTTTCTTTTTACCCTAATAATAGTACTTGGAATTAAGAGTTTGCGTATCATATGGCAGGATTTACCTCCTTGATAGTAATGATTTGCCACGTACGACCAATATGGCTTTGATTTTAGTTGATCGAAGATGTAGTGGTTCAACAACATTATCAGATTTATTATGACTTTCCTCATTAATTCAATACCCCATCTTATAAGAAATGCTACAAGTAGAAATTACAAATAAGTGTAGTTGTTTTGGGAAAAAGCTGTAAGTAATTAGTTTGCATTGGGTTGGTTCCTAAATGATTATATCATGAGTGCCCTTTTTCGTAAGTTCACAATTATTCATTATTTTAACAAAATCAATAATAACTTGCGATGATTCTCAAGTATAAAAATTGTCTGATAATGATACTCACGAAGGAAAAATAGAACTGTTTACTGTGTGACGTGTGGATCAAATGATGGTATGTCATATTGAGCAACCTCATTGACGTAGGAAGGTTAGCGAACAAGTTCGACGAAGAAGTTCGACAAAAGTCCCGAAATGATTTCTACTAATCAGGCCTCCGAGTCCGATTGCTTATTGTGATACCTTTCCGAAGCGGAACGGCCAACGAGTCAAACTCATCACTTTGCCATGACGTACGGGCTTTTTAAGCCACCCTAGTTCGTTTAGGGCCCGAAAACTGCATTTTAAGTATTTCCGGATTTTATTATTTCCTTATTTTCGTATTAGGGTTTTGTTTTGAGTATTTAAACAACATTAGGTCATTATTTGGAGGCAGCTTTTTGACTTTTAATAATATTTCAGAGTTTTACTCTTTTTCTGGTGGATTCCGGATTTCTACAGATTTATCGCTTGTAAATCTGTCTGTTCTTGACCGAGATTAGCGCTTGCTTTTCTTTTAGTTTTCCGACTGCGTCACTCATATATGCATTATCAGCAACCTTATAACAAACTTAGTAATTTATACCAATATATATGATGCAGAATATAATTTCCTTAGGTATCGAATTATTGTGCGATCTTTTGTATTCCTAATATGATCCAACATGGTACCACAATTAGGTTACATTGACTGTTGCACTATTTACATACCTCACCTTGAACGTACTTTTTACAAAATATGAGCATCTAAAATGTTGTTGTATTTGGTACAAAGAATATTTTCATAATATCAACTTTTATAATTTTGACAAATATATAATTAGAGATATCAATGGCCAAAATTCTGCGTCGACGAGCCTGAACGTCAAATTGTTGCACATATTTAGAAACAAATGAAGAACTATCCTGAACTTATTATGAAAATACCACTAGATTTGTCAATAATCACATATATCCGAGATCAATGGGTCATTGCTCTACTATATACGCCACCTAAACATGTATGTAAATTGATGCACCTTTTATTATTGAAGATTGTACAAATTCGGCTTTACACTCAATCATTGTAAACGATATATTAGGACCACCCCTCGTTCGGAGGGTCTCCTAATATTCTTTTTCCGTACCTCTTTAAAAAATAACATGTAGCTCTTCCTACCTTTTGAATAAATAAAAATAATAATAGAGCAACTGAAATTGGCGCCAAGTTTTCAGCCACAACTGAAAGATAAAGCAAAAGTAACTTGAGCCATTGAAGATATAACTTCAAATTCAAATTGCAATACAAATTGTTTGCAATTAGCAAATTTCAATGGCGATCGATGACAGATATCTGCAACTTTTGCGCAAAGCTCTCTCTTTACGTAGAAATCGAAAAGCTGGAGTGTAGATGCCGTTTTGTAAAATATAGGGGCCCTGTGCTAAATTAAATTGTAAGGATCGAAATTTTTTGGTGAATAGGAAGTGAAGGAAGTGTCATTAATGGCTTTTTTTAGAATATGAAGAACGAAACAGAACACCATATAGAAATTAACCTCTTTGAATCTAATATACACTCGATAAATTGGAAACGAACACCTGTAGTTAGATTTATGTATTTTTCTTTTTTAAATAGGGCGGACAACTAATAAAATTGGGCCCTAATATTTTGGAGGCCCTATGCAATCACTCGCTCACCCTGCACATGGTCTTAGCCGCCCTGGTATGCACGACTCTGCTCTTTGGAAGGAGAAGCGTTTTGATGCTTTCATGGAGTCTAAAGTCTTCACAGTATACAACATGGATGAATTTCTATTCTTAATATGACCATCATCTCCTTGGTTCCCGCCATCATCATCATCATCATCATTATCATCACTACTACTGTCAGCTATAATAGACTAGTAGTATCAGTGTCCAATTCATATTCTTCCTGATACAAGCTCATCTTATCATAATCATCATCCTCCTCAACATTTGGAAAAACTTCCTTCGAGCTCGCGAACTGCTCCTTACAAAACTTACGCATCTTCTTCTCCAACTCGGCGACCGGTGTCAATAAGAACCGAAGGAGCAAGCTGCACCGCAAAGAAGTTGAGTTCTTTTAAGAGCACGTTTGGTTCGTGATTTTTGAGCTCCAAGAAACGGAATCAATTATCGATTCCCTTTCTTTTTGTTTGGTTCAACCCCTCATCAATCCATTACCATTATTTTGGTGGTAATGGACTCCCCCAATTTGTTACCCTTCCCTCCCCTCAAGTAACAAAATACATTATTTGGTGATAATGGTTACCATTCCATTTCCATTCCATGGCTTGAACCAAACACCTAATAAAGCTAACCATTTTTGTTACCATTCCTCTCCTCTATTTGTTTCCATTCCCTTTCCATTCCACACCTTGAATCAAACGACCCCTAAGTCTGATACAGTTACTGTATCCATCTTCTTCAAACGCTCACATATTTAATTGTACTCATTCCTAAGCTCTTGTGGTCTTTCCTCCACAACACCCCTCTCTTCTCTTTT
Organism: Beta lomatogona; assembly: GCA_947646795.1. Lineage (NCBI taxonomy): Eukaryota > Viridiplantae > Streptophyta > Magnoliopsida > Caryophyllales > Amaranthaceae > Beta > Beta lomatogona. Next base: position 867,386 of record CANSNZ010000319.1, on the reverse strand, counting down.
CTTTTTCAATCTTTTTTCTAACTTCATTGCCTTGAAATCCGCACTAGTTGGATACATGATCACTCTTTAAGTTTGTTTGTGAGTGATTTTTTAAGAGAAAGATAATATAAGTGTGTTGTAAGTGAGATTTTAGAGTTGTGAATACCTTATCTGTAATGGATAGATGCATATTCAATCACCATGATTGTACATTAACAAGCTTACAAGCACACGAAAGTAGTGTAGGTCTAGTATGGTTATAACAGAAATATAATCTATATATTTCTCCTTTTTGTTTTTCTTCTCATCCCTAACAGATTTTGAATACTTGTACATACCTCAAGTATCACCTATATATATTTTTTGAAGGATCAAATTAGGAGTCTAGATGATAGATTTACATGCAAGAGGTATAATATAACTCTTATTATAATAAGGTGTTGATATCAAGATATGAGAGGGTTGTGAATATGATTGATTTTCTATTTTCTCAAAGAATGTTTAATAATTAAAGTCTTCTATTTCTAAACTGTGCAACTATTATGACATTTCAGAAAAAGAAATACGGTACAACTATTTCTAAACGGAGGAAGTATTTAACAATAATAGTCTAGCTAAAAACAGTCAAGTCTTTGATGAGTCGAGCTGTCCCGCCAAACTTTGGGTAATACACTACTACACTAGTCACTAGCTCATACTCCTCAATCGACAAATAATGGTTTGAGGTTGAAGTTAACAAAATTAAAGTGTCGAAATACATCTAACAATATGTAAATAGTAAGTTTAGATATAAAAACCAAAAATCTTGTCATTGCATCAAAATCTTAATATCAAGTGCATTAATGAAGACTGAAAATTGAAGTACACTTGCATTATCGTACATAAAATGAAACAAAGAACAGTAAAATGAACTTTTTTTTTTCCCTATTTACATCAAATTACATTTCTTCCTCTCTGTATCATCAGTGACCAAAATCTAAAAGGCCGAAGACTACCATATTACTGGTGAAACTGAGTTGAATATTTTCGAATAGTCAAAAACCAGGTTACCACATAATTATGGTCTATGCAACTAGACCTTTCACATCCCTCTAGAATGGGCAACGTCATACGCAAAAATGGCCCAAGTTTGTAGTGAGCGAGATCATGAGAAAGCGAAACCACAAGCTGATCCCAACTAAACTGGAGCTTGTAGCAGGTAAATCCAGTCCAGTTATACAGGCCAGGTCCTTGGGAGTGGTAGGGATAGGATGAGGGGAATCCTCATGCTAAGAACCGCAAGTGGTAGGGAATCGAACCTTAAGGTCACAAGGTGAATCGCCTACCAGCTACATGAGCCGTTCCCTATATAAGTTACACAAGTTACAGGGTATAAACACAAAACATAGATTGGTAAAGTGGATGCATGATGTACAGATTCAGCGAGAAGCTACAAAGGAAGGGGATCCAAGTTAGGCCTTTGGTCCAACCTTTGGTTCTCAGGTTGAGTTCTAATATCTTGAAGCAGCAGCACCGGAAGGGTGCCAGACTTCTTTAACCAGGCTGTGACAGCCGTCCCCTGTGATATGAATCTCCCGAGATTGGTCTCTGCCAAATGAAAAGGGGCCCCTATGCCACTGAGCAACCCTTCAATAGCTCGCTTCAGTGCTCCATCACCAACTACTTTGCTGTGTTTTCCCCACCCAGTCAGAATACTGGGATGAAGATTGGAAAAGGTAAATCATGTTAGTTAGATTAGCAACTAGCAGATACTGCTGAGTTCCCAATAATGGTTCAAGATCAAAGTCAACAAATTTTAAAAGTTTATATGTTGGAACACATTGAGATTTATGATATGAGAGAACTCTTGTTAGATTTGTCTTTCAAGTACTTACAAGGTGTTAAGGTTACCATTTTATTATCTCTCTCAACTTATTATGGGACGTTTAAACATCACCATGCATTAATTTCATTTTTACGAAAAACAGTTCAAGAAGATATGGCAATGTACCCCTAACTCCATTAAAAATTGGCAAATTACTCTGACATCAATTTTTTTAGTCTCTACATAATTGACCACTACGGCATAGTTTTGCCAAATACAGCTTAAGTAATAAATTGTTAACCCTTTTTTCTTTCTCTTTGTTGTGCTTACATAGTCATGTTGATTGGTGGTTTTTTGACAAACTAAACAAGAAGGTGATGAAGGGTACCTCAAAAGCTTTGGCAGCTCATGTCCTTCTAAAACGACTGAACGTATGTTTAGCAACCAAGCATGTACCATGGCCCGAGCAGCGCCAGAGGACATCAAGTGCAAATCCAAACAAGATGTGGACCACACATTTTCCCACACATTCCTGTTCTTTCCTTCCAGCACAACTAGCTGAGCTCCCTGTTTCTGATGAAACAATGAAGAGTAATAAATCATCAGAAATGTGGAAATTCTAGGAGAGGTTCATAATTTGATCATAGATTGCTCATAAAGACTTTTGTAACTGTACAAGACCGAGGATATAAATTGGGAGAGAAAAAGGCCCGATGTATGTTAGTACAAACCCACATTAACAATTTGATACTTCAACAGTAGTTTTACAGTAGAGACATTTCAGAAAATCCAGATTAGGCAAATCAGAAAACTTTTGGTGAACAGTTTAAGGCCTGTACATGTATCCACATTCGATACTTTTTTATTACCGGCCCTAGAGATTTTCTGGTTTAACTCAGCGACACTGATATCAAACTGTTTTTTGGCAAATGACACTAATATCAAGCTTGAGCAAGCTCTCTGCGGCATATCTACTGTACAAAATTACTTCCTCCATCTTCAGATACTTTACCCACATTTCTTTTTTCTTTTAGAGTTGTCTCAGAATGTTTTACCCACTTCCTTATGGGTTCAGTCCACCTAATAAGATGAATAAAAATTACATCAATCCTTTGGTTTTAACTCCCCTACATAACAAATGGCCCACAGTACTCTCTCCTATCTATTTGTGTCAAACCACATGGGTGTAGCATTGAGAGAAAGAAAGGAATACAATGCGCATCTACGAAAGAAGAAGGAAAAACCGTTCGATAGATTGTTAAAATTGGCACCAACGCCAGAGATCTAGTAGGAGTCAGGTTTCAACTGTAAATGCCTATCTACAAGAAATAAGGGGAGGAATCCAAAATCTAGATCGACGAAGCTGCTAGCAAGAAAACAACATTCAAAGTAAGTTGAACTTACTTGACCAAAGTGCCACAATACATCAGTTAACGCATTATAAAAGGCAGATGCAGTTGATGTGTCCAGCTGCTTGACTTCATCAAACAAGGACAGGGCTTGAACCCAGATCGTATCCCTGGATCCCGTGAGTAGTCCATGAGCAACACCGTAGACTCGATCATCAAACAGGTGGAGTTCTTCCAATAGCATAGAAGCATCTTCCAATGAGTTACAACGGCTGCAGGTCGCATTCATCTATACTTGGTTAGCATTAGAACCATAAATTAAAGGTCAAAGACGGAAAAATATGGCCAACAATAAACAAATACTTCCTCTGTTTTTTTTTTAGTTGCAACATTTGCTTTTTCACATTTACCGAGACACTTATTTCAACGTTAATATCTCATATTGGGTGTAAGTAAAAATTATAAAAATTTGATATTTGGAATCATCGCATTGAGACGAATCTAACAAGACCCCACTTGACTATGTTTTTTCTTATATAATGGTGCGAGATTACTTAACAAAGTTGGTTGATGAATAGTGCCAAAAAGCAAATGTTGCAACTAAAAAAATACAGAGGTAGTATGAAGCAGAAATTTATAACAAACGAAATAAAGAATGCCAAGAGAATCCTTCCATCTTCAATTTCTAATATAGAGGGAATAACTTTGTATAGACCAGTGAAGAAAAAAATGTTTTTACTTCAGGAAAGATGATAGTTGATGACCTACTAGAAGAGAGGAAGAGTTTAGCAAGTAATGATTATGGCACTTCTAGTGCTCGATACTCCATACAAACATCAAGAGAATGGTATGGCAGTATTCTTTAATTGAATATTAAGTTAAAAAAATATTTCACTTTCAGACAGGCTTATGAGGATTGCTTAGCAGAAACCAACGGTAGAAGTGAACTAAGCCTTTTTTTTAGACACAATGATGCAATATTTAACCTTTCTATGGCCCTGTCAGTTAAACAGTTGAATGCAACTCCTTTTTAAGTCATTTTTTACCTCAAAGTTTAATGCTTGTACTAAAATGATCATTAGGGGAATCCCAGTGAGAAGAGAGAGGAAACCACCTGCAAGCATTCAAAATAGCCGAAAAGGTCACCACATTTGGCCTTATCTCAAGCTGGTGCATCTTCTGGAAGAGTCCTAAGATGCAGAGGAGCTCCTGCCTACTCTCATTAAATTCCCTGAAATTATGAGATTTATCCACTGCTAGCTGCCCAAAGATCTTCATGACTCTATTATGCTCACTACCTCCAAGTTGGCGCACAGCACCATTACATGCCATTATCATTGGTGTTTTATCCCCTGCACATCCATCTACTGGAATGATATCATCAACCAGGTACTCTGCTCTAGCAGATCGACCAAATGCATCGATAATAGTATTGTATGTGACTACATTGGGTCGGATTCCTTCCTTTGTCATCTCGTCGAGCAAAAGCACAGCTGATTTTACCAGCCCATTTTTGCACAAAGCATCAATAAGGCCACTATAAAGAACAACATCTGCCTTTAAACCGGCCTCCTTAAACTCTCTGAAAACCTCCATTGCCTCCCCTATATAGACCTCCTTTAGAATAAACATCAATCAGTGTAGAGTAAGTCAGAACATTAGGAAAAACGCGTACATTCTTCATCTGCTCAAACACTTGTCTAACTTCATCATATTTCCCTTGTTTACCAAATCCACCCAACAATGCATTGTAAGTCACTACATCCTTCCTGATGCCACAACTCTCCATCTCCTTGCAAACATTCAAAGCATCTTTAAACCTACCTAGCTTCAAAAGAATAGACAACGACGCATTGTAACAAACTCTATCAAGAGCAATTCCAGCGCACTTCATCTCCTCGAACATACCCAACGAATCCTCTAACCTACCGGCTTTAGCAAACCCATCAATCACAGTACTATAAGTAACCACATTAGGCATTATATTCTTGGCAGTCATTTGAGACATAATATCAAACGCCAAATCCATCTTCCCCGCTTTACAAATAACATCGAGCAGCGTATTATAAGTAAACACATCTTGATCAATCCCCCCTCATTCCCATCTCTGTAACCAACCTCATAGCCTCTTCCCACAACCCAGACTTACAAACAGCAAGCATCGAATTAAACGTAATTCGATCCGGGTCAACCCCATTCCTCAACATTTCATCATAAATATCATTCACAACATCAAATTTAACTCCAGCTTTAGCACAAGCATCAACCACAGCATTATAAGAAACCAAATTAGGTCTCAAACCTTGAGTTTTCATCATCTCAAAAACCCCAATTGCTTCTTGATACAAACCACTTCTACCATAAGCACTAATCAAAGCAGAATAAGTATAAACAGTATTACCAAAACCCCCATTAACAGCATTATCAAACACAAACCTAGCAGAATCAACATTCCCTAATCTACCCATTACACTAATCATAGTACTAGCCAATTTACCTCTCTCACTAAACTTTCTCTCTCTTTGAACAGCAAATTCATAACAAACAACAGCTTTTGAACACTCACCTCGATTTCCAAGCTCTCGAAGCAAAAAACAGTAATCTTCAGACCCAAAAAGCTTCCCTTGAAAACCCACCAAAATGTTCTCAAATTGGTGCTCATCAATGGCGGATTGAGTGACTTGGCGCAGAGCATCTTCAGCAACAGGGGAATGTCGGGTAGAAAAAATTGGATCTTTGACGATTAAAATGAAGTTTTGACACAAAACGAGTTGATTTTTTTGCCTGAAAAATCAGAAGAAAGATGGGTGTTTTTAGGGGTAGGAAGAGGAGAGAGAAAGTTGGGAGGTTTAGAGAGAGAAGTTGAAGGAAGAGGAGAAGCAGAAACTTTCTGGGAAGTGAAACGACGATTGTTAAATTTATGGGGTTGTTGTTGTTGAATGGCTTTTTGATATGGGGTTTGCTGCGGTTTTGTGGAGGCAGTGATTGAGCAATGAGGAGGAGTGGAAGACGCCATTTTTATTTTTTTGATTTAGGAGAGAGAAAATGCACAAAAAAAGCAGAGGAAGAAGATAGAGAGGAGAGAGAAAAAAAAATAAAAAGTGAGGTGAGAAAGAGTCAAAAAGAGTAGAAGCTGATGAGTTGGGCTTTCATTAGTTGAGAGTTGTTGTAGGTTTAGTTCAGACATTGAAAAGTGAAAGAGTTTTTTAAAAAGTAAAATTATTAAGGAATTAAAAAGGTTATAATTTGTGAAAGTTTTTGTTTTTTGTAAATGTGTAGGGTTGAAATTGAAGGTGGGTTTTATGATTGTTTATTGAAATAGTTGTGTTTGGGAGATAATGCTAGTCATATTGTACAAGCGAAGATCAATTCAAACACTAATGTGATAATCTTGCTTAAAGCATGGTCACTTATGCCCAAAAAAAAAAAAAAAAAAAAAACATGTTATTCGTCCCTTTTACTAACTTTCTCTCTCATCTTAGTAGGTGAACGACAGGAGAATGTTACTTTTATTCGATGGGTTAATTAGCTAGAAATTTTTTTAAAAAATATTATTTTATGTAAAATCAAATAAAATCACAACTATATATTGGTATATTCAACTTTTGATTAATCACAAGACTAGAGAAGAATGGAATAATGAACATATGTCAATGAGAGTAAGGATGGGAAAAGCAAACGATAGAGAACGTAGAGGAAAATGTTTTCCAATATTGAGAGAACTACTTTATACCCTTTACAAACCAAATAAATGAAAATATAAATCGTATTTCTAATGGACAGATTAGATGCTAGGTTAATAGTACTTCCTGAAAATAGAAAAAAAAATCTCGTGCTTATGCCATTACCTATGTCACTCAATTATTCTTTGCCTTATTTTGAAAATAAGAAGTTTATTTATATCAAATGAAGTGGACCAATAATATTGAGTGGTATATCCCGCATATATAATGATTCAAAAACATGGGAGTTCGGACACAAGATTTGGACTTGTATTTCCCATATGGGAACCTGGCCGATATATCCCGAGCTGACAAATTTATCCAATTAAATACTCCCTCCGTTTCATTTTAATTTACTCACTTCACTTTGGAGGGGAACCAAGGAATAAGTACAAAAGTATGAGAGATAAACTGAAAAGGTGGAGAGATAAACTGAAAAGTGAGAGAAAAAGTAAAAAGTGGGTTAAAATATTAAAAAGTGGATGACATGAGTGGAAAAAGAGGAGAAAGTAGATGTGACATGTTACCTAAAATGGAAAAAGCAACAGTGTGTAGATTAAAAAGAAACAGGCCAAAAAGAAAAGTGAGTAGATTAAAATGAAACGGAGGGAGTATTCTCACAACTCCATACTTGTGACTTAGAATTCCTAACATAAGAAAGGGAAGAAACAAAAGGAAATTATATGTTTAGTTCTGAAATAATATATGATCACATAAATATTTCTGAAATCCAATAGTGGCAGTGAATTCTTCCAGCACAAAACCTGCCACCAAATAATAGTACAATTACCAGAATACCCAAATGTGCACAAATATGCAACATCAATCCAGCCACCCCATCCTGGTTTACTCTCAAGCAAGATGAATAGTAAAGGAAAACACAAGCAGCTATTAAGAGGATGCGATTGATGGTGAGACGAAGGACCCTACTACATTGGATCCTTCACCGGCCTACTCAGCCCAGGTACACAGCACCATGAAGCATGGTGAAACAACCACCAATGTATTGATTCCACCGTCATACATTATGGTTATAGCCTAGGCATGGTGTCTTTAGCTGCTATGGTCTCTTCTTGGCAAAATCGATGAGACGAACTGGGTTATGTTACAAAGAATGTCTACCTGCTTTAACAAAATTAGTTCTATTGATAGGGGGGACATCATGGCTTCCACAGATCTCAGGCTATAGATTTTCCTCGACATCTTTGGCTAACAGATAGCAGAAGCCAAGATGTGTGCTTGCATGCTTCTCTGAGTTCCCCCTCTCACCCAAGTCAAATTTTTATCAGACCAGGATATAATTCTTGTAAACTCTGTATGGTCACTTTTCACGGACAATGAGAACAAGGAGTGTTCAAAATGTCTTCTTTAGATACGACAGGCTTCCTTGCTTCTTTCTTTGTTGCGAAACTGGGTCCTGACATGGCTATTCCGGAAACTAAATCCTTTAATCTGTACAATAGCAGTAACAAAAGGGTTACAGAAGATAGAACCTCAGAAAAATGTACTTCCTCCATTCTCTAAAAATATTTCACCATTTTGACTTTTGCACTTTCATATAGGCGCACTTTGACCATATTGTTTTAAACTAACAAGTATGTAAAATTATTGGATTTGTCCAAATGTACAATTTTAAAATATCAACTTGTATGATTTTTACTAATAAAGTTAAGATACTAATGGTGAAAGTTGTGCATTGGCCAACATGAAAGGCAAAGTGTTGCAAAATAGTCTCAAGAAGAGGAGGGAGAAGGAATGTGGATGGGCCACCATTTGATAGCACTACCTTGGCATACACATGAAAAGAAGCACAACTGAAACTCCAACTACAAGAGGAAAAACTGGGGCTGCTGTCAATTCCTGTGAGAAAAAAGTGATAAGTAAAAACAAACAGGAGCTCCCACAGAAATGAATCACAAGTAAACTGTCCTGAGACGAATTCATGAGTACATTTAACCACGAACTTTAACCAACCTGTGTTTGGATATCCTCTTTTATTTTGTATCGGAGAGGGCCAACATGAATTTGTCTATGCTTTTGAAAGTCGACCTCAATAACGTCGGATATAAATTTGTAGGCGCTTGATGAGAGACCAGATCGAAGCTGCAGCAGGTGTTTACCCTTCGGCAAGTCTTTCACCTGGAAGAAGCGTGATAATGGCAGAGGGAAGGAAGACTCAACTTTAGATGGCTCACTTGCTGACTTAATCTCCACCCAAAGTTGTGAATCCAATTCCGCAATTCTTTCACCCTCAACATGGCAACTCAGAATGCTTCTCTCCGGCTCTTCGAAAACTACGAAGTTCAACCCCTTGATGTCCTCAGAACCAACCTAAGAACAAATCAGTGTAAATTAAATCTGTACGTCAGTCGTAATAGTAGAGAATTATTAGATAACTTCTAAGATTACAAGGCTTGTTATTATAAGTGCTCTCTTCATGATTCCAATATGAAGATTCACTTGTGCTATAAATACCAGAGACACGAGCAACTATGATATGCACAGCCAAGAAAAATTACTAGAATTTGTCAGCAGATCAAAAATGAAAGAAAGATACAAGATATGGGAGAAGTACATAATTCCAAAGCTTGAGGTCCTACTTTCAAGACATTGCAAGCAAGTAACCTCATGTCAAAAGAACAAGAATATCAACTTGGACACAGAAAGAGTTTATAATTTCACAACCACACGAGGGGGGGGGATAATCAACGAATTAATTTTCCCTTCGCGTACTTTCATTTTCTATTAATGACAATCAAGGTCTCTCCTTAAGGAATTGATAATGATATGAGATTACCTTCACAGCTATAGATTCTGGAGATGCACGCTCAATTCCAACCCCAGCCAAGTTATTCTTTTTAGCTACCTTGATTATATAGGTTGTTTCTGGGAGAAGTCCTCGTAATCGATAGAATCCAGATGAATCAGTAGTTGATTCCTCATAATAGCCTTTTGATTCTGCTCGTGCCTCAATTTGAATACCCTCCTTGGGGAGGCCAGACAACAAAGTGATCGCACCCATAGCACTGTAGGAAGCAAAATGGAGGTACTAAGTAAAGGAGTCAGATAAGATTTAATATGGATGAAACCAGCTTAACGTGATGCAAAACCTAATAGCCAAGTAGAACCCACCCCACCCTCTCGGTGATTGGTGGATGATTTAGATTAAACTCATACAGATGTTGTCTGGAATCATGACCAATGTCTCAATCTAGGTGATAAAAAGAAAAACTAACATATAAAAGAAGGCATGAGAACAGTTTTGAAGCACTCTTATAAAAGCCTCTTCAGATCTAATTCTTATCTGTCCTAGCAGGGGCAGTGCTGGAAATATGTGTCGTGGCCCATGGGCAACTGCACAGGGCCCAAAATATTTGGGGCCTCCAATTTCTACTTTCTATATAAGTAGGTATGTACTAAATGTTCTCCATTGTTGGTGTTGAACTTCTTTATCTAAGTATTTAAATTGAGTATCAGCTAATGTGTGGTTATTTGTCTTCTCATGATGACAAATGACGAGTACGATACTATAGACGTTGTACAAGGTCTCCATAATAATTGAGCCACCCCTAGCCAGCTACTGCTTTCTGTGGAAGGTTCGATTACGGGAAGGAAATAGAGGTCACAAGGTGAGGGACCGCTTTCCTTTTATGAGTGGAAAATGAATCAAAGCAGTTCTCCTTCTAGGACAGAATGCCAAATAGGATAGTTTCCTGTATTTCCGTCCTGACCGTCCATCGTGGAGCACACAAAAAGACTTCTTACTAAAGGTTTTCAACTTTCTGTTGCTCTTTTATTCAGTTCCCGATTATTTCCCAGTTCTTCTGTTTCACCACTATGCCTAAAAAACTTCACTTTGAAGACTAGAACCCACAGATTGAAATGCAAGTGACTGAGGCACCCACTACATCACCATTTCTTGGTTTTGCAATTATTAGCGTGATTAACACCTGTAACTTATATTCCATATAGACTGAAGTACAACTACCATAAATAAGATGAACCTCATTCAACAGACAGAGAGTAACAATGCACATGAGTTAAATCCATTGAAGAAATTTCAAACCTGAAAGCAACACGAGTGGCTTCAAAGACAACTTCTTTAGATTCTCCAGATCCAAGTTCAATTGGCTGTGCACGAGGAGAGAAAGCATATTCCTGCAAGGTGACATATTCTTCAGTAGACTGACTGAGGCAAAAAGTTACACAAGCATAAGTCTCATAAGAAAGTCCAAGAAGTATTGCGCGGTTTGCGCCAATCATAAAGCTAATCAAGAAACTAGCACCCAATTGTCTAGCTAGGAACATCCAAGGCAACCGATTTCCGTTCTTGTAAGGACAGGTAGTGAAGAATTGCCCACGATGGCTGGGTCATTGTTATTCCAAGCACAGACCTCCCTCAAGCTCAAACAACCTCCTTTTGGATGAAGTTACTCCTCAAAAACAATTAGTAATTTAAGAATACATTCTCTGAAACTGAGATGAAGTTCAAGCCCTATGCAAGATTTATGCCTGGCTGATTTTCAAACATAATAAACCCGGAGCACTAGAAATTGTGGCATTGAAAGAGTGATAACATCAAAACATAATTCAAAAAATCAGATCTTGATAGATCATCTAAAACATTATAATGTAACCGATACAAAGAGGGCCATTAGATCAAACGACATATCAATTGCGTAGAAACATGGAAATACCTTCAGCAAAGGACGAAGATAGAAACTGCCAGGAAATAAGTTCTCAAAAGTGAAATGTCCACCAACTCCAGTAATGGAGTTGTTCCTGTAGCCATCATCTCCGCTTAGTGACAATAAAGCTGAAGGAAAAGGGTCTTCAGTGCCTTCTTTAGAATGTATGCGCACAGAGATTTGACCAAGCTTCTGGCAGGAAAAGGAATGTGGCCCAGTAGCTTTCAAATGATAACCAGGCTGCACGAAATAGAATACACACTATGATCCACCAAGTAGACAGCAGATGTTACCCAATAATCTACTACCAATTATAATGTTCTAACAAGTAAAAACTGCATCTTTAACTCTCCACTATGTTGTCATCATTAGAAACATCGAATGACTAAGATCAATAGAACACACCATATATATACACACATGCACACATACATACATGTCAAATCATGCATATATATGATCTTGCATTATAAAGATGGGAATAGTACAGTGAAAACATGAGAAGGCATCTTCCTCAGATGAAGCAACAAAGATACTCCCTCCATCAGGAAAAGATCATCCACTCTGATACTTCTAGTTTGTTGAATCAAGCCATGGCTGCTGTCAATCTTCATGTTAGACCCATAACAGACTTCACATTTACTTTTTGGGAAGTCTCATAACAGACTTCACACTTACTATTTGGGAAGTCTCGTATAAACTTCACACTTACTATTAGGAAGTCTCATATAAACTTCACAATTCCTTTTTCAAGTTAAAGGTCATCAGATCAATAAACATTTTGCACCCTACATCCTTTTTTGGTAGTAATAATGTTGCCGCCGTCCATTTTATAAACTTTACTTTTTTTTAACTTTTTGTATCCGCTTCCAGTTTTTCTTTTCTACATATAGTAACAATTTTTATCTGTGTTTAACTTTAGAGTGAAATTTATTAAACGACAAAGGACGTCATATTATTACAAAAAGGAAAAGAATAGAAAAAGAAATATCCGAGGCATCAACCATTTCAAACAAGAAGATTGTTCGTTAAAAATGAAAATAAAAACATACATACATATAAAATAAAAAACCATGTCGGTGAGAATCATGCATAAAACAGAAAAGAAAACAGGAAATTTTAGCCTTCTTCAAGCTTCTCTACTGGCTTCCTTGGTAAGGAAAAGCAAATTAACAACTGCAACACAGAACGAATATACTTTTGTTTCTCTCTGTCTATCTTTTTAAACGATTGTATTTTGCCAGACAATAGTCAAAGACACTACAGAGTACAGAATTTATAAGTCGCTAGCTCACAGTTACCATTGGAAATTTGGAATATATCTTATCTTTCACTTAGTCTATCAGTCTATCCAGAAGCCATGGGCAATCATATGGAATTTCACCAATCTTCTACCTCAACAGTGGTTCTAGAGGATTAATAGGATGACAGTGTATATTGATTTATACTATAATAAGAAACCAGAGAGGGTTTTTTTTTTTGGGGGGGATTATGCCCTCGGGCTTTAAGGCTATCATATGTAGTATCATCAACATATAGAAGAGACATAAGAACATATCATTTCTGCTTCAAGCCTGCAACCAAACAACAGCATCAAAGGAGGTGGATGTTCAGACAAAAACCCAAAACAAGGAGGGTTGTCAATTGTCATTACGGGAGAGAGTGTATCATACAGATATAATATCAGGAGGTAGCTAAAGATTCTTTAAGCAGGATATTCACTTAAGTACTGTGGTTTCACAATTAAAATTAGAAAAGAATTGAAAGGGAGATAATTACCTTTGAAGCTTCAATAATGTAACTTATGTCATCATATAAAGGGCCACCTACGAAGATACCATCAGGTCCAGTTGAAGTTTCAACAGCTAATTCACCTTTCTTGAGTGGAGCATTATGGCTGTCTCCAGCAGCCATAACCCTGATATTAACACCAGATATTGAAGGAGAAACAGATCCTTCAATATAGAGACCCAAGCGGCCAGTAAACGAAGGAACTGGGCTTTGGCAACCATCATGTGTAACTGAGATCTGAAGAGGACGAGTGGATTAGAAAGTGATGACAGAAAACTCAATAACAAAGTACACGCAGCTTACCTGATGTTGTCTAGGGTAGAACAAAATCTTCTTTGATCCATTTACGTCTGAAGCTGTGCTTGAAGTCAAGGTTCTGCAAAAACAAACATATAGTCAGGTCACAAACAGAATAAACTTGAAGAAGCAACATTATAGAAACACAGAAAGGAAGAATATAGACAAGGATGACATATCTAATGCCTCTATCATGACTCTAACAGAAACACAATAAAGGTTGAAACATATGTTGCTTATAAAACAGTTCGATCAAGGTTACAAATATTTTTATTACATTATACTTTTTGTTTGGGTTTATAGATAAGAACAATCTAGGACTAGGAGAGCTAAGGCCTGGTCTTCTTTGGTAAATCAAGTCATTCCACCACAAATACAGGACATGTTCACTATGTCTTCATTGCACAGATTAACTTGACTTGATGACATGGCATTCCGATTTCTATTTCTATTGGCAGGCTATTAAGCCGGAAAAGCCTCTGAAGAAAGTAATCAAAAAAAGTGTAGGTCTTTTCAATGTGAAAATCATTTCATCGAATCCTTGCAAGCAAATGCATTAGACTTTAAAGTGACTCAGGGAATTAAAAAAAGGTTTGCATATGATGATTTTATGACATAAAGTTCACTACTACTGTAATACAGTGCCAATCATTAAATTAGTTGGAGAGACTGACATTTTGTCTCAACTAGATGTTAATGGGATTATTGGAATATGCTCTATCAGTGTTCAAAGGACTTAGTCCCTGTGTCTGCAGTTCACCTACCTAAACTCTAAATTATTACAAATTTTGAATAAATGTCAGTTCTAACTATAGAGATGCTTCCTGGGTCCCACGAAAAAATTCTTAAAAAGAGTTATGAATAGTGTAACCATTTTTGTGAAAAGGAGGGAGTAAATAATCTCACAGACTGAGATATGAATCAGCTACACAAATAATTAATTCTAAGAAGACATTTCTAACCACAACCAACTGCATGTGAAACCTACAAGTATCATAGAATGGGAGAAATACCTTGAGTCAGTTGGAACAAAAGTTACTTTCTGTCCACGAGTAACCCAGACAGAATATTCATACACAGCAACGGCTTCATCATTTTGATCTGGTAGAAGTCTGGCAATCGTCCCATCAACAAAATTATTTCCATTGTCAAGGACATCAACAACAATGCTCTCTGGAAGATTTAACCGTGTAACTGAGGAGTCAACAATTATTTGCCCTTTCAGGAGATACTTCTCTCCTTTCAAGTAAACAGGCTACAAACAAAATAGTAAAACGAGAAATGAGCATGTAGAGGAATTGAGCAGAAAGAAAAATTAAATCGTCACATTAATATAAAAAAAAAAAGTTAAAAAGAAAAAAAGCACGCACCATCAGATTTGCTGTATCAATGTTGATGGAAGAGCTTCCAAAGAAAATGCAAGAGTTGACAAACTCCAATTTATTTATCCCTGAAGACTCGACACACAAGCGCTGCGAACCTTTCTGTATTAGAAAAATTAAGGACCAGTTATATTAGGTTACAGCTAGCCAACAAAAAAATGTAGGTAAATGAACTCCAACCAAGGGTATATCCTCTAAAGCACCACCTTGATTTTCAGAAGTAGAGGTTCTCCATCTGGTTGAATCATGCGAGCATCTACATCATGTGAAGAAGTGATATCAACCCAATAACCTTTTTGAGAAAACATTATCCCTTCAATATCCTCTGTTCCAACATCAACATTTACAGAACTCTTCTCCCAGCACCATCTATCTTCCTCTAAGGTAGTATCAGCAGCAGCATACTTGGCCTAGTGAATAAACGCATAACCATAAGTAGATTCATAACTAAAGCACATCCAAGTCAGAGATAATCACAATCACAACTGTCCTAAATCTTTAAAGAGAAGTCTATAATCACATATTAAATTGAAGTCTTCAAGAATCACATAAAGGAAAAGGCCATGTGCACGAGTAATTTCGTGAGAACTGAGAAATTTTCCATCACAGCGCTTCGAGTAGAAAAAGGCCATTCATAGACAACCATTTGCAGAGAAATTATGGCAAGATGCTCAAATTGGTGTAGAGTGAAAATACAATGACACATAAACACGACATCATCTTATTTTGAAGCAATATAACTATTTCTAGAATCCAGAAGAGGTTTCAATAAGTCCATACGACACAATTATACAAGAACCAACTAATACAGCTTGTTTCAGCAAGAATCATAAATATTATGTGGACAGAATTGCATCCATGCAGAAATAAAATAAATGAACACTTACCACCTGTACATTCAGAGATGATTGGAGACAGACAGACTATAAATCTGACTCAAATAATTTGCATTAACCTTGACCTTAGCCACAACATGGCTCAGACACGTGCTTCCCAGAAGGAGAGGCATTCAAGAGTTGGTAAACCTTAACTTATTCTGCCATCAATTCGAGGATTCTTGCTATAATTAAGATAAACATTACACACTTTCACCTGATAATTATATTTTACTTTGCACAAAGACACTCCAAAAGCACGAGTTTGTAATTCAACAATTATATAAGCAGAAGAGGGAGTATATTCCTATCAGAATACTACAGATTGAATCTTTCGGCATCCCAATGACCAAACCAAAAGGAAAAAGCACTTTGATCACCATAGCAAAAAGAGGTATAATCACATCATAATCTACTATGCCTAATGACCGAAAGCACTAAACATCATAGAGCAAAGATGCAAGAAATTCGACAAGCAAGCAATAGCAACATGCATCACCGTCTCATAGCACAGATTAAAGCCAAAGTGTGAAACAAGAAACTGGACAATATGTCCTGCATGAGCAAGAAATAGATTGCATTCCTTGTGTAGTTCCAGTAATGATGGCTACTAATTTGTCCTCGTTACAAGAGAACTAAAACAACAATGAATATCGGAAGTCGGTGGACTGTATGCATGAACTACACCTCGATTCTGTACTTTCCAGGGAAGACGTTTGAAAATGTAAACTTGTTATTCCCATCAGTCAATCTGACAGTCCTCTCCCTGTTACTTCTCATACCCAGTCTCACAAGTGTGATGGAAACAGATGAGCTACATTTCTCCTTGCACACAACCTCTCCATGAATATTTACTTGTGCCTGAAAATTCAATGATTGTACATCAAAAATTGACACTGAAGTTTTTCATTTGCTTCAAACAAGCAGAATTATAACCACAAAGCAACGAACATGTTAATAAAGTGTGAATAAAAAAACAAAGTGGAATTTCAAATGTTCCTATGCACCCCAGTGCCCAGCATCAATATGATACAAATCTGCCTTTCGAGGTTAGCCAGAGCATATCTTAAGCTCAAAAGTTTGAACTACAAAATATACGGGAAAAAAAAAAAAGACACCCGAGCGATAGGATATTGTATGCAGAACCTGCAAGCTTTTGAAAATTGAAGCAAACCCGCCTACCTGGGAAAATTCAATATTCAGAAGTGGACTCCTAACACTGACATCGGTATACGGAGGCAAAAACACAAGTTCTTGAGCATTTTCAGGGGTGGATGCCAAGGCAGACAGACGATAGTCACCTGGTGAAACCTAGATAAATGCAGAAAGTGAGAAAAAAAATTCTTCACATTGGAATGCAAAAAAACAAATCAGCTAAATGTAACTTATATAGCAGAGAATATTCAAGCAGCATTGATTTCATATTTTACAAGATCAATAAACAACGCAATGAAATCCATAAATGTTAATTCCTTCAGACATCAAAAATTCACAGACAAAGAATTCCTTCATGTTCAAGTACTCAGGAATATGTCCAATGATCAGCAAAGGTAGAAAGCTAGCATACGGATTACCAACTATTCCACTATAGCCAGCCAAATCTCTGTTCGAAGGCCCGAAATTGGCTCTAAGGAGAGACGGCACCCATTCTCTGTCACTGGAACCATTTGATGAATATAATATATGCATCAGAGTGCAAAAACAACATTTACAAGTTACAAGTTACAGCCTGCATAACAACTATATGCAGATACATGCAAGAATCAGTTGCATAACCACATGGACTTCACAGCAAGTAAAATCTAATTATCTAAAGAAAATGTTGGAAATTATGGTAAAAGCAAGCAGATCTATTTCAAACATACCTGAAAACAGAAATTTCCATTTTCATCCGCCTGTCTCACTTGAGGTTTAACATTCTCGGGTCCATGCGTTAAAGCTACCTAAAATTCCGAAATAAATACAGTATCAGCCATTTGGCTCTTAGAATATTGGATACATAATAGATTCCAACAGATGCTGAATCAGAAAGGATGACCTAATTCCTAACAAATCAATAAAAGATGATTAAATGCGTCTTAAGTAACAAGCATGACGAACCGAACTTCCAACTCTCCAAAAATAATTAATTTCTAAGATTCAAAGCCAAAGATTCATCCAGTGGCCTCATAACCCTTTTTATAAACATAATCCTCAACCTAGGAGACTCAAGGACCAAAAAGGAAACTGACAAAAATGACATAACAGCTATGACCCTTCGGCCCTAGCCCCTACCACAACAAAACATGACATCCTTATGCAGCCAATGCTCTCAACAACCTGTCAAACAGCACGGGGAACAGAAAAAGCCTTGAATGGAATAGAAGCTCTCACATTTCATGCAAAACCACAACCACAAGTCCACAACAACAACCTAGTAAAACAAAATTCTGCCAAGAGCTGCTTCTAGAGAGATGCAGGTGTACACAACCTTACCTCTAACCAGTCAGAACCAGTAATGAGATTGCTTCTCAAAGACCCACACAAATGAACTTTCAAAAAAAAAATTGATTTGAATTATTTACCTAGTACTTCCTCCATTCAGAATACTTACACATTAGGAGGATGATACACAAGGTAAACCTACATATTTTATAATAACTATATAAATAAATAAATAAACCAATAACTCCTCTTGTCAGTGTTCATATTGTTTTCATTAATTTATCATTATACATCGTCTCATATGTCATCCTCTAAAAACTGTGTGCCCAGGAGTTAGGTTGCAAGTATTTTGAAATGGAGGAAGTAATTAAATTACTAGAAAGACAATTATAGAAAAAGAAAGCGGCTAGTTGATGGTAGAAGAATTTAATTAAGCACAAAGAGCATATATCACACAAAACGCAGAGTTGACAATTTGGGAAACAAAGAAACTTGGGGACCTTCAGAGCATCAGCAGTCCTTTAAAACAGGGTCTCCCAAATTCACTTTCAGGTGTGTTGGCCAACCAGCTATATCGCAACTGAACAAGGGGTGAGTACATATATAAGGTCGTTCTGCAGTTCTTAATCGGATCAACTACAAATTCGGGATCAAAAAAAACCCATTTTGTGAATGTGTTCGAACTCAACATTATAGCTCAAGTACTGAATGAGCAGAATTCAAAATCAGCTGAATTCACCACCTGGGCTCATTAGCATGTGAACTTAAGAGAAACAGTACATGTCTTCCATTTTATTTTTTTGACGGGAACATGTATATCAAGTTTATATGAAATTGAAACATATCCTTTACCACAAGGCATATACATCTCGTATAACTACAAAAGGTAATATTAGCATGGTTTGCCTGAGTCAAGCACCACCATTGAACCAAGCAGGAACAGCCTTTTATTGAATTTATTATCTAACCATTGTATATTAGGTCAAATTCAAACATTAACTCGAAATTCAACATTCAAGCCAAGCTTTAGCTAGTATGTAGTTTGAGACGAGCTCGAGCCCAAGCTTGAACTCAGTAAAACTAAGCTAAATTGAGCCAAGACAATTTAGAGTTTGGCTCGGCTAGGCTCGTGGCCAGCCAAATTTAAAGCAATTCTCTACCCCATGTTACAAGCCTTCCCATTTGAAAAAACAATGCTTTGCCCATTAATTTCTGTCTATGCTTCCCATAACCTTGGGCATTTGCCTACCCTGGTGCAGTTTCAGACCCCTCAGAAGGCCTTCTAACGTGTAATGCCTAAAGATTCAATAGCCAAAGATGAAGATAAGTCAACCTTTTGAGTGAGATGCTTGCTTGCTCGATTAAATTAATTCACTTTTCTCACTATGATTAGAAAATTTTATGCCACAATGCAACTATTATGGAAAGGCCAAGTTAACAACTGGATGAAATACATGGGTTCAAGACGACGATAAGAATCTGAGATGATAGGAGCTAGCTACAAGCCTACAGCTGCCATCTATGAAAATCGATACATGGGTGTTTTAGGATAAAGCATTTCTCAGGTACTTATTCATTTTTATTAACAGAGAACAAAGATGCATGTGAAGTTCTAATGCAAAATGTGACTTGGCATCTCGGGTGAAGTTTAATGGATCATGTCAGCAGAAACGTCAAGTGAATCAAACATGACATAATCTTAAAAGAGCACCATAGTAGTCTTCCTTTGAAGGAATTGAATTATATAACAGCAAATATCAGCTAAGATGAGATCTAAAAAATTTCAGACTTCCACTCATTTCATGCCTAGTCAATTTTCTCTTTGGGAAGTCACGATCCAGAAACTCCATTTGGAGAGTCAAAATGCCAACAGCACTTAATTGAAGCTTCTAAAGTACTTTCACCCCTCCACAGCCCCACCTACCCACCCGCCCCCAAAAAAAAAAGAACGAAGAAGGGAAAGATGATTCTTTTCTTCAACCTTCACTCGAACATCCAAAGAATTTGTAAAGGATAATGCTAACAGGCACCTTTGAAAGTAATAAGTGAGTGAACCAAAATGATACAAACTTATGTATGACTGGTTCCAATTTCACAGTCCCAGCTTAGTGACAACAGACATCCAAAATTATGGACACAGAGAGGACATCATGAACCTACCTTTGCCTTGTAGCCAGCATCAGCCATCCGCACGAAACCACAAACATCATAAGACACTGCTTTGATGTCAGGAATAGAAGCCATATTTGGTAAAACCTGGTTATAAACATAAGTAATTATAAATCTGTATATTACCAGTAATCATAAATGACAGAAACAAAAGTGAGCTTTAAAAAAAATAAGGATATCTCACTCAAAAACAAGCTTTGAAATAAATGAACATCAAGAGTTTCTTACCAAGAAATCCCTCAAAATTTCAAACTTGTAATGTTTCTTGCGAGCTTCCACAGCATAACGATTAGAAGTAACCTGAAAGAAGTACCACCACTAGTTAATGAGAATGAAAAACAAACCAACATATAACAATGCTTGCCGGCATCAAAAGAAATTGCAGCAGCAACAAGAAAACAACAGCTATAAAGTTCAAGAACTACTTTAAGTGAAGTATAAATTATGAACATGAAGTTTAATCATATACGCCCTGTCCACTATTACTTATCATGTTAGAGAAAGGAAAAATAAGCAAACAGCATTTCGTATTTAAAACATAAAGTCTAAGCATATACACCCCCGTCCACTAGATGTGATTAAAGAAAGAAAAGAATAAGAAAACATCAATTCTTATGATATGTCCCACTTTATTAGTTACACCCAATTTATATTTGGATTTGTGTGTTGTGGCATATTAGATGGTCTTCCAAAACATTTTCAGGGACATCCGAATCTGATAAAAGTATTGGACAGAGAGAGTACTGCTTTCCAATATCTGGTAATAGCTGCTAGAACCTAGAGCCATAGCAGGTAAACGTGATAAAGTGCAGGCCGGAAAGGGCATATTACCCTACTTGCATGAATATAACAAGTACCCAATATCATATCAGAAGTGCTATTGTTGGACACATTTAAAGTCAACAAACTGATGATTCAAAAGAAAAGAACCAACAACATCAAAATTATAATACTTGGCTACTAGAAAACACTAATTGCAAGAAGCAACACAACAAATCTTGGTTGACGCTGAAGATTGAGCCTCAGCAAACAAGTCGATAGCTAGTACTTCACGAGTTATGTGCAGCCAAATGAATGAGAGACTAGAGAACAAGAGTAGATGAACTCCGTCAATAGTTACCAAATTTGGTGAGCTTGTCAATGCATAATCTTGTCCAAACCAATTTTATATGATTATAGGCGGAATCTTCAACAGCATTCAATAAATGCTCTAACAAGTTTGGCAGCTGGACCTAATCATACTACTAAGGGAAGGTTAATTGCATATGATGGATAAATTATTAGATTACTTGCTAGAGATACCTGATCAAGCTTGTAATATCCATTTTCATCAGTGACAGATCTTTCTTGGCCATCTACTAAAACTTTAGCACCATCCACTCCAGCACCATTTCCGTCCACTACTCTGCCGCCAATGGAAAATCCAGTCACCTGCAGATATAATATGAAAACCACACAGCACGTTGGAGTTCTATGTAACTAAATCAAACAGTACAGAGATGAAAATCATGACCATGAACTCAAGAAACAAGAAATCTCTTGAGTTAAAAACAATTGAAGTTCAAGAAATTTCTCATCACTCAAGAAAGCCAATGCCTTTTTACCTTAAGAGTCGAGAGAAATAGATTACATTTTCTTTTAAAACGTACTCCTGGATATCGACATAAATTGTCAAAATCCAACTTCCCTCTTGGTTACTCAATGTTTTCTCCATAAACAAGTTAATACTGACACCCAAGTTCTCTACTCAATAAACAAGTTAATATTAACACCCAGGCGGTGAGAAGAGAGAGAGATTTAGGCACAAAACCAAATTCAAAACCACAAATATTTTGAAAAAGCATAGATGACCTCATATTCCTCTCCGACACATGATGGCTGAGCTAACATTGCATCTACAAGCAACCAGCCATCATCAATAGCATCACCTTACCATAGGGCGCACATAAACACGGTAATGGCACCAGATTTTCAACATTCACAGGCAGGCTTATCGGTCTACTAAAACAATTCTCGTGTCTTTACTCTCCTCGCTTTATAAAGCAACAAAACCAAATTCTCAACAAGTTAGTGCATCCCTAGTTAAGATGTCCGGTGCCCTACAAAAAATGCTTTCAGAATATGGAAGAGCAAAGAGGGAAGAGAAAGATATAAGCATGCAATTGTCGATAGCTGGTGGGCACTGGAGTGCCCAAAGTCCACCATCAAAATATCCCCTAAATGCATTGAAGTTATGCACAAAACAACAAAATTTTAAAAGTTCACTTCCTGAATCCAGAAAGCAAATTATGCTTCATGATAGCTCGAGGGAATGAATCTTTATTGTCCTTAGCCATGCTTTCCTCCATGGGTCTGTGGTCTCTTTCTAGTCTAATTCTTTTTTACATTCTAAAAAAACCAGAGATAAAACAACATGAGACATCAAATTAAAATGCTCAAAACACTAATGGGGAGTTTGGTTTGAGGTTTTCAGGAAAGCGTAAGGGAATCGAATAGGATGATTCCCTTACTTGTTGTTTGTTCGGTCCATTCAATCATTCTCTTTACCCTTTGGTTACCCCCAATCTCCTCCCCCCCCCCAACACCCCCTAAGGATTTCACCCACTCTTTCTCTCCTCCACTTCATATTCACCTTGACCACCATCCCTCCCCTCAAGCCACCACGCCTCTACCCGAGCCATCACTGTACCCGAAACCACCATTAGACCCCCCCGCAACCCCCAACCATCCACTAAAAGCACCATAATTACCCACCTAAACCCACCTCGGCCCTTCGAAACCACCACAATTACCTCCTGCAACCCCACCCCAGCCGCCTAAACCACCACCATTATCCACCAAAAACACCATCCCAGCCGCTGTTACCACCAACTTCACCCACAGAACCACACCCAATCTCCAAAACAACCACCCCCAGCCACCGAAACCACCAACCTCACACCCGAACCTCCAGATCTACAAGAAAGAGGAGAGAAAAAAGAAAACTCCTGTGAAATCCTTAGGCCAATCGGCGGGAAGGAGGGAAAAGAGAAGTATGGCGATCGCGTGGTCGACTACTACTTCCGGTCAATGCCGGTGCCGGCGTAAGGGAGAGAAAGAGATGGGAGGGAGACGGAGGAGAAGGGTTCAACTTTTGTAACCGTTTCTCTTGGCTAACCAAACATATTGGTAAATTGGGGGGTTTGGGGTTCCTTTCCTAACCCTTACTTGATTCCTTTCTCTTTCCCCTCTTCCAACCAAACGCCCCCTAGTGTCCAGTAAAAAGAAGAGAAGAAAAATTAAACACGATTAGTTATAGAATAACCCTAAAAAAATGCAATAACTTTTACAAAAGCAAACGTATTCAAAATTAAAGGGGAAGGTGCTTGCAGGCTTTATTAGTGTTTATTTCCTGGATCTTACTTTCATTTTTTTGTGGAAAAATGTTTTGGCCTCCATAGGTTGAGAGGAACAGACAATGCCTGTAGCCCCGTACACACATACACAGATGCACATGCCTGTTTATGTTCATATATGTGTATGTAACTATGCATGCATCAACATAAGCGTCTTTATACATATCCACGCACACCATAAAGTCATAATTACCTGAAACTTCTGTGTTACAGTAACATGGGAATGCTCAACAGCTATAGCCATCGCGGGTGGTGATATGTCAAAAACTGTGTTTTCTCCCTTGTAATAAGGAACAAGCTCATAAACCCCTGCAGAAACCAAAGAAAGCTGAGCTTTTTAGACACGAAACAAATTCAAGGATAACATTTTCTAAAGAACAACTATAAGTTTCAAGTAATCCAATCAAGAAGTTGTGAACAATAATTGATAATATTTCTACTACTGGTGAACAGACTTAACAATAACCTCTCCACCTCACTTTCTCTGCGACCTTTGATGCCGACTAGATGCAGTGCAACATCATCCACCACTTTCACGTCCCAAATGTACCCGCTTCCTACTTACGCATTGGATCTAAACTGCTAATACTTCAAATTTCAGTCAGGGCATACTGGAGCCATTTAATGAGCTTAAGAGTAAACTGATGCAAACAAACCACGAGATCCTAAAACGGAAATAAGGGGGAAATAAAGTGGAACATTGCGAGCATCCTCTTTCTTATGTATTTTCTTAAACGCTTGGATATCACTAACCTCAACTAGAATCCAAACAGTAAGCAACTCCAAACATAAAGAGGGAGGTAAACGTCAACATTAAATCTAGGGTAGATAGCATAGATCAATCCAGTCTCGTATACGATTATAAATTAAAAAAATCTAAATTTGATAATTCATTCTAATGTCTATAGATAAAAAGCTGTGTCTTCAAAGCTCAAACAAATCAAGGGAAGAGTGACATGCAAAGTCAACATATTGCACCAATGATATAGCAAACCCATATAAGAGACAACAGGAAGCATGTACTTTACCACATGGTATAGTCTTAAATACGAACTTTCCATCTGCATCAGATACAGCATGACAGAGAGCCTTTCTTTGCCCAGGACCATGACCAGCACCCTGGGGACATTCAACTTCCAGGACATCATCTGAATATAAATAAACGTGAACTCCCAAGATCGGATTGCCCTATATACAGACATAAACTTGATATTGTAAGATTGCTGTAGTTGATTAGAAAAGAGGAAATCGAAAAAAAAAAGGCATACATAATAAAAAGAAAAGCAATTAATGCAACTGATAGGATATCAATTATACATAATTGGAATTCACATAGTTTTGAGGATGTCGTCCAAACATCAACCAGAAAAGCTAAAGATTAACTTCTATTGCCAGGAATGTCTAGCAATGGGAGAGAAGAAACTATCTACCTGAGCTACAACAAGTCCACGAACTTCATATCCAGGAACAGAGAAAATATCACCAATCACACCGTTCTCAAACCCCAACTCTACCTGCATTAGAAAAGTAATATATTAGAAAATATCTATAGACCACTGGAAGCAAGGATTGGTAAATGAACCCAAAAAAATTAAGACTAAACCTCGGTAGAACCTCTAACTTCCACGTTCATATCAGGATGAGAAGCTCGTAATTTGTACTTCCCTGCATGACACACACGTAATTGAAACATTATGACTTGGCCATGGGTCAAGATGTCTCAGGCCAAGAAGCATAAGATAGGATCTGGAACATTAATCTCCAAACACAAAAGCAAAAGATATATATTCCTTGAATATAAAAAAAAATTATGTTTTTTCTAAAATGACCAGAAATTTCAGGGCTGATATTTCACAATACTTCAACTTAACCACTGACATGATAGAAGAAGCTCCCAGACTATCCGAACAAGTAAACATCAAATTTTGGTAACGTTGACTGGCTCAAAATACAAATAGGATTAGTTTGTAACAATTTCAAAAAGACAGGCGGGCTTCAGGTGAAAGGAGTAATAGGCAATAGGCATGATTAAAACTTGTATTCTATGTAAGCTTTAAATAGAAAAACCAAGGGTAACGGAAACCAAAAGATACACTTCCTCAAGTATTATAAATCTAAAGAGAACACTCCCTCCATTCATCTGTAAGTGCTATTTCAGCCTTCAGGATAACCACACATAGTAAGAAGTAGTTGGATGTTTTATTGGTATCCAATAATAAGAAGTTATATGCATTGCCATCTTAAAAATGATAAGTCATAGAACATAGGTATAATAAAGTGACAAGCAATATGGAATAAGAAAAGTTAGTTAACACATACTAAGGTATGGAACGGAGCATACTTGGATAGAAATTGGTGTCAAGGTTAGCAAGATATTCAGGTGCATGAACCAAATTTTGACACAAATTTCCATTTCTAATGACTCTACAATTCAGGAGTAACGAATTGGAGCCCCACCACAACCACTTCCATCTGTCTTTTACAACGCTCCAAATCATTATGAAGGGAAATTCACATAATATGGTCAAAATTCTTCCGATGACCCCGTCTCCCAACTGAAAAAGATTTCTCATTCAAATCTCCAACATGATTTTGACGTTTCTTTTTTTTTCTTTTTTGCTATCTAAAAGAAAGACTCTATAATTACTTCTCCAACAAAAGGCATTTTAGCCGACAATCAGATGCTTATTCTTGAAAGACTTGAAAATCAGCACATTCTTGACACAACATTTTCCCAAAGCTATAGTATTTGACATTACAAGAAGGTGACGCAACGTTCAGCTAACCAAGTCAATATTGCTAGCAAAGTGGACAGCAGAAAACTGTAGTAAAGATGGTTACATAGCTAGGAAAGGTACAAACCAGGAGCTACATTCTTGAAAGAGTAATCTCCAGCTGTTGATGTTAATACAGAAAAAAGAGAATCCTCCGTTGAAGATAGAAGTTCTACAGCCACATTTGATGGACCTCCATTTTTTAGCTGACAACTCTGTCCACCAACAGCCCCTAGAACTCTTCCGGATAGGGAAAACCTATCACAAGCCAAAAACGCAAAGAAATCCCAAAATAAACTCTTGAATATCAGCTCATACATGCATAAGAGGAGTAACTCGAGTAAACAAATCAAAACCATTATGTAACCAAAAGGGGACCGACCCTGTGAACCGGAAGTTGATATCTTCATTTGCATTACATCCCATATGGTCGACAACAACGGGAACCTATAATCAGTAAACTTCGTTTCAGATCAAAGTGTCTCAAAAATTATTGTTGAATAACCATAAAGCAAAAAGAGAGAAACAAATAAAGAAGATGAGAACTAAATAACCTTTTCAGGCTCCCATGACCATCCTTCTGGCCCCTGAACCTTAATAATGAAAGATCCCTGCATGAAAGGGCGTGATATAGGAAGCACAGAATAAGTAAGCATTTTGTGCCTTGAGTTGGCTCTACTAGCAAACATCCAGATAGCTAAAGAAAATACAGGATATAGTCATCAATATTCCTTTAAGACTATTAGATATTCAAAACAATTTCATACCATAACAAAAAACCTAAAGTATCCTCTTTAGAGCTACAGCAGTAACAGCTAATCAATAACTTACACCTCTTCTTCTCTTACCTCTTACAAGGCAAAATTCTTGTGTAAATGATATAGTCATTAGATAGTAGTTATCAGAACTAACATACCTAGACACAATTATATAGCTAGATATTTCTTCTAACAAACTTCAAATTGAACAACTAGGCTGTTCAGCCAACATATTGCAAAAGGAGTTCGCATCCATGGGTGAAGGTACTTTCAGCAATTACTAAAAGAGTACAATATTAAACAAATAAGGAGGAGGTAGTCCCCCCCCTCCCCTCTTTCTTTTCTTGTTTCCATTGCAGAGTTGTGTCAGAATCACCTTGTCATAGACTGGAATAAAATAGTAGCCATTAGGAGCACAATGAGTCCTGTCCTTCACCAACCCATCCAAAGTTTGAAGCTCAACCTGAGACAAAAAAAGGAATAGATTGTCAACCAGATCAATGTCTCACCACGAAGTTCTCAAAGATCATGATAAGTAGTCAAAATGATCAATAAGATCACCTACAAAACAGATACTATAAGTCTACATTATTTCACTGTTAGTGAAGAGTTGAATGCTTTATGAAAGAGTAAATTCTAGTAATATCAAAACATGTGAACATTTCCACACCAAAAACAAAACATGCAAACATGTAAACTGGTCGTATTTACTTATTTGGGTACTGACTTGTAGTCAGCACTGCAGAAGATAAAGCCATAACTGGTATCAGCAGAAGAGAAGAATAATAATGAGGCTCAGTTGGCGTGACTGATTTAGTAACAAATCCTTGAATGTAGAAGCAAGAGTCCTACTGCTACATGAAGCAGTCATAGTTTAAAAAACATCAAACCAAGCCATGCTCTCACTTTGTGGAGGAATATTTAGGGCATGCTTGGAATAAGGGTAATGCATTAAGGGGGTAATAAAAGTCAAAATTAAGGTGGTTAGAGGTGATTATGAAGGGAAGAAGTGGTGATAAAATAAGCTAGAGTTTATAAGAAGAAAAGGGAATGAATCGGGGAATTGCTACTCTCATTATGGGAGTAATAGTTACCCATCACCACCACCACCCCAAGGGTAACTGTTAACCTTATTTAGAGGGTAATAGCTTCTTCTTCTCTCCCTTCTCATCACAACAATACTACAGCATCCCCCTTGCAACCATCTCAACTCACCTTCATTTTCCCTTTATTAACGTGGTTTGACTTTTATTACTCCCCAAATCCAATATCCCTAATCCAAGCATGCCCTTAGTATGATCAATTCCTATGAGGGTAACATTATGTCATTATCAAATAAAAGGTACTGAAGACACGAGGGAGACAGGACTATCTGCAGCTAAAGAGCTTCCCTGGCAACGATTTCATGAAATTTTCCAAGCAAAAATGTTCCCTATTTCAGGTGCTTAGATGTTCAAACATTAAACAAAGAAGGATGAAAACTACACCAAAAACAAGACAAAGGTTTGCTCAGATCTTGAGATTGCGGATATCTATGGAAAAACTCTATCTCCTTATTGCTTCTCTCAATTTCCAGAGCTGCTCCCAGCTACTAGACAATAACCTACAGACGTCTCGAGCTATATTGGACCCAAAAGAAACTTTGCACGCCGTCCTTGACGATCAATTCCAACAATTAAAAGAATCATGCTACCCTCTCGAAAGAATTGAGTACACAAATGAAGCAACTCATCACACAAATGGTCTTAATTTTTAAACGTTCTACCAAAAGTCTACATTTATATATTCCTTTTCATCAAGACAGAATCCCCAATGTGTTAATATTTTCGAAGGAGAATCCTACAAAAATCTCCAATAGTGTAAAAAGCAGGGATTGCTCCTCATATTTTCTTCTCAACTCTAGTTCCTAACTTTGCTAATCCATAACAACTTAATCAGGAGAAGCTCATCTACCTCCTATACATTCTCTGCCCATCACAACTTGGTTACTTACATCTCTAAACTTCATATCTCACACGTGAAGGGAATGCAACGCAATACAATCAGTACAAAAACCTCCACGAAATTTAATCGAGTATTGCATAAAATACCAATTTGAGTTGGTATAATTCACGCTCTAATAGGAAAAACACAGTCCTAAACATGCTGCCCTATATCGCCTACTCAAACATTCACTCAAGCTAACAATAGCATGAGATGAGCTTTCAAAACTCCACCACAATAATCTCAATCCAAATAAAACCACAAGACAAGAAATTGCGCCAGAAATAAGTCAACAATTTAACATTACGCATCAAATAGATACCGTGATATGAGAATAATCCAATTTCGAATCGCCCGCCTTCCTCGACTTGATCAAACTCGAACTCGCCTACAACACCAATCAAACACAACCATAAACATTCTAAATTCAGCACAATAAACCTAAAATTTAGTGCACACTTCATCTCAGAACAACAAACTCAACTGAATCAATTCGATTCAGAAATCAACTAATCGATGAAAAAATTAGGTTTAGCATTTAAGTTTGAATGAATTAGCAATGAGATTACCTCTATAAATCCGCCACATCCATGAATAGAATCGGCAAAAGCTGAAGTGCAGTGAAGTAGTATTAAGAAAGTTGCTAAGAAATTAAGATTCGCCATTGCCGGAAATCTAGCTAGATTTGGGGGCGGAGAACAAAGAGGATGGAAGAAATCGGAAATCGGAAATCGGAAATCGGAAATCAGATCTGGTGATTAACCATACTTGGAGGGAAATTTTTGGTTTATGCGCGAGGGTTTAATTAAGGTTCTTTAAGTGCTGTTTTTCTGCAACTCTTTGCACGATTATATAAGAGATACTCCTATGTAATCAACTTAAATATAGTCATATTTACGGCCTAGTCTCTTCGACATAAAACAATTGAACTGAATTAAACTGAATAGAATTGAACTGAATTTAACTGGACTGAATTAAATTAAATTATAACTAATTAATAGTAATGATAATAATTTATGAGCTGAATTGAACTGAACTGAATTGAACTGAACTGAACTGAAAATAAGCTAGGGAGAACAGACCCTTAGGGTGTAATCTCTTTAACTTATCTTTTCTTTTCTTATTTTTTGGGTAGTTTTCTTAAATTTTCCTTATTTTTCCTGAAAATGAGTAAGAGTAGGAGTAGGAGTAAGAGGTGAATAAAACACACCCTTATATGAGTTATAAAAATAACTTGAAACTAAACGGTTGGCCATGAACTGAGTCAAACTATAACATGGCTTTGGCTTAAGCTTGGTTTAATAAGAATAATTCGAGTTTCGAACTCGATTAGTTTAAGCATGTGCCAACAATAAGTACTACAATAATGAAATGTTGTTGTTTCGACTTTATATTAGTGTTCACGTAGACTTGTTGAAAACCCTCCAATTTTTGTTATTTAATTGATCATTTAAGTCTTGGTGTAAAAAATATAATAGTTTACAAAAATGTATATAATATATTATTAATCCTTAAGTTAAGCTTGAAATAGTAAAATGAGTTGTGAGCATTTAGTAGGAATGGTAAAATATTTTAATTATTTATTTTGATTTTAAAGGAATATCGGTTTCGGGTGAAATAGAAAAAACTTGAAGATTCCACCTCTAGTAAGCGCCTACCTATGGTAAAAAAAAAAAACTGCCTTTTAGACTTGGTTCAAGGTGTGAAATTCTCTCACCAATTCTGCACCTCTGTTCTCCGCTAAAAGACTACGGTTACAAGCCAAGCCGGGAGTGACTCGCTCTCCCTCTTCTGCGTAAAATTGAAACTGGCTGTCATGGATTGACAACTCCATCCTACATCTCCTTTTTCTATTTATAGAATTGATTTGTTCGTTTTTTGAACAGGATGTCATTTTCGGGCTTTATGATATATTCCCTCTATATCTACCGAATTATTGTGGCATATATATAAAGGGGATTATACAAATAGCTATAATACTTAGCCGATCACTTTTTAAGGAGTTTGAGGATTATAAAAGCGCTATTTTTTGTGATAAAATACAAAGATTGTCTCACTCCCTCTCTATAAAGACATCCTACAATCATTTTCACAATGATTTTCCTTGATAATGAACAAAGAAAAAATATCATTCCCTTTTCTCACTTGTTTTTTTTACCTTACCCCACCACATTTTATCTTTCACCATCCCATCATCGTTATGCAATATATTTATTTCTTAATAATATGAGATATTTATTAATAATATAATTAAAAATTGACAATTACATAATTAGTGTTTGGTTTGAAGTCGTTGTTAATTAATTTTGTGTTTTACGCTTTGGGTGTATTGCTTAGAAGTAGTTGACCTAAAAATCATAAATGGTGCACACAGTTGTAGCATGAGATGCGCTTAGGTCAAAACTGACACGCAAATGAATATCAAGTACAAGACGGGCCTAGATGAGTTATCTTAATAGATGAGACATCTTATTCTGAATACTTTCACACTGAATTAGTTATTTTCTTTCTTCTCACTTCAAAAGAAACTTGAGCAATTGTTTGTTTTGTAACAAATTCATTGATTATTTTTATAAATTCGGGTTGATTTCATTCAAATGTAGTATAATAGTAGTACCAATGAACCGAACTAAACATATTTTATCAAAGTATGAACATTAAGTCAAACAAAAAGAATGTCGTTTTAATAATTAGATCCAATTACAATGTTGTTTTAAGCTTGAAAGCAATTAAGATTTTGAATTTTAGAAATATTAATTTTGGGTAACTTGCAAACGTTCAATCATAATTCGCAAATGTTCAATTAACAACTGCACATGTTCAACCAACAATAAGGCTATGTTTGACAACACATTTAAGTCACCTTAAATGAGTAAGTGCTAAAAGTTTAAGTTACCTAAAATAATAGTCGTGTTTGGGCTAAGAGCTTTAAAATTTACTGAAATTGAGTTGCTATCAAATGTAACATCTCAATTTAAGGTTGTGCTGAAATTTTCAGCTACCTTATCAGTTCAGCTCCTTTCATATACCTTATTAGTTCAGGTCCTTTTAGCTACCTTTTCAGTTTCAGCTCTATTTCTACTTTTTTTTTAAAAAAATGGTAAGATAAATTACATTAACGCCCTCTCACAGGGCACCTAAATACAACCTACCCCAAACCCCCTTAATAAGAATCGAACCCACAACACGTGGGTGGAAGATGAAAGGGCTTACCACCCTTCAACTCCCTCATTCTCAACTCTTTATTTCTACTTATGTTCCCAAACATAGCCTAAGTACATGCGCATTATTTTTTGAATTTTAGAAATAAACAATTTAAATGTCTGTTGATAACTTGCAAATGTTCAATTACTATCACCACATATTCATTCAACAAAGAGTAAATGTACACTAATGTTGAATTTTAAAAACAAACATTATGATTTTTTAAGAACTCACAAGTGTTCATTCATAACTCGTAAATACTCAACAAACAAATATTGTATATTCATTATAATACCATGTTCATTTAAATGGACTTTTTACATTCTTCTATTTTGCCTCCCTCTCGCACGTTTCATTATATTTTTACTCGCGTATTAAATTGTGTGCATACCAGTTAGTCGATAGTGCGCACGAGTGTAGGTAGAGAATGGTGCGCACCATCCAAAACGTAGCAACACAAGACATAAAACGCGGGTTCATTAAACCAAAAATGCACGGAAAGAACATCTGTTGATCTCCAATGAACATCGACGAAAAGAACATCTGTTCATCTCCAATGAACACCGAAAAGCATAAAACACATTTTTTTAATTCATTTCTTTCATTTTTCCACACAAATTTTCAGAGACTTTCTCTATCTTCTCCCCAAATCCTCCAACATCTCTCTAACTTCTCTCTAACCTCTCTCATCAGACTCTTCAAATTCATCATTTTTTTTGCACAATTTCCGTACATGAAGATGAACACAACAAGATGCAAAGTGAAATCGACAATATAAGGTATTAGATCTATGCATTTGATAAGAAAATATAACTTTTTTTTACATTTTACACTTTCATTCTTATTTTTTCCCCTCTTTTATAGTGAAAATCTTGATAGTGGTTAGTGAAAAAATGAAAACATCCTTGCAATTGATATCCGAATGAACAAAGGAAAGAGCCCAATGAACAAGAGAGATGAACAAGTTCAACATCTAGAAAAAAACCAGGTAATGTTCATTGTACTATAAATATATGTTCGTTGTATAATTACAATGTATTCATTGAATTCGTGTTGGTCATATGTTTATTATATTTAGCCATATGTTTATTATATGTTTGTTCAAATGTTAGATATAGTTGTTTATATGTTCATTGTGTGTTTGACACATATTAATTGCATTAATAACAAGAATTATGACATATGTTCATTGTCATGTTAGCATATGTTCACTGAAACACATATTGGTCAGATGATTATTGCATTTTAGTCATATGTTCATTGTGTGTTTGTTGTATGTTTATGTGATGTTTATTGTACTATTTACAAATACAAGTTGCACATTTTTAGGCTACTGTTCATTGTATTACTAGCATGTTTATTTTAGTCACATCTCGCTATATTTGGTCATATATTTATTGTGTGTGGGAGCATGTTCATTGTATTATTAGAATGTGTTAATTGTATGTTTGAAAGCTTTTGTTCATTGTATTATAAACTTGAATAATTTTGTTTGGCAATTTTGAATTTTGTAAAATTCAAAAACATACTGAATTTTGAAATTAGTCGAAATGTTGAATCCAAAATTGCAATTGTTTATTCAACAGAAAAATGTGTTTATTACACTAATTTTTTTATAAATGTTCATTCCAAAATGCCAAATTAAATGTTCAATCAAAAATAGTGTGTGTTCATTATCCAATTTATTACTAACATGTTCATTTTAGTCACATATTCGTTATATTTGGTCATATATTTATTGAGTGTGGGAGCATGTTCATTGTATTATTACAATGTGTTAATTGTATGTTTGAAAGCTTATGTTCATTGTATTATAAACTTGAATAATTTTGTTTTAGCTACTGCTCTTTCCTTTATTGTATCAGTTCAATTCGACTAGTTCAGATACATTATAATATGGAGATCTCACAAATCAAATCAATCGAAAATGGAAGGAAGCTCAGAAGCAAAAATATCTTCTTAATGAACTCAATAGTGTTTAATTAGCAATACATGTTCTTTTGTAAGACTTTGGTATTCATATGAGATATATTGTATTATTTTGATTATATTTCTACATTTGGGTACATACTACATTTTGAATTAATCATCTTTTGTAATTACTTATTTTTTTGATAATATATAACTATTCAGTTGGGTTATTCATTATAGATAGTATGCTGTTCATTGCAAAATCATATTTGTACATTACAAAGAATAATAACGACAACATAAATATTTATCACAATGAACATATAAGTAATTTGAAAGAATATGTAAAGAACTTGGATGAACAAACTAACATTTGAATCAACAATATGTTAATGAAGTGAGAAATGAACAATTGTAAATTTGAAAAATATTTTGAAATTTGAATTTTGAAAATCAGCGGCAATTTTGAATTTTTAAAATTCGAAAACATACTGAATTTTGAAATTAGGCGAAAATGTTCAATCCAAAATTGCAATTGTTCATTCAACAGAAAGGATGTGTTTATCACACTATATTTTTTATAAATGTTTATTCCAAAATTCCAAATGTTCAATAAAAAATAGCGTGTGTTCATTATACTACAATGTCCATTAGAATAAACCGAATGTTTATTGATTTACAACACACATGGGGTGAAAAAGTTGAGGAAAGAGAAACTGAGGTGGGTCCCACAAATGTTCATTCCAAAATTGCAAATGTTCAATGAAAATTAGCGTGTGTTCATTATACTACAATGTCCATTGGAATAATCTTGATGTTTATTGGTTTACAACGCACATGGGTGAAAAATTTGAGGAAAGAGAAATTAAGGTAGGTCACACAAACAAATGTTCATTGGGACCGTACACACCTAGAAAAAGGTACTTCCGTGCGCACCTTCAAATTTTCGGTGTGCATACTGGTCAAGAATCTAATTTGCGGTCGACCCAGTCATAGAAAAAGTAGAAAACCCGGTAGGTAGTAATACAATCTTTTTCCTTAGTGGGTCGGGTACATTCAATAAACTCCAACCCCCACACTCACGCCTCTAACCATCTTTTTTTCTTCTCTTCATCTTAGTGGGTCGGGTACTTCAGCCGTCGGAACTCACAGCCTCACCTTGATAACACAGCCTACTAGTTCACCACCATAAGGGTTAAGGTAAGTTGTAAAGTTGGTTTGTTCATCTTGTTAAAGAAACTAACTTTACTGCTTAAAATTGTTGTTTCACTTGTTATTCTCTATATCTGTTGAAGAATACTTAAAGTGGTGTTTAATTTTGATTATGTTTTAGTTGTCTGATTTCCGCCACCACTGGCAGCTCCGCACCATCATCAACCACAACCCCTAGAAGAAGTGCGAACCCTGTGGATTGCTTTGCACAAACTGGCAAGGTATCATCTCTCTCCTTCCCCATCTTCTTGTTCTTATTTGTTGTTATTTTCTCATGTTTTAGTGTAAGGAGTAAGTTGGTGCTAAATTTATACTTCCTCCGTTCCATAATAAATATGAAACATAGAGAATAGGCATAAGATTTAATAAACATCACTTTTGAAAGCCAAAAAGTCGTGAAATACCATTTTCATTATAAGAAGAAGGAGAGAGAAAAGCAAACCACACAAGTTTGTGATGCGTACTCTTGTCATTTTGTCACTATTTTTTTTGTTTCACTTATTTTGAAACGTTCTAAAATAGTAAGTGTTTCACTTATTATGGAACGGAGGAAGTATCTAGTTTTGCTTCTTATTATGATTTTTGAGGTGGGTTTTTGAATCTTCTTGTTCTTAGTTGTTATTTTCTCATGTTTTAGTGTAAGTAGTAAGGTGGTGCTAAATTTATCTATAGTTTTGCTTCTTATTATGATTTTTGAGGTGGGTTTTTGAATCTTCTTGTTCTTAGTTGTTATTTTCTCATGTTTTAGTGTAAGTAGTAAGGTGGTGCTAAATTTATCTCTAGTTTTGCTTCTTATTATGATTTTTGAGGTGGGTTTTTTGGGGTTTTTTTTTTCTCGATTTTTGATGAATATATAATTGTTGTTGATTGTAATTCAATTTTGCTTCTTCTTTTGCTGTTTTAGTTAAATACCTAAATTTTTTTCTTTTACCTAAAATTTTTAGTGTTGTGGGTTTGTGATGAGTTGTGAGATTGTTTTTTTAGTGTTCTATTGTTGAAATACAATGGGAGTAATAAAATACTAGTTGAGTTGATTAGTGAATTTGTATTTGAATGTATGTAAAATTACGAAAAGGAAATAAGAAAAGGATTTGTGAAACTTTTTTTTTTTTTTTTTCTCAAAGGAATACCTAATAAAAATTGAGTTATTTCTAATCCAATCTTCCTCCTACAAAGTACCACGCAAACAAGAATTTGCTCCTTCAGATGTAAAACTTGATGAGATTGTAAATCAGTTCGAAATGTTGAGAACTCGTCGTGAACACTTTTTGTTTTTTTATCTAAGTACTCTGAGGTTGTATGTGGACTATGTAACATTTTGTATTTAGTTATTTTGGTTATTTTTGGTGTGCGATATTATTGCAAAATTACGCTACCCCTGACTCGGAATCCTGGATCCGCCCCACTTTGTGAAGTTGTTAAATCCTGTTTAATGTTAGGTTAATTGTTATAGCTAGAGATATAGCATGTTCTCTCAGACTTAGGGGCAGCCCTCTTTTGCTGTATACTAGGAGTTTGTTTTGAAGTCTTATTATTATAGAAGTATGTTATAATTATAGTGCTTTATTTTCAAATGCTTATGTTATATAGGGTTTAATATTGTCGGGTTTTCTTAGAAGGTTGTGGTAAGTAGGGTTTATTTGAGGTTTAATGAGAATTATAAACCTTGCAGTTCATATAGATTAACCTGTATGTGTTATTGGAGATGGTAGGATTTATCCGAGAATCTCCGAAACAGGAGGAAGAAAGCGGTGCCAATCAACAAAAGCATAAGATATCGAACAGCCCAGAAAGTTTCAGGTTTGATTTTGAGGGTTATTCATCTGAATTTGGTGGGTTCTCTCTCGCTTCTGTTGAGCCGTTTCTTGATTTTGATTCCATTAAGGATTGGATAGAAGAAATGCAAGCCCCTGATAGTGCAGAGTCTAATAAAGCTGACATTGGAAGTGGACTTTGTGTAGAAAGTCGTTCCGAGGACCAAATTGGTAGTACTTTGGTTGATGTTGTTCAAGGTATGAATGACTCAGAAAAGCCAGGGTCTGTGAAGGCTGAATGTAGTGGCTCTGATGAGCATATGGATGGTAAAGATGGAATCGGTG
Organism: Beta lomatogona; assembly: GCA_947646795.1. Classification (NCBI taxonomy): domain Eukaryota; kingdom Viridiplantae; phylum Streptophyta; class Magnoliopsida; order Caryophyllales; family Amaranthaceae; genus Beta; species Beta lomatogona. The sequence continues at coordinate 829,570 of CANSNZ010000319.1, read as the reverse complement.
GCGACGATGGTTTGGTGAAATCAGATGTAGCGAAAGATTGTAGTATGGATGATTCTATGAAGAATGCTGAATTAGGTAGTTCTGAACTTGCTGAAATCAACTCTGATGGTTATTGTGGTGACACAAAGACTTCACATGGAGATGAAGATGAGTCTGGTATCGGGGTTTTGGGGGATATAAATCCCCATAAAATTGAAAATTTGGATTGCTCGATTGAGGAAGGATTAGAGAAGGTTACTTTGGTTGGTGATGATGGAGGCTTAGTTGTTACTGGTAGTGGCATGAAGAAAATGGATACTCCGGTTGTCAATGAGGAGTGTGACAGTGAGTCTGTCTCGGACTCTGAGTGCAAGACTTCTTCATCATCATCTACAGCATCATCATCCAGCAGTGATAGTGATGACGATGATGATGATGAGGAGGAGGTGAAAGAGAAGCTATTTGAAATCAAGAATGAGAATACTAAGCAGGCAGTTGATCTGGAAGAAGGTCAAATAATGGACTCCGATGCGGAACATATGGTTCCCTGGTCTGAGAACAATGAGAAGGAGGATGATGATGATGAGAATTCTGATGAAAATAGTGAAGAATTTCTATTTGGAGATGATGCTATTGCTGATGAAGATGGAGATATAGTGAAGGAACCTGTGAAGTCAAAGAATGAGCTGAAGGTGATGATTTATTTACCTGTTTTATTGTATTTATTTTCTGCTGCTCCATCAAGGATGTTTGCTTTTCCACAACTCAGATACTGCAACATTAATTAATACTCTATTATCTGTTTATATATAGATTCACTAGTCATTGGCAGAAGAGTGGCCTTTAATCTGTCTGTCTTTTGCTCAACTTCTATTGTAAGGAGTTGTTGGATGGGGGTTGGCCTTTTTCTATACTTCAAACGAGGTACCTGAAGATTGAGGGCACGTGTCATATTGGGCCTTCTACTGGTTTTCTTCACTAATACGAGTTTCTCGCATAAATTGTGTCTCATTAATTCGTCATAAGTCATAACCAAGAACTTTCAGTGTTTTACCAGGACTTTCTTAAGAACTAGATTATCACATGAATGACGCCTTATTAGCTTTTTGCGACTATATCCAGCACTTGGTCTGTGTTTTGTCGTGTTAAGTATCTTTTTGATTCTGAAGTTTCTATACTCTAATGCAGCCCAAGATATCTAAGCCTCTTTTCATTTCTGTTCTTATATAGAGAAAACTCATTCCATCATGCGTAATCCACTAGTATGTAACATCACAGTCGTTGAAAAATCTTTACGACTTAGTATGTTCTCTTCTTTTAGATAGTCCTTATAGGGGTCTTTTGAAAACAAGTTTCTGCAACTTTATTATTGTTAAGGGTAAACTAGGTATGAATGGACCTTCACAAACGGCAGACCTTACCATTGACAAGATCTACAATGGGTTGCTGTTGTGCTCCATTACTGATTCGTGAAAACTAAGTCCGACTGTAAATTAGGTAACGAGGTAGAAATAGATGTGTGTACTGGACTAGTGGCTTGACTGACAAAATTGTGTGCCTCTGTAAATTGGTATTTCCTGTTCTCGTGCAATTGTTTGCTCTATGTTGCTCTATGTGGAACCTGAATTGGATTGTTTATATATCGAACATGTATGAACGGAATCTACTCCCACTATTAGTGTTCACTTGAATTGCATTTACCAAGTTCCTCTCAGGTTGGCTCATGCAGATGCTATTCTCATGTCCTTTCCGACCTTTCCTGTTTTCAGTCCTTATGTTGAACTTTTTAATTATTTTCCTAAGTCAAAGTGGGTTGATTCTAAATTGCAGGTTCTTCCCCCAGTGCCTCCAGTAGATGTTACTCTACAGCCATGCCATCAGATATCGCCCGTGGGAGTTGTCTTATCTGTAAGTTCCTATCAACCTTACGTGTAGGCTACCTTGGTTTGTCGGTTTTCATATTTCCTAATTACCCTTCCATGCATAGAGGTGGATGTGATGGAGGCAGCCATCACGCTACCAACTTCTACGAGGAGGTTTTCCCCACCCCTGGTGGATTAGTGATTTTGTTTATAATTTGCCAGGTTTTAGGTGCTCAAGTTATAGTTGAAGGGTCAGAGAAGCATAATCCTCTTAGTGAGGGCTCAATATTATGGATAGCTGAAACAAGGTTGCCATTAGGCATTGTTGATGAAATCTTTGGGCCTGTCAAAACTCCATACTATATTGTGAGGTATAATTCAGAAACCGAAGTTCCCTCTGGTATTCAAAGTGGCACCTTGGTAGGGTTTGTTTTGGATTTTGTAGGGCATGTGCTGAATGATAAATATCTTTACCAGAAAGGGTATGATGCTTCTGGTGAGAATGATGAAGAGGTGTTGGACGAGTTTGATTTCTCTGATGATGAGAAGGAGGCTGAATTCAAGAGAATGTTAAAGATGTCGAAGAGAGGCAACAATAATAATCAAGGTCAGGGACCTGGGAACAAGAAAAAGAACAACAGAAACAGAGAAAAAACATGGACAAAAGATCAATCATCTATGTCTCAATCCTCAACAGTCCAATCATCCCAACCTACGCAAATGCAGCAACAGATGAGACCCCCTGTATCTTCCTCAAGAGAGGGCAATCAGGTGGGCCCATCTTCGACTGGGTCGATTTTCTCTGGCAGACCTGCTGTACCACTCTCAAGTCAGGGCCAGCAGTTTGAGCCATCTCCAATGGGGCAATTTTTTCCTAGGGGGCCTAATCTGTTTCCACAGCAGCTCCAGCAAGCTGCTCAGCAAGTTCAACAAGCTGGACTTCTTTTAAATACTTTATTTCCTAATGGGATGCCATTTCAGCAGCAGAATATGGCTTTTGGTGGTGGCTTTCAAATGAATGGCATGCCTTGGATGCAACAAAATCCTCCTCAGAATCTTCACGTGGCTTCAGGATCACCTGTACCATGGCAGCAACAGCAGCATGTTCCACAGATGCCTTTCGGAAATCAGCAGCCGTTTGATCTTAGTCAGTTGGTCAGGCCTATGAATTTTGCTGCAGGACCTACCAATGCACCTTGGGTTGGAATGTTGGGCCAAAATTTCTCCAACCAAGCTCCACTTGGTCTGCAAGGCCCAAGTTCTCAGTTCCCCACAGTGCAAGGGCAGAGCTGTAATTCACAGCCTCCGACTAGTTTCAGTGCAAACGAACAGGATTCTACTCACTTCAGTCGCGGATTCTCTTCTGGCAGAGGTGGCAGAGGCCGAGGAAGGAAGCCGTTTCACCGCAGAGGTGGTCAGTTTGGTGGTGGAAGAGGTCGCCAGCAGCCAAACTAATTGTTTTGTTATCTTCCTTTAAAAACCAGACTCTTGGGTAACTTTGCCCAATTTTAAGATGTAGGCTCATTATCAAGCCTGTGCATTGCACAATCTGTCTGACAATATCCTCTAAAAAAAAAGTTGTTTCTTCTCTCTCAAGTGGTGACTCACTTCGACCATGTTTTAACGATATTTTTGTCAGTCGATGGTAGTTAGGTTGTTAATATGCTCATTACTTAGGAGTAACTCCAAACAACTCTGACATTCAGATTTAGGAATGTGTAATTGAAGGTGACAAGTAATTGCAGTTTAATATTCATAAAATGTGTTCTAAAAGTATAATTTTGTCAAGATTTTGAAGTTTGACCAATGCTTGATCAATATATTTTATTAGATATTAAAATGAGTATAATAACTATATCAGTCTTATGTTATAAATCACTATATATGAAGTGTAGAATTTAAAATTTATCAATTGAAATTCAAATTTTTTTAACCACAAAAATCTTAGGGTTTGTTCTCCCCAACTTATTTTCAGTTCAGTTGAGTTCAGTTTAATTCAGTTCGGTTCAATTCAGTTTAGTTCAATTCAGTTCAGTTCCTAAATGATAATAATTACTATTAATTAGTTATAATTTAATTCAGTTCAATTCATTTAAGTTGTTTTATGCCGAAGAGAACAAACACTTAATGTTGATCAGTAGTATCTTGGCTCGTAACTACTAGAGCCTTGTAAATATTTAGCATCTTACCTCGAGGAAAAGCTATGTCAAGTATCAGACCAATAATTTGAGCGATACACTCCAGGTTTTTATTTCCAAGTATGGGAATCTCAGGACCAGTAGTAGTAGGATTTGTTCTCACAAATAGTAAAGTATGTCGAAGTTTTTTGTAAAAATGAAAATTATTAAATCCAAAAAAAATCTCATAACAAGTTGATAAAAGAGTTAGCAATCGATTTTACTGGTAAAAAATTCGATATATAGTTTTTCCCCAAACCAAAAACATTTTTTTTTAGATAAAACATTCTTTCGAAAGAACATTCTATCCTCCATATAGACATCTTAATTCTTAGGATCAAAAACAAAAGTCAATCTAGTTAAACTTCAAAGTTACATACCACGACATTGGTCAACAAATGTGTGCCTACGCCATTTACAATTAATTTATACCCAATAAAAAGAAAGAGTATTTCACTTGATTTTCATCGCACTTAAACAAAAAACTCCACTACTTTGTGCTTATTTTTTTCCAACAAAAAGAGGATGTTTCGACCTCTTTTTGTAGTACTTGTAGTACAATTTACGCTATTTTCAACAGTTGTCAACTCGCACAACGAATCGGGCGAGTGGAGTTGCGAGTCATCCGATTCTGGTACCCAACTCGTTGCCGGGTTTCGACCCGGTGTTGTTACTCTTGATGGGCACCCGGATGATTGGGTTGATGTTGGTGGGTTTGAATTCTCTCTCCTCCCTGCTCTTGACCCACATGAAGATGATGCGTATAAAAATGGAAAAATGACTGTTAAGGTTTGTTCTAATTTCAAAGTTTTTAGCTTTGTGTTTGTGTTTTTTGTTTTTTATGTTTAAAGATTTGAGCTTTGATGGTTTATGTGTTGTGGGATCTTGTTGGTTTCTGGGTTTATTTTAATTTTGTTTGAATTGATTTTTGATGTGAAATTTTAGTTTGTTAGCTGTTTAGAGTTGTGAAAGTTGCATTTTTTGTTTCTGGGTATTTTGATTTAAGCTGTTTCTGGGTTCATTTGGTCGTTTTGAATTTTTTGTTTTTGAAGAAATTTGATGGTTTATGTTTTTGTGGGATCTTGTTGTTGGTTTCTGGGTTTATTTTAGTTTTGGTTGAATTGGTTTTCTGATGTGAAATTTTAGTTTATAAGATGTTTAGAGTTGTGAAAATTGCATTTTTTTTCTGGGTATTTGATTTAAGCTGTTTCTGGGTTCATTTGGTAGTTTTGAATTTTTATTTTTGAGGAAATTTGGTAGTTTTGAATTGGATATTGATGTGATTTTCAGCTTTTATAAGTTGTTATTGTTGGGAGTTTTGGAAATTCTACCTTTTTTTTTGCTAGGTTATTTGATTGAGCTTTGATGGTTTCTGCATTGTGGGTTTTTGCAAGTTTTTGGGTTCATTTGATGTTTTTGATTTGAATTGGATTTATATGTGAAATTAGCTTTTGAAGCCGCTTTGTTCTGAGTTTTGACTGATATAACTTTTTTTTGTAGGCACTACATGATGGTAAAGATGTGTTATTTTTGTTGGAAGTTGATGGAGAATATGCTTACTCCAAAGGGTAACTTTTTGATTGATCTCTTGTATTAGTTATTTTAGAGAAATTGTTATTTTGTTGGTGTAGTATTTAGATGTGCATAACTTGATGGACCTGATTTATTGGGGATGCTGATGGGTGGGAAGTTGACATATGAGGTAATTATTGCCACACTTGGACCTTAATCGCTTGAGAAGCTTGTCCGTGATACTGTAAACTTGAAGTTACGTATTTGGTTCCCTGGAAAAGGTTGGTTTTTGGCTGTTTCACTCACTGGTGGAATTTGTAATGCCATTCAATTTAGTTTTGGACCATGATAAGAGGCTGGTCGTGTTATATGTTTTGTGCTCAATGATATCAGATATCACTTAGGTAACTTTCAGTGATTTGTTTTGGTCAAGATGGTGATTGGTGAGTTTTTGCTTTTTGTGGGAATTCCCTGGTGATATTTATTTCAGTTATCTCTTGACGTGGTGGTTTGGAGGAAAAGTATGACAGGATTTTCTGTCCTCTAAATAGTCATCTCAAGTGTTTTAATGTTTCCTTTTGTTTGGCCAATGCTTTTCCTAATATAAACTTATAAATCAGCGTAGAATAATTGGTGGATGGTGGATTCTTTTGCTGTCTGATGGGAAAGAATTGTAAAGCAAAACCTTCATAGTAGGCTAAGTTATAATTATTGGTTTATCAATCAATACTGTCATTATCAGTATCTGATTTATTTGCCTTTTTTGGCTGCTAAAGCCTAACATTATCTAAGTGGATATATGCTGATTAATACCTTATGCTAATGCAGAAATAGTAACAAATGTCCATCTGTTGCTCTTATGTTTCAGATTGGTGAGAATGCTACATATCATAATGTAAGCATCTTTGTCGAATTCTTATACTTTTCTGTCTTTTTCCATTTTTTCTTTCTATCATGTAAGAATAACCACCAAATATGTTGTCATATTTCAGATGGGTGGTTGTAAAGAGTCTCCTGGTTCCTGTACCAATAAGAGTTGTCGTGGCTATGAAGTTGACATTATGCATTTCTCGATAGGAACTGCTATACCAGGACGCTTATATGGTGGAAACTTGGTTGATGTTGGAACTGGCGGTGACAGGTGTAGTATCTCATGTTCCCTTATGATCATTAGCAACTAGCTAAGCAGTTTTTGGGTCCCAGAGTATCCTACATTGTCTTACCTTTTCTCTTCTTTTCCCCCATGTGTAGATTTGGTCACCTGGTTGATGTTTATTCCTGGAATCCACACTGTCGATACCTTGATGGACATGGGCCTTCAGGTTGGAAACTTCTAACTCTAGGCTTATGACTATGCAAGTTGCTTTTCTTATCTATTCTGATCTTATTAATTGTGAGTTGTTTCTTCAAAGAACTATCCAGAGTTCTCTCTATTGAAAATTTCCGACTCCAGGTCTTAATCAGCAGTCAGTTATGAATTCTTTTCCTCTGATTTTTAAAACATGCAAAGCTATAAAGTATAAACTATAGGCTTGCATTATTATTTTTATTATTCCTCACAAATGTCAGTATAAGTGGTAATTTGCTGAAGATCTTTTCCTGACTTGCTTTTATCCTTCTCTACGTAATCTCTATTTACATCGACATTATAGTGTTCGGTTGAACATGTTGTTTGATACTTTAATGCTGGCATCTTTCTTCAGGTTCCAATAATACTGCTCATAATGATTGGAAAGGAGCTTGGTGGCACAGCAGCCTCGATGTTCACTCAGGTTGGGTTCTTATCACTTAAATTTGTCACATCAGTCATCGGCAAATAATTGCCTGAAAGTTGAACTGTCTCAAACTTTCATGATGTTAATATTAATATTTGAGCTCACATTGACAGGGTTTGTGGATGAAGATAGCCCATATGCATCTAACGGAAAGAAGGGAACCTATTATTTTGAATTTTCAAGGCCTTTGAGGACCATGGACCGGTTTCAACAGGTTTTTTCTCTTTTTTGGCTATCATTATTTTTGATTAGGTTCTAAAACTTAGGAAAAACATACATTTTCAAGACCCATATGCTTCAGGATACGACTATTTGTGCACATACCCTTAGGCCTTATCTGTCAATATCCATATTATCTATTCCATGTCATCAAATTTCAAAGCGCAAAATCTTGGATCATAGGTTGACTCAGCCGTTTTGTTATAGCTGGGTTATGGCTGCATGCAATGGACCCCATATTTTGTATGATTGGAGCCTTTCTAGAGGCATCGAGTAATTTTGATATCAAACAACATTAGCCATTTGTTTCATTGGGTGTTTGCTATCAATTTCTAGTCTCAAATTAAGGGTCCTAATAGCTTGATGAAAATTTGAACTGTAGCATGTGAAGTAAATGTGGTTCTTCACAAGCTAACATTGAAGTTTTACTGTTGTGATGGCACTATGGCAGGATGCTCAATTCAAGATTGGTGACACAAGCAAGTTCTCAGCAGCTTTTTGGTACCCAGTGGATGGTAATCCATGGCATGGGTCGGGTCATTACACAGTCAGCTGTGATTGGCTACCATTGGATTTTGTTTATGGAGGGTCTATGCTTGCTGCAACCAAGGCCTCAACATCTAGCTCCTGGGATGCAGCTGTTGCTTTCTCTTTCCTACTCTCGGTAGTTGCTTTCTGCACATCGGTTTTTGTGGGCTATCGAGTCTCTAAGCGGAGAGATGCGCCTTATACACAGATGGGTCTTTAGGATATTAGGCGATTAGTGTGTTGTATTATAATATTTTCTTACCTTAAATTTTATTTGTTTCACACTTGGTTGCCTTTTTTTGTTATATTCAAATGTATTTGTTATAGTTCATGTCTCAGATTACATTATACTTATGCAATGGAAGGGCTTCTTTTCTTTCTTTTAATTCTTTTTCTTTTTTTGACATTGTTTGTTCTTGATATGATTTGTGGATCATTCCCACCTCTGAATATCTTCATTGTTTGGGATTTTTTTTTCTGCATCACTTTTGGGTGAAAATTATTTCCAAAAGTCTATTTATTGTGCATGATGCCATTGATTAACAGCATTACTGCATTACCATCTGATCCGTACCCTGTCTTTGGTTTTTATTCCCATGTTTGGGGCGTTTGTATGCGAATTACTGGTTAATCAGGCATATATTGCTGTCTCCAAAGATCTTTTTAAGATTAATGAAACATGAAAATACAATTTGTCATATATAAATTTTCTGTATGTTTCTAGGACATTTCTACATTTATATAAAATATGTGCACTCTATTACCAGACCATAAGCAAAAAAAGAGGAAGAATCACTCAGTTGTTTACATGAAATTGGGAAGAGATCTCCAACTCAGTTATGTGACCATAATGCAAAGCCAGCATACTGACTAACTGAAGGCCATGATATAAGTATCTGAGGGTGTCAGAGTATGGAGCACATCCCTGGATCATAGCCAGAGTAAGGAGGGTACCCTACTACAGCAACAAGCTCGCACTGCTTGCACCAGGATTTGTTGCAGGGTGACGTGCACGGAGGGTGGGCCCACTGCCTCTGTTGCTGATCGTTGTACTTCTGACATGAGCCACAGTAGCAGTAGGGCCCACATCTTTGCGGTTTTGGTGGACCCACACTTACGATTTCTGGGGTCTGTCCGATCTTCTTAAGAGCCTTAAAGATCGGCACTGGCTCAACCTCCCCTATAACTGTAAGGATACCCTTATTGCCATCCATTTCCAGTTTCTCTACACCTGTTTATAAATAAATATACAGATTTTATTTCTGATGTTGGAGATTTTAAACTGAGAAATGCTATTTCCTCCCCCATATAAGTTTGAACACTTTTTTTCATCTGCCCTACAGCAGTTTAAGTACTCATTTTGTCGGCATTTTCCCACTAATCTATACTTCCTCCATTCCAAAATAAGTGAAACACTTCTCTCATTTATGGGAGAGCTTTTTGAGACAAGTGTTTCACTTATTTTGGAACGGCAGAAGTATATTCTTACATACCTCTTCTTGTAAACCTACTATATCTTTTCCCATCTACTTTACTTCTAACATAACAATACAAATATCAAACTATTCCCTGTCACATGTACTTTTCCAATTCAATTAAAACCCGACTAGGCAACAACTTATAATCTTCTAAAACTTTTTTTACTGATATAAGTGTTCAAACTTCAAACTAAAAATTGACAGCAGTACAATCTGAAACTGTGTGTTCTTACCTTCAATTTTGGCCACTGCACTAAGTATTTCTTTCTGACTCTTCTTGCCGCTGATGTTCACTTTCAGAACAGTTCTCTGCATCACCATGTCATTTGGTTTCAAGATATCATTGGAAGGTAAACAGTTCACCAGAAATAGAAAATATCACAGAAATTTCAATGTAAGTGTAAATAACATGCTATACTAGTATGGATCCGAAATTCATACCTTTTTGCCCATTTCTGTTTGTCAAGAGTTGCAAGGCAGAATTCAACCGAAATCTTTCTGGTAGAATTTGAAGGAAAGTCTTTTTTTCTACTTCCAATTTATATTACTTGCAGTGACTTCTTCAGGAAGGGAAACCATGCAAAATATAGTAAGGGTCAGAGATAGGAGTTCTGACTCGATCATATATTTTCAGCATAATCTGCAGCGACGGGAGTCCAATATAGTAAGTTTTCCGCAGAGACTTGGCCTGGTTCTTCCACTGCCAGTTTTCAGATATCTGGGCTAGAAGAGGTAAACCATGCAAAATAATTCCGAGTTGTATCAGCATATCAACCAGCACGACACGAACAATTTCCATAGCGGGTTTCCCCTCCATAACTGGAGACAACATGATGATTATAAGAAGAACTAGATAAACAAAAGCTAATCTCTTGAGTAAGGAGAGCAAAAAACGCCAGTCTCCAAGAGCACGCGGTGTGTTGGAGGGTTCATTGTCATTTAGCCTCTTTCTAAATTTAGTAACCTTGCAGAACTGCATTGTGTTGAGTAATAGGGCTGTTAATGCAAGAAACTTGGCAGCATAGGCGAGCCATTTTAGCACAGTCTGATATGCAAGAAGATCATAAGCGTGATAAGAGATGGTTTCTTTTGGTGGCAATAGAATCTCTTCACCAATGCTTAACAGAATGGTATAGCTGAGAATTTGAATGGCAAACATATTAATACATACTGAAGAAGCAAGGCTTACTGAAATTTGGTCCATGTAAAGTTTTTGACTCCATATTATGGTGATCTCCATTGCAAGGATTACTACTCGAAGAACTCCTTCAAAGATATTCTGGAAGGCTACATCTCCTTCATGTTCATCCTGTTTGAATATGTTGTATGTAATTGTTTTGCTCTCGATTTTCATTGGACTAAAATAGAGAGGATCATCTGCATTTCTTTGGCTCGTTATGCTAATACCAATTTTTGAATCTCTCAACCAGCGTAAATTCTTTGCTGGGTACTGAACTTTCATTTCAATCAAGCAGTCTAAACCCCGTTCAACATGAACACCTGTGTCAGCCATTCCACACCCGATCAGATACATTATCCCACTACGAGGATCATAAAGCCCTTCCACGAACAGAGAAGTGTCAGATCTGTGGCTTCGGCTGGCAGATACAATGGGAATTTCAGATATGGTCAGACACAAAGAAACATTCAGGAGACCGTTATCATTGAGTAAAGTTTTAGTATCTGCTAAAACTCCTTTATGCTGAATCTTATACACATAGTCATAGCGTGCAAGAAATGGACCTATCGAGATCATTTCCAGCTTGATTGATACCCCAGCTACACTAGAAACTTCAGCATCAATATATAATTCATCTGTTAGATCATAGGCTTGAGAAAGACTAAAGAAGCCTCCTGCTTCTTGAATTGCTGGATACCTCAAAACTGACTGCTGAAGAATTCTGGCGATACAAAATGACTGGCTTTGCTTCCTAAATTTATCTGCCTGATCGATCTTGGAGTAATTGTATGATAAATAAGAGTCAACATACCAACCATACCTGGATTCCAGATGGAAGGGCCTATGGATAACATTTAAAAACAAAGGTGAGAATAAACCTTCTATGCTTCCAAATACAATACTCCTCTGCCTAATAGAAAATGATCGAGGAAAATACATGGAAACTTTAGCATTCATCCCTTTCGGGACAGATCCAAGCATACATAGCATTCCCGTGGAGGAATCCCACATGCCTTCAGCCATTAGTGTCATGCTTGAAGAACCAGTCCTTGATGATGCTGTGAATCGGTCTAACTGAGCTGGAACGACTCTGAGTACTGCGGATACCTTTGCATTACTGGCTTTCCCATGAGAACTCTCTTCCTTGCACTTCACATTCTGTATCACGAGTTTTACATTTCTATTACTCTTGTCAACGGACACACCCTCGTTCCCTAGCACGAAGGGACCTAGTTTCCCAATGTCAGTGAGATTGTAGTTTGTGTGATGACCAGGCAATATATTGAAAATCTCATTTGACATTTCTTGGAACATTTTACAGAAGTCTGAACCACTAAGATTGTTTGCACCATCTTCCATCAGCTCTTTCTGATGAGCATATGTATTACAAGAACTTGATTGACTAGGATCGAACTGACTGAACTGATACTCTGATGACCAACCCAGCTGCGAAGATATGAGGACCTTATCGAAGAATTTAAAGCTTTCTCTTTCGTGCACACTTCTTATTTCTCCCTGAATGGCTCCTGCAGACAGACCAGACATCTTTGGTTACTTAAGAACGAGCACCAACTGATCATCTTGCATAAGAATAGGGCACTGATTTCCAGGACTCGGGTTCCAATAAGCATTCCATTTTCGAGAGGGCAATGTCGTATTTCCCAACAAACACAAAGTTAGCTCCCCTCCATTCTCCTTTGTTTCAACATACACACCTTCAAACACTATTGTCAGAACAGACAAACCAGGGTTCATAGAGTACATGGTTCTAAGATCAGAACTGAATGACTTACTCCTTGTTATTCCTATAGACATTATCCCACCTAAACCCACTCCATTTTGCACATCATCAAGTAGATTTACATCCTTGACCTCAAAATTTATCAACTTCAAAGCATTTGATCTGCTCCCTAGGGGTAAATCAGTCACATCAAAAGGCATAAGAGAGGCTAATCCATTGTTCTCTTGCTCCCAATCCCCGTTATAAAAAGAGAGTTCATTCTTAATTTTCTCAACCTTGGCATCAGTCAATTCTACTTTGGATCCTGAAGATAGAATTCTACTGCAATGCCTTTCGATTTCAGCGAACCGTTTGTATTCAAAGACCAAAGGTTGAAGATCAACATAGTCCATATAGGAATCTTCATAAGAAACTGAGAAGTTGAAGAGGTGAAGCAAATGTAGAATGGTCCAAAGTCCATACACTACAAACTGGTTCTTCATTGTTAGATATCAATTCTCAGTTTTTTTTGATCCCCTATATACTCCTCAACAATTATCCAAAAAGGAAAAGGTAAAACTTGTACAAGAACTCAAAAAAATTGGGTATGTAGGAACTTGGAAAAAGATGCAAAATTTACAAAGAAGATCTATAATCTTGCAAATCAAAGTTTTCTTTTGTTTTCATTAACAGTGTGTAAAGATTACAAGCATATTAGGCTAGAAACTGATATTTAGCCACAAAAATGATGTGAGAATAAAAGGGAAACAAGGATTAAACGTCAAAGATGGGAATATGCATATAATGATCATAAGAAAGAAGGTGGTGACTGATCTTTTATTGTCTGTTTTGTCTTGCAGGTGCAGCTAGAAGTACAGAAAATTACTCAGAAGATTTGGTTTGTAAAAGAGAGCAAGTGAATCTGTGCAGGTACTACTACTTCAATTGTTTAGTACTTGATAGTTGGTACCTGACAGTTGGTAGTTGGTACCATTGACCTTGGAGAGTGTGATAGGAATCAAGATTCAAGCCAAAACTTTTAAGGTTGACTTTATTTTTTCCCCTGGAGACAGTGAACAAGAACTATAGAACCATAGAAGTATTGTTAAAGATTTTAAATTATAAGAAAGGGAAAACGAAGTTCATCTATATGTAAAAAAAAAAATCTTTGCATTGCAATGCCATGAGAAGTGCATTTTTTGATACAATAATCAAGAAATATAGAAAATCCTACTTTTAATACGAATATACTAAACTATTTGGTGTATTATTTCTAGAATATAACTAGAGCCCTCTTTTTTCTGAATCCATATCACATAAATAACTCAATCCCTCCCAGCCTATATGGATACTGAATGCCAAAATTTTAAGTTTCATGACACTTTAGAGGTGGGAATTCCCCTAAGCCCTCTACGCTTCCCGTCTCAAGAATCTTTGCTTAATTTTTTTTTTTGAAATTATAAATTAATTCATTGATTCAAAGTCATACGACATCTACAATAGAAGTCAAAACTAAACAAATACATATCAAAATGAAAATAAATACAATTCTAATATGACAAAACCACGATATTTGAGTAGATCTAACACTTCGAAAACCCTCGTCTTCACATCGTATTGCGATGCAGCCTTCCGCACGGGGTCTATCGATCTTTTGTAGTTTTGAAGTAGAACTAGATTCAATTCAAGTGATTGTAAACGAAGTATTGATATCTGTTGCAACCCCGCACAAATTTCAATCAACAAATCAACCTCTTGAATTACACAAAAACCCAAAAACAAAGTCTCCAAACTCTCACATGGAGAGAGATAAAACCCAATATATGGGTAGATATATCCCAATAAATGGGTAGAAAAACTCTCAATTAGAGAGAGACTGAAGTTTATTAGAAACATTAACATAAAAAACTAGTAACAAAAGGAGAAAAGGGGCTTACCACCGCCCAAAAGGGTGGCGGTAGCCCTGGGATTGAAAATTAGGGTTTTGTGGGAGAGAAGAGAGAAAAATAAGGGAGAGGAGGCGTAGGGAAATTAATCTTTGCTTATTAAGTTAGCTTAAACAACCTAATAGGTCAATTATCCAGTAGTAGTGTACAAGAGTCTAGTGCATCACTCTTCATCTTCTTCCAAATATCATGTATTTAGGCCATTATAAGCATAATGATTCTAAATGAATTCTATGTGTTTAAAATCTTTTACTACATCAATTCTCTCATTTTTTAACATTTGCATGTTTATATAATTTTAAAAACTATATTTTTGAAATTCTCAACAATATTATACTCATTCGCAAATCACAATGTTATCAGGATCGAGATCGTAGGAGTTGGTAGGATCGAATCGTAGGATCGTAAGATCTTACAATTCGGTAAAATAGAGATAATTATGCTAGAATATGGTGAGAACCTCATGTTAAAAATTTACACATATTAATAATGACTTATTTCATTAGCAAATGGTGATAATTTTTCAATATTATAAGATTGAAGTAATATGCAACCAAAAACTAATAGGAAAAATATAATATGTGAAATTACTTTACGATTTTTCACAATAGAATCGGATCGTAGAGTCGTAGGATCGTATTAAGATCCTACCATGTGATTTTTTGTGGTTAGATAGGATCGAAAGATCCTACAAAATTAAGATCCTACGTAGGAACGAATCGAGATTGGTGAAATCCTTCCGAATCGTGGGGTCGTAAAATCTGGGCCGGAATTTTAACAGCAATGCCCATTCGGACTATTAAATTTCCTTCCTATTCTATAAAAATAAAATAGATAAATAAAAATTATCTCTATTCACAAGTTTCTCAAGTCGAACATAGCCGTACTCAGTCACTTCCAAATATTTTAAGCCAAGCTCGAATAGTTCACGAACTAATTAGTCTCGTTAGTCATTACTCATTAGCCGTTCTCCCTTTGACTAACCATTTAGGTGTGCATTGTGCAACGTCGCACCAACAATTTATTCACACTCTCCCTCACTCTCTACTATCAGCACTTCCAATGGCTTCCGACGCCGCCAAGCAACGGCGGCTAACTCCTACAGCGCCGCCGAGAACCCTAGACGTCCGAAAATACGCCGATTCTCGAGCCGCCGAACTTGATTCGCTTCACTCAATCGTCTCAAATCGGCTTAACAACGACTTCCGTTCTCGGCGTAACAAGCGGCGCCGAACAACTGGTTTCGACTCCAAGCGGCGCCGCTGGAAGGATTCTAAAGCCGGTGAGAAGGAGGAGGGAGAAAATGAGAAAGGGGAGAAGAAGTTGTCACGTAGAGTTCGCCGGAGAATTGAGTTGACGAAGAATAATCCAGAATTAGGGTTTAGTGTTTCGGGTGATGGGACAAAGAGGTTGAGAACTCATGTTTGGCATGCTAAGCGATTTACGATGGAGAAAATTTGGGGGTTTTATCTTCCCCTTGGATTGCATGGCAGGTGTTCGACGAAATTCTCCTCTGTTTTTTCTTTCTTGTTGTTGTTGTTGTTGTTGTTGTTGTTGTTGTTGTTGTCGTCGTCGTCGTCATTTTTGTTGTTGTTGTTGTTGTTGTTGTTGTTGTTGTTGTTATCATTGTTGTTGTTGTCGTTGTCGTTGTCGTCGTTGTTGTTGTTAAATTATGTTGAAGGAAAGAATTTTGGTGCCTACTTGAGCTGGTGCACTGATAACATAAGCAAGTTTATTGTTTATATTAACATAATTAGCTAGTGAATTGATTTGTTTGTTCTTTAATTTGTTGCATAAGAGGTTACAGCGTTTCATAGTGTTTGTCGAGTGTGAGCGTGTGCTGTGTGCTTTGTACTGCTTCAGTTGGTTGCAAAGGTTTTGTGTTGTGCGGAATTGATTGAGAAATGTGGATACTTGAGGTTGTATGATTGAAAAATCAGTGCATTGCATGATTTGTGTATATGAAAAGGGATAGGCGGTTATGATTTAGTTAGCTGATGCTATTTAATCTAGTTGCTCTCAGAATAATTGTATTTGAAAAGGTTTTGCATTGGCCATTGGACCTGAATAATAAGTTTGTTATTGATATAGCTGATTTAGCTCTGTTTTTCTATCGTCGGTTTTATGATTAAATTGTCTTATGAGGGTTGTCAGCTCTGGTTCTTGTAAGTTAAATTTTGGCTGGAATAGGGTGAGTAGCTTGTTTGTGAGGTGAAGACTCTGATTCTTGTCACATTTGGAAGTGACCAGATTGTGTTGGTCTTTTGGTTCGAGAATAATCTAAACTAAGCAGAGTAGGGGATATTACATTTAATGGGTTCGCAAATACGAGTTATTAAATTATCTAGTTCATTAGTACAAGATAGATATATGGTCATTAGTACAAACATCTAAATGAAATTGTGTAAGCTTTTATTAGAGAAATTGAGTTTTTTTTTTTTTTTTTCACCTTACCATTTCTCTTTGAGGAAAGTGGATATATGTTGTTAATGGGAACTTTTCCTGACAAATTATCTTTATGCCCTCAAATTGTAATTGTTTTTCTAATTTTATATGGTGTAGTGGAAGAGGATCGAGGGCTCTTCTAAAGTGGTATAAACAAGGGGCTCTTGTACATGATGCAAGCTACTACAGTGCTGTTCAGTTGGAGGGTCCAGAGGCAGGCATTTCTCATTTTCTTTTGATCTGAATTGTTAATGTGATTACATTTATTAATGAATAAAAATTAAGCTCTTAATATAATTTTTGGCTACTGGTTGTGAGTGGTGATGATAAATTGAGAGTACCTTAGAAGAAAATAATATCACTTCCTCTCACCTTTTTTTTTTAATGTTAGTACTGGCTATATGCCGATATCTTTTAGAAGCATGAAGTTTCATATGAACTTTCAAATCTTAGGTTTATTACTACCTGCTGAGTGATCAAAACTGTAAACTATTCCTGCTAGGTTCTATATCTGTAATGGGCGCTCTTCTGAATTAATAGTATCTTTCCATAATTTTTCAGGATGCATTGTCATTGATTCTAAGCATGTTACTGGTTCCTTCCTCAATGGATTGCTCTGAAGATATCCGCAAACGCTTGCTTTCTGGAGAAATATATGGACGTGCTATGGTAGGTAGGCTTTGTCACATTATTCATGTTAGCATTGAAATTAATGAAAGGGTCATAATTTTTTGTCTCCTTTGTAGCTTCACCATGACAGACAGGATGGTTATAAAGCAATTTGCCCTGTAACCTTTATGTGGCGACCAGTCCGCCAGCCCGGTAACGTTGACACAAAGGATCAAGGAAGTGATGAGCATATTGGGATTGAATCAAGCTCTCACCTGCGCCAGCTTTGGATATGGATGCATCCTTCTGCGTTTGGTGAAGGGCTTGATAATCTAAAACTTGCTTGTCAAAAGATGGTAACTTCTTGTTGACACGATTTTATCTTTAGTCATAGATATATTCCGTTCAAGTTGATTTTGACTTTTCCTATCAATTTAAAATTTCTGTGAGGAGATGCTGATGCGTGCTAGTTTCTTATTCTCCATCTAGAAATGTTTGAATGAATGCTTTGACTTCCAAATGTGATATTTAATAACTTAGGAGATGCTCTTCAATATTTATATATGTGTTTTTCTGTGATAGAAGATTTACTTGACCCTGACTTATTAATCATCTTGTGCCAATTTCAGATGAATGAGAAAGGTGTTGTGGTCAGTTGTGTGTCCCTTGA
The DNA here is from genome assembly GCA_947646795.1 of Beta lomatogona. Lineage (NCBI taxonomy): Eukaryota > Viridiplantae > Streptophyta > Magnoliopsida > Caryophyllales > Amaranthaceae > Beta > Beta lomatogona. Next base: position 811,470 of record CANSNZ010000319.1, on the reverse strand, counting down.
CGGAAAACTAGGAACATTAGAAGTCATGGGATATGGAGCATTGCAACTTCTTCAAAAGATACTGCATCCTATTACTTTGTGAGTTATCCTTTGTTGGTGTATCATTTTTAATAAGATGTTGCAAGAACTGATGGATATATACATACCCTGTTACTGGCAGTCCGGTGGAGGATTGCTTAAAGTCAAGGAGTGCTTCAACCCCAGGGTATAAGGATGGATGTGAAATACAGCAGAAGAACATCCTTGAAAAGGAAGAGTACTTTTCTCCTGGGGCAGCTGTACTACTTACAGTTGTTGACCCACGTTCGGCATGTCACAAAGGTTCTGCGGCAGTTCCAGCCTTACCTTTAGCCAATGATTTAAGCAGCTCAATGGAAGAAAAAGGCAAAGACAATTCTGCTGGAAACCTGCTTATGGAGGAAGAGGTACTTTCTACCTTGCAGTCAAAACATGACAGCAATATCTCTTTATCTAACTGCAAGGACTTGTGGGATGCCAGTATTGGGGTTTGTCCACCTGTGGAGGAGCACATTCTCTGTTTGGAGAGGCATCAAAAGTCTTTGGATTTATTTTGCATAAAAGATATGTCTTCGACACAGTTTGTGTCTACTGATGAGGGTCACTTCTCAAGTTTCTGTCCAATCTTGCTACTAAAAAACACTGGTGAGGCAGGCCTCCATACTGGGTATGTTTCCTTACCTCTATGCAGTTCTGTGAGAATCATAGCTTACTAGACTTTCTGCTTTTGATATGCACAGGTTGCTTTCAGTTCCTATGTGACTGATGTTTAGACCAAAGTAGTGTATAATGTACAATCTCTTTAATTGAACTTGATTTACCCCATAGGTGTGTAGTGTCACCTTATGCTTTATAACTTTAATGTTTTTGGTGGTAGGATGGTGAGGTTGGGGGTGAAAGAGGGGGGGATAGTTAGGGGGGTTTAGTTTATTACAGTAGATGGCATAGCTAGTGGAGAGGGTGTGGGTGAAAGAGTTAGAGATGATTAGGGGATGATTAGTCTATTTCAGTGGAGAGCGTTGTTAACTAGATTGCTTAAGAAACCCAGGTGATGTTCTCAGTGCCCTTGTTTATATATACTTCATATATGTACTAGGCTAGTGGGCTTAGTCATACATGGGGTAAAAATTTTGTTAAAAAATGTATTTCTTTCTTGAAAATATTATAATGAACTGATACAATAATACCCCATTTATTAAAGAACACATGTCATGGAAAGATTATGTGATTAATTTACACTAGTACTTAGACCTAGGTGCACCCATGTCTATTTTCTTGCTTATTTGGATAGTTAAAATTTTACAAATGCGGAAAAAATAAGCCCATACGAGCAGCAAGGTAGTCTTGGGTGCATAATGAACATAGTTCGAAAATGCGGTTTCAGTCGGGATCACGGTAACAGCCACAATGATGCGAGAACTGGGATGATGCTGTTGTCATACCACCAAATATTGGCTCAGACCATGAGATATCCCTTGAACCCGCATAAAACGCGGGTTTTTTACACCTTTACTATGCGGGTAGTATCGGTTCGGTAGATTTGAATACCTTTACGACACGGGCAATACGATACGATACGATGCGGCCTTGTTTTGACACCATGATAATGAAGCAATGAGAGTAGTGCTAGAGAAACCGAGTGGATAGTAGGGATCTGTCTTGATTTTAATTTGGTGGTACTTGTGGTTTGTCTTTAAGATTTTATTATTATTATTATTTTTGTCCACAAATCGAAGTTCATGTTACTTAATGATTGACAAACTTCATTGTTCCAACGTTTAGTAACAAATTGGTTGTCCAGTTTCAGCAGTATTTCTGATAGATTCTCCTAGGCTTGACTTGATTTTTCTGCCTCTGTTGGTATATCAAATAACATCTCAATTCCTCTTTCCTTTCAGATGGTCTATTATACTCCCTATTTCTTGGGTTAAGGCTTTCTGGATTCCTCTCATTTCTGGTGGAGCTCATGCCATTGGTTTGAGAGAGAAGCATTGGGTTGCTTGTGATGTATGTGCATTTCGACCATTTTACCTCTTGACGAGTTTTTATTCCATCCATATATAGAACTTTTGCCTCCCATTGTGCAGGTCGGATTGCCTTATTTTCCGTCGGATTTTCCTGATTGCAATGCAAACTCTTGCTCAATGGAAAGAGAAGCAGCAGCAGTTGACAAAACAATGGAAAATCGTTCTCCTGCCATGAGACCTTTTGAAATTCCCATACAACTTCCTTGGAACAGCAATTGGTTTGCTTTTAACAGAGGTTCTGAAGAGGGAAGCGAAACCGATTATTCTAGTAATATATGTGGTAATGGAGAATATTCTGCGGACCTAGAAGGCAAGCTCAGTGACAGACAACTTGTTAATGACAGTGGATCTTCTGAAGTACTTGTAGCGAGGACATCTAAAATGCTAACTTCTTTTTTGAAGGAAATATCTGGTGATAATTTGCTGTTGTTCCCCAAGGGGATAGATAGGCCGAGCTTTTCACATTTAATGATGAAAGAAGTAAAAATCAGCCCCTCACATCTGGGCACTTTGATGACTGACCGAAGGAGATTGTGTTACCTAAGAGTTGTGTTACATGCTTTTAAGGAAGGTGTTTTTGAAGAGAGAGCAGTTGTTTGTGCACCTCGTTTTTCTGACATAACATTGTTAAACTCCAGGTAATAATTCCTTATTGTTCTGTCCCTGAACATACCTTTTCCTTATGTTGTTTTTATTGCATATAAGTTCCGTTTCTTCTGTTTCCAGTATCTTTTTCCCTCTTGAAATATATTTAGTTGTTTATCTTGGTTCTTGTAACAATTTCATGCTTTACAGACTTCCATCATATCTAGTAATTGTGATAAAATGGTTCTTCTATGGCTATTGATTCTGCTGGCATGATCATGAATCTTATAGGTTGGAGAACAATGAGGACCTCCAAGTGCCTCATGCTTTTGTTGGCTCATACTTTAAAGTGCTACCATCCGGTAAATGGGATTTTCATATGCCCGAGGACCCTGCTGCTAGGGAGGCTTATAGGCCACCAATAGGCTTTGTCACTACTGGATTTGTTCGAGGAAGGTTCATATTTTTTTCCCTTGGTTACTATATTTCGCAACTTAGTTTTCCAGTTGTTTAACAATTACAGTTGTATACGTTTATTGAATTGAAATACTCTTTCTGTCTCATAATAATTTATCCTTCTTTTTGGGTTGAAGTTTTTAACTTAAATATTAATTTTTTTTTAATAATTTTGTTAACATGTGATTAAAGATATTAATGGTTAAAGGTTTGTATTGGAGACCATAAATCAAATGAGGCAAATAATCTGATTAGGGAGTAGTGAATTATAGACTCTGGAGTAGTAGATTGTCTCATGTGCGGAACTCCATAAAGAAAACTTCAATCTATGTTTGCTGAGAAGTAAGATAAAATTGTTACTTAAATGACTTTGCTTGACCTTTTCTTGCTTTTATGAAAATGCAGCAAGAGACCAGCAGCAGTGGCTTTTTGTGAAGCCGTGTTACTTGCTCGTCTTAGACATGAACAGTGGAGTCGAGTGCCTGCAAAGAAGAGGAGGAAGGAGATATTCGTATTGGTTAGAAACTTGAGGTCTACAGCGTATAGACTTGCTCTTGCTACCATTGTATTGGAAGGACAAGAAGAAGATGTGAATTCCCTATGACAAACTGACAAGGTGTTAGCCTACATGCCTCAGTTTCTTTTGCAAGTTCTTCTAGCTTTCTAGGCCTTCAGCTTAAGAACTTTTCACGTATGCGATAGTTAGACAAAGTACCACAAACTTGTATTGCAATTATCACACTCTCTCTATTTCTCTCGAGAGGGTTGTCAACCCTAAAAAGTACCCACACATTTTTCTAATTTCAAGTGTGGATGGGGAAGGCATGCTGAAAGAGCAGAGAGGAAAAGGCGACGGATCGCAAAAATACATACAGAAGTAGAGCTGGCCAGGTAGAATGTTTATGAAGAATACTGTTTTCACAATACAAATTGTATGTGACATCAAGCAGAAGTTATTGAAGATCATATTTTTCTCAATATTTTGGCATTTCATATATACTCTTGTAAGAAGTCAAAATACAGACAAATTGTTTGCCTTTAGAACTAACAACCCATTGGAATTTAATCTTACATTAGTCTACAAAAACTTGCGGTGGCATTCTTTAAAAGGGACTGACGTTTGGCACTAGTGCACTACAATTTCATATCTGTACTCGTCAGTGATTTGTGAGATAGTGGGGAAATTTTACTTTCTTTAACATCACCATGAAATTTAGTGATTAACTGCACAGATTGGTAGGTAAAAGATTTTCTTTACCATTTATAAAGGTCCATACTTTAACCAATGATGTTTTGGCGCAGTGGTTAAGATTGAGGTGTTGTGAGCAATAGGTCGCGGTTCAAATCCCCTTCCCCTTCTTTGTCTTTGCTCGCATAAGTGACTCATATGGATAAAAAAAAATTAATTAAATAAATAAATAAATAAAGGTCCATACTTTATAATCATGAGACTGAGCACTTTGGGGGAGGATTCCTCTATTTTGTTTGGTTAGGACTTCCAAGTTCTAACACTAAAATACTAAATTGTCGAATTGCAACGCATTTAGCAACCATGTATATCTATCTTATCAGTCTATTAGAATATCTCACTAGATCATAAAAGGTGTACTCCAATTTTCGAAGCAATTAAAGTTGATCAATTGATCCTAGCAAGTTTTAATACAAGTATGAAACAATTACGTTAGGGAAGAAAAAGTTTTACGTGTTACCTTTACTTTTTGTTAAACAATTTATTTAACAGATTGACTAAACTGCTAGTACTATACATCTATATTAAAAAAAATTAGTTCGCTTTAGTTATTTAATTTCAACTTGCGTCTTGTAGACCTTTATGCAAATTTTCCAATGTCAAAAAAAGAAGAAGAAATAACTAGCAATGTTTAATTTGATTGTCTAACAAAGCATTTTGTTAAGCTAGCACTTCATCATAACATATTTAACATCTGGCTGAATTGCACCCCCATTACAAAGGGTATACAACTATTCAAGTACATAACAGACTTGTGAGATCCTTTGATTGTACCACTATATATTCAAAACAAAGCATCAATGAGACTTACTATGATAAAACAACATAGATATACATACATAAACACCTCTTATTTTGAGAAATTGTAGCTGAAAAATGATAATTTTTTAGTAAAGTGATGAAGATTGTCTAATCAACTATAGAAAAGTTTTATATACCAAGGAAACTAAGCAAATTTTCAAAATTTTGTGATTAAGTTGCATATGTTCTACTATCCTTGTTAAGTGTCATAGGTCAGTATCCAAAATTTATGATGGTATGAGTATAAAACTAAGAAAAAATTGGGGTTAGCTTTTATATTAATTTCAGCTAGATATGTAGAGAGAGACATATTTTAAGAAAGAGCTCAAATATTCTCCTAAAGAAGCTAAATTTACAAAGGTGTTTATGCAAAAATGCAAACAAGGAAATTACAACCTTTCGCATAGGGTCCAAAGTGCCTTAAGAGTATGCCCTTAGAGATTGGTGCATTTATGGAAGGGTTCCTAACTAATGTACGATAATCCAAATGAGGAAAGATTACCACAAATATCTTACTATTTGTGTAAGGGTAATTATTGAACAATTGATCTCAAAATGAATTCACAAATTGGAAAGAAGAACAACAACAAATATTAGGCAATATTTTTCATTGCAAAGAAGAATTTTACTTCCATACAATGTTGGAATAGATGAACAACATTTTGAGTTACACTATGCTAAACTATACATGCTAACTCAAGGCACTAGGAGAAAACTAAGATAAATTGTTGTTGTTAGTGTGTTATTTATTGCTGACCATACATCCCCCCTCTCAACTTCCCTTCTTAAAAACCATGATTAAAACGCTTTGAAGAAACCAACTATTCTCAAATTTCAACTATTCTTAAAACCATGTTATAACCATAAATCGTATGCCGTCTTGGATCTTCGCCTGTCGAGCCTTATAAAGTTTGGTTATTATTTAAGTCAAATTTTATCGACCCGTTAACCTATTGACCTCGACCTTTCAGCTAGAATTTCGTTATACCTCAATCTTAATTTCAATAACTATTAAGGACCCTTTAAAAAAATACTAGAAACACAAAGACAAAACATTTAGATACAAAAATTCTTGTTCACTCAATCAGGGTCTAGTCTAGACTCTAGAGTTCAATTGGTCATTGATGTGCTGCGAGACTTTCCACCAACACACATCGTTATATTGAATATTTATTGTTGAATACTCCATACTTCAACTTGTGGAAATTTCAGAAATATTGAAAAAATACGCCCAACCCAACTAAACCTTCCAATCCATCTCATCAGACAAACAAATACATCCATTTATCAATTCATTCATTCATTCATACACCCTTTTAAGTTTTAAGCCAACTAATATCTTCTGTGGAGAGAGAAAAACAATAGTGTTATATATAGAGAGAAAATAAATACTGGGCAGATTCACATCTGTAAAACAAAAACTCTCTAAAAGATTCCAACACTCCCAAATTTCCGCCGAATTTCAATTTGGGTATGTCTTCAAATATGTGTTTTTATCCTTTTTGTTTTTGTCAATTTTTATATAAACCCCAATTATGGAAACTTAATTAATAATCCTGATTGATTGATTTTGATCCTTTTTTGTTTTTTGGGTTAAAAAGATTTGAACTTTGGAAGATTTAAGGTAAGATGGCAAGAATAAAGCCACAAGCTTTATTGCAGCAAAGCAAGAAGAAGAAGGCACCAAGTAGGATCAGTCTTACCACAATTATTTTGTTCAGTTTGATTGTTTTCATGGTTGTCTTCTTCATTTTCTCCGCATATCGGCATTTTTCTCACAGGTGGGTGACTTTCTATTTTGAGTATAATTTTTAATCTGTTTGTTGCTGTAATTTTTAATCTGTTTGAGAAATTGTACCTTTTTCTTTCACTCTTAAATTAGTTTTAGGGATTTTGGATGAATAAAAGAAAGAAACTTGATTTGGGTTGGGAAGGAGAGTAATTTGGTGTTAAATTGAGATCATGTGCTGTTAGTGATTTTGCTGTTTTAATGTTTCAATCTGATTGCTGAAACTGGAGCATTTTTTACTCTATAATATAGTATACTTTTGATGGGAATCTTGATTTGAGTTTCAAAAGGTAGAGATTAGAGAAGCAGCTTGGTTTGTTATTAGGATGTATTTGTGATTGTGGCTTAATTTTGGAAAAGCTCAGCTCAATTTGCATTTTATATATGGTATTAGCTAGAGGATTCATGTAAACGACCACCAGAGATAAATTCTTGACTCGTGCAGCTAATGGGTTTAAGGCGCTGACATTGTTGTTGCTGCGAAAATCTAGATAAATCTGAATCGGAGTAGGCCAGGTTGGGGGAGAGCAGGTATGTAGGCCAAGTTGGGGGAGAGCAGGTATGTTTATTGCTGGGGCAGTATTATGATCTTTGAGCTTGATTTTGCATCTTGTCGAGGTCCAAGACAAGAGGGTGTGAAGCAAAGTTGTTATCTAGTGTCAATCGAGCTACTTGTGTGGAGCTTCATGGCTCATCACCTCTGCCTTCTCAGCAGTCTTTCATTCTTCGTGCTTTTGATTCTGATAGGGTGTTAGTTTGCATTGCTTGTATGGGTTCTAGTTGATAAATTTCAATTGAGATTCATCCAAATGGGTGAGAGCAAGTATGTCTGTGGTTGGGGCGAATATATCGTTTTGCTTTTGGCTCAATTTGGTAGTTTTTCAGCTGGATTCTGTATTTCTCGGAACAGTTTCTGCTTGGGAGTTCTGCTGTGGGTTCTTGTAGTGCATCAGTGTGCTGTAACTCACAATGTTCAAGATAATTATGAGGATAAATCATAAATTGAGGAATGTTCTTGGTTGTTGACAACATTTGTTTGAATGTAAATCTCTTTCAGGTCAGTGAACTCAGAGGAGCAAGTACGTTTTGGAGGTCGTAAGGTAAAAATGTTAGTATTGCTTCTGCATATTTCTATGCTTTTTACATCACCAGCTAGGATTGATCATTGTTTTCAATGCTCAATCAATTAACTATTAGCCAGCTTTTGTGGATTTAGTCATTGGTTCATTAATGCCTCCTTTGGCAAATGCTTTTTTCACTAGTTCGAGTTCTGATAAACAATTTCTTCGTATGAATTAGGGTCTCAGTGATCTGAAGAATACAGAAGTTCCAAAATATGCGGTATGTATTGCTTTAATTTTTCTAATTAGTATTGTCTTAAGGGAACTAGTCTTGACACTCCCTCCGTCTGGAATTAGTTGATGCATAAACCAACCCTATGAATTTGAAATATAATGATTTCACACAAAAACCCAATTAAATAAGTTGGGTATTCCTATTCTCTCCCCAGTGCTTAAATTTAAGTATACACATATTGAGAAATTCAACCGTATTAGGAAAGGTGACACTTTTTCCAGACATCCTAGAGTAGAATATATGACTATATTCTGAATGAGGGAGTATCCTTTTGGTGCTTCTCATGCTTCTGGTTCATGTGTTTCTTCGCATGGTCTTGTTTTAGTCTTGGGAAATGCTGGTTGCTTTTCCCTTAGCTATATTTCTTTTTGCTTTGTGCTAGATCATCCATACTTCAAAAGGTGCCATCGCTGCGGAACTGTTCAAGGATGGATCTCCTGAAGTTGTTGATGAATTTATTGAGTTATGGTAAGTTCATCAGTTTTCGGTTCTGCTGTTTACTCTAATGCTTAAATATTTTTTTGAGACAATATGGATTAATGGCAGCCACTTCATTAGTCTAGAGTAATTTTCAATTATTTGTCTTGTTGCCTTCTCTGTTTGTTTTGACTACTTTTACACTGTACAATTGTTAGGGTTCAAACACATAAAATGGTGTTATAAAGTTTATATATTCAGTATATTCACTTATGGAGATTTTCCTATCTCTGCGTCCATCTTTCTTACCCTGTATTTAGTCATTTAATCTGTTTACATGTTTGTATAGCATGAATCCAAAACTCAGCTAGGTAATCCCATTGTGACCATATTATAAAGGTTTTCAAACTTACTGCAACCGTGATATGAGACTGCAACAGCCTCAAACCATCTGCATTGCTCGAGTGATTCCGCAACCATTACTGCGATCACGACTGCATCCAAGATTTAAAACCATGTGGTATGGTGAATGCTAGAGGATGGTCCTCAGTTATACCAAAGAGGGGGGAAAATAGGGCTTATTTAGAAACTAGGGGAGAGTTTGGTACTATATTCTTAATAGCTCTTGAACCCTTGATGTTTTTTAGTACATCCTTCCGTTTCAAAATACTTGACTTGCTACACTTCCCTATGAATGGAAATGTCACAATATTTGCTACATACTATAAGTGAACTTTTTTTTTTTTTTGCTCCTAAACTTTCTAAAATACTCTTTAAAAGTTGGTAGTCTCCCACCTTCTCCTTTACAATACCCATACTTTTTGCTTAACAAATGTTTTTTATTCAAAAAGTGGTGGTCCCTCACTTTCTTTCTCTACCTTTCTTAAAAGCTCCCCACTTTCTCTATATAGCAAATATGAAACGAATGAAATATATATATAGGTATTCTCATATTTTTATATAGACACTACTACTATCATGCGATGATGTCATGTCTGTGATATCAAGATGATGATCTCAAAGTCTGCCGCTCTAATGATTAATCCAGTGACTTGCCCTGTTCTTTTGGGCTGAAGTGAACTGAACGGAACTGAACTGAAACTGAAATTGTGAGAGGAAACTATCTGAGCGCGCCCAAAAGAACAGGGCCTTAAAATTGTTGTTCAGAAGTTGTTTGTTGAGTAATGGAAATTTGGCTTTAACTCCCTCTCCCCCCCTCTCCTCTGTCTGTGTCTACACTTTACTCACATATGCAAGCGCTATCACACACACACGTTTGGACTTTATTACTTCTCTTTCCTATTTCTAGGGTTGGGGGGAGGAGTGGTGGCAAGGAATGTTTGTTTATACTCCCTCTATCCCATATTTAACTTTCCACTTTCATTTTTGGGATGTCCTAAGGAACTTTCCATTTTCATTTCCCTTTCAAGTCGAAGTTATTGTTTCGGTCTATCACTTCAATTCTTTCTCTCTATCTTTTGCTATACTTTTTCCTACTACTTTTTTTCTTTTTAGTTTTCTTGATCAGCTTGTCACTTAGAAGTGGGAAGTTGGTTTTGGTACAGATGGAATGAGGGATTACTAGGTACGAGTTGTTGTGTAATTGTGTTGATCTTGATCATGGACTTATTTACTTTCAGTTCACCTAGACCATTCCATTCTGATTTCAATTGGTCTGGTGAACATTAAATTTTTTAAAATTATCTATAATGTTGAGTTTTATGGGTAGCTATTGGTGAAGATGCTTATGTGGAACTGGGCCGATCATTTTGATTGCATAGCTACTCTACCTAGGCAGCTATACTTACCCAAAAGATTCTGTACCAACACCTTACTCTGACAGAACTTACTTTTGCAGTCAGAAAGGGCATTTCAAAGGGATGCAGTTTCATCGCGTGATAAAGCATTACGTGATACAGGCAGGGGATGTACACAGTATTGGACCTGCTGAAGAATGGACTTCTAAGGGGAAACAATACAACCAACTTGATATAAGGTTTCCTAGCTTTTAATCTTCTAAAATTTTGCTTAATTTTTTGGTTGCACATCTATATGCATAATAATGCTTTTCTTCTGCAGTGTGAAGCATGAGGCGTTTATGCTTGGAACCTCCAAGACAAAGCACGACAATAAAGGATTCGAGCTTTATATAACAACAGCACCCATTCCCGATCTTAATGAGAAAATAATTGTTTTTGGAAGAGTTATCAAGGGAGAGGAGGTTGTCCAGGTAAAAATTGCTACTTCAATATTACTCTTCATTTATTACGAGGATACTAATGTTTTTCTATTGACCAATGTTTTCACGAAAGTGAGGCTTAATGGTTAGAATGTTTGCCGATGAAGCCTTATCCTCTATCAGATTAAGTCCAAAACTGATAGTACCATAAACCTTCCTATGGTATTATAAAAACCTTCTGATTTTTACTTTCTTAGTGTGTTCTCTTCTAAAAAATAATACCAACTTTTAGGAAAAATAACTTTGTTTAAGTTCCAATAAGTTTCAACAAGTTATAGAAATAAGTTCCAGTAAGTTTAGATAAATCTAGATCTGCAGAGTTTAGATGAAGAGAGCGCATCCTTAGCACCAACAATTACCAGTGTACCCTTTTGGTAGAGGTATATCCGCACTCTTTGTTTGCCTTCTATCTTCGAGCCTTACTACAAATATCACACTATTTATTCAACGGCATCTTATCAATTTATACTAGCATATATTAGTTGGATTAGATACCTAGATTTTTTTCATTTGCTAAAGAGTCTTGGTTGGCTTTGAATTATGTTCAGGAAATCGAGGAGGTGGACACAGACAACCATTATGTACCTAAATCTGCCATTGGCATTATGGATGTGACCCTTGAACAGAAGTTATAGGCGAAATTTTGTTATCTGCTTGGTCTCAGAACTTCCATTCCTGGAGGTTTTGGTTGCTGAGTTTTACATATGCAAATATTGTGAGCTTCTCAAACATTGTAGTCGTTTTGTTGGAAATTTTCTAGCGTGTTATATTCCTTCCCAACTCTGCTAAAGCGTACTGAAGTTGTTCCAACACCTCGCAAAGAAGGTGAACGAGTGAGAAGAAAAAAAAAAGAAAACTGATGATATAGTACTAGATTTTTGTTTGAGAATAGCAGTGAGATTACAGTAGTCGTAGGATCGTTGGTAATCAGAAACTTGTCAAGTCGATGTTTTTCTTTTTTGATTTTGTAAGCTCAATGTTTTGTGAAGAGTTAAAAGATTCTGGCTTTGCAACTTGCAAGTTCTTTGTCTGTCGAATTCTCCAGCAAACTATGGTTAATACTTTTTACTGCTAAGTACTATGCTTGTATGTACTTTGATTGAGATTTACAGGTGCAACAAGATATGATATTTCAAGGGCGCAAATTACATTGTTGAATCCCAGCATATGGAGCATTGTCTTGTGTGCAAGCGCCTGATAAAAATCAATTTACCCATTTGATAGATTACCCATTTAACGTGAAAATTATTAATGGGTACTCTTTCCATATTAGATTTATTACATACTTCTTTTATAGGTAAAAAATTTTACACTTCGATCATGAATTCTCACTAAAGTTCAAGATTTTGCTCTCCATTGCCAACACAAATTAATGGATTGAAAGATATGAAAAGTTAATTGCAAAAAGGAAGTATGAAGTTTGTTTTTTAAAATTACAAGTGTTAAAACCATTATTTGGCGGAGGGAGTATAATTTTATAGACCATTCAATCTATTTTATGAGAAAATGAAGGGGGAATCCTTTATATCGAATACGTCTAAAAATCCAAAGTTGTATTTTTCAATGAACTACTTGTATATATTTTATTTATTGTTGCACAAGAGGGCCAAGCCCCAATTTGACTAGACTATTGTGAGATGATAATAAATTACCACTAGTATTTTGCACCATGATTAAAAAGCTCTATACTCCCAAGAATGAAAAAGACTCATATAATCATTGATTAATAACAAACCTTTTTTTTTTTTTTTTTTGATAAAGATAAAAACAAATTTTCACCTAAAACTACATCATGTCAATATAGTGTCACACATGGGAATAAATCGTCATTTGCTGTAAGAGGACCAAATCATGATTGCAACAAGAACACCTAATAAGATAAAGAATTATTTACATAAAATGCTTTCCGAGAATCTATCCTAAATTATTCTCCAAAGTAGGGAAGTTCTTGTTCTTAATGGAGTTACTGGAGTATATAAAATGTTTTTTTGGCCTTCCAAAAAAAATTTGCCTTTTTGGCCAATTACAATCATGAATATAACGTATGGTGTATATGTACCAAAAAATATTGGTGGATGAAGTGAAGGTGATCAAAATACGGGTCGGGCCACAACTATTGAAAATCGCGCAACACAACGGGTCAGGCCGATTTTTGTTGGAACCCGTTTTTTCGGGCCAAAATTTAGACTAAAAAAGTCATTTTTGACTTCCCCAAAGCCCGTCTCAAATCAAAAAAATACAGGCCGATCCCGAACCGAACCCAACAAATCTGCCCAAGCCCGAACATTTTTCGGGCCGACCTACCTTTGATCAGCTCGAGGATGAAGTATTGGTCAGTACTTCCATTTCCTCTTATAATATACTTCGAGAACATTGGTTAGTGCTTCTATGGCCTGATTTCCTGGATCATGAGAATTCAATTCTTGTTGGGATAACTAAGAGTTAAGGGACCAAAAAAAGTCTGAAACTAATGGATTTTAACAATCGGTTTAGCACTAAGACAATATTCTAATATTGTAAGAGTAATATAACATTATGTAAGAAAAAGGGTACAATGTACAAAAATTTAAATATGTACAACAAAAGACCATATGAAAACCAAAAAATTACAATTCTTTTTTTGTTTGAAGGAAAAAAAAAATACTCGGAGAATTTTTATGGTTATTTGTGTAGAATATTTTTTTTTGCTTCCTTCATGATCTTGATCCCCTATAGCTCTTTATCAATATGTACAACAAAAGACCATATGGAAATTTTTTTTTTTTTAGGGCAAAATACTAGGAAATTTTTTATGGTTATTTGTATAGAATATATAATTTTTTTTTTTGCTTCCTTCATGAGCTTGATCAATGCAATTCACTTACTTGAAACAAGTAAGGCATTTTTCCGTCCTAAAATATAGTTTTCATTTCCATTTTGGGTGTCCCAAAATATAGTTCCTATTTTCATATTTAGTTCCACATTTTTCCGTAATTTGTCTAGAAAAACCGCCTCTCATCATTTATTTGCTTTTTGAATTTTGTTTTTTACTTTGTTTATTCAACCCAAGTGTTACAATTAATGCTCTTTTACCAATTATTCTCCATGCTCTCTCCTAAAATCATCTTTTCCCATACAACATATATTTAAATAAACAAAAAATCTTCACTATCCCTCTTAGATTCCACTTGCATAAATTACCGTGAAAAAAGGAAAATGAGAACTATATTTTGGGACGGATGGAGTATTTCTTACTTTATTGGTTACTACTAATACTAATCCTAACAAAGTTAATTACAAATTAGAGCTACCAAGCAAGCTAATATTGACACAGAAGAAGTCTATATAAAAATTATTACTAGGAGTACTATTATTATGCATGGTTTATTTATTCAATTTGTTTGATATGATGAGAACACAAACTTCACATTTATACATCATCGTGTCAAATATGCAATGTTGAATTATTCATCTACACCATGACACAAGTTTTACATTACATTTACACCACTTTTATATTTAAAGTTCTACCCCACCACATTCAAATGTTCCACTATTCAAATCAAATCAGTTAAAACTTACACCACTCGCATAAGGTGGAGCGTAGTCACGAGAGTCATGCCTGCATGCGGTGATGAGAGCTTGTCAGTGCGTGAACTCACGTGCCGGGATAGCGTGGCGGCAACGGAACTAAAACTCGTGGCAATCATTGCAATCTTCGTCACGAGTATCGCCGGAATCTCATCGCCGGTGATACTTGCGAAGTCATTGGCAGGGAAACCTGTTTATGAAAAGGCTATTATGGTAATTAAATGCTACGCTGCAGGGGTAATATTGTCCACTGCGCTTGTCCACATGTTGCCGGACGCCCTTAACGCTCTAGGGGTGTGCGTGGTGTCCACGCTCCACCCTTGGAAGGACTTTCCGTTTGGCGGACTTTTCACCCTTGTGGGCGCTCTTTTAGCATTGTTGGTTGACCTCACCGCCACCTCCTCCCATGCGGACCTACACTCACATGGGGCCTACGTACCCATCAGTGGTGGACACCACCACAGAACGGTGGAAGACGGAATGTTTGAAGGGATCAGCATCGTGGAAGAGAGAGAAAACGAGTTTTTCGTGGAGGAAGTAAGAGAGAAAATGCGACAAAAGATGGTGTCACAAGTTTTAGAAATCGGGATTATATTTCATTCGGTAATAATTGGAGCCACCTTAGGGCTGTCTCAAAATATTTGCACCATTAGACCACTTGTGGGCGCTCTAGCTTTTCACCAAATATTTGAGGGTATGGGACTTGGAGGCTGCATTGCTCAGGTATGACTTGTAAACCCCCTTAGCTTCTTTCATTTTTTTCTTCCCTTCTACCCAAATTCATTATTAATATGTCCTTTTTCATGGAATATTAGTGTAAGACTTGCCAAAAAAATAGTGTAAGACTGTTGCCAAAAATAAAATAAGTAGTGTAAGACTCAAATTTTTGCTCTTGACTCAGATTTTCATGAAGTATATACTTGAATTTGTGCCACCTCAAAAAGAAAAGTTGATTACTTTTTTGGTCATACAATAAGCAGAATGTGACAAGTACAAGTAACAATGAACAAAACTCATTCTCAGAAGTTATTTTGACTCTTTACCCCACTTTTATTTTGATTTTTTCAGTTTTTAGCAACAAAGAAACAAAAACTCCATAATTCCAGAGTACAATTATAACTCAAGAGAATACAAAAGTAGAAGTACTTCATAGAGGTCCATTAGGCATTATAAGGGTCCATTAGGCATTATAAGGGTCCATTAATAATTCTGAATAATGAAATTACTATTTGGCCTGTTTAGGCTGTTATTTGGGCCAAGGTTGAGTAGTTGGGCCCTTAACTTTTTTTTTTATAAAGGTAAGGAAAAAAGCATTAGGAAACCCTCCGCTCGAGGGGAACACCTAATGCGTTTTTAAAGGGGTAGTTGGGCCCTTTACTTAACTATCATGAATCATGATATCATCTATAGACTATACATCAATGAAAAACTTCATCAAAATAATGAAAAAGAATTAGTAAAATGCAAATAGTGCAAGGTCTATACCAAAATAATATTGATATATGAATTTTAGAAAGATGGAGCAAAGAACACCACTCTTTCACACCCTTTTAATTGGAAAAATTGACATAAATAATCCCAACTATAACCGGTCTGCTCAAAATAATCCCAACTTTGGGTTATTCTGGAATAATCCAAACTATTTGGGGTACCTTCCCAAAATAATCCAAACTTTTAATTTTCTTGCCTTCAATGATCCCTTTTGGGTCTATTATATATAGGATAATTAAAAGTTTGGATTATTTTGAGAAAGTACTCCCAATAGTTTGGATTATTCTAGAATAACCCATAGTTGGGATTATTTTGAGCGGAACGGTGATAGTTTGGATTATCCTTGTCAATTTTTCCTTTATCAATAGGGCAAACTTGTGTACTTATATCTTTTTTTATTACTCACAATCGTAAATCTACAAGATTACAAGTAAGAAGATGGAGAATTCTTTAATTTAATCAACAATGGGATGAAATAGTGTGACTTGTTATCTTAGCAATAATACTCCATTACTTTCATCATTGGTGTAATTTAAACCCCACATGATTTCTCCAACAATATTTTCACTATAAAGCAATATAGTATGGCACATGTAAATAATAATCAATAAAAGAATTTTTTTTTCTCTCTTTTCTTTCCTCTTAAAGGTACACTTTTGGCTCTAATGAGAAAGCACTTATATTCAAGGCTAAGCGAATCGACACTACACATGATCGGTTCAAGCCAAATATTATGAGGAAACGGTTGTACTATATTTCAACATGAATAAACCTTAATATATTTTAGATCACTAAATTACTCGTTATTGAAAGAGTGAACAATCCCCTTTATAATCTCTTATCGATACAACTCCAACATACCTTATCTATTCAGTTATCTATCTCCTAATCACATGGAGACCTTATCTTATTTCTTTTCTCATAACACATGTCTGACATATAATATGTGTTAACACCCTATATCACACTCTTTCAAAAAAAAAAATACAAATGAAATATACTACTCGTATAATATTAATAGAAAAACATTTCTCACACAATAGTTACACCACACTACATGACATGATGACAATACAATTCTCTGACAACATACATAGACCTTAAACTATTCAACTTCTTTTTGCTTATCTAAACTAATCTGAACTTATTAGACTTTATAAGTGAGAGTGATAAATAACTCAGTTGGTTAGAATTTCCCTCCCGGTTCCCGGAGATCATAGGATCGATTCTCATCACTCGCCCTTGTGGCTCTCTAAACACAAAAAAAAACCTTATTAATCCTTATCTATCTTGTGAGAGTGTCACACCTTATTTATCTTTGTTAAACTTAACTTATCTAAACTTATTAAACCTTATTTAATTTTTTTTTTCTAATAAAGACTGAAAATAAGATGAACAAAACAAACCCTTACAATACGTAATTCACTTATTTGGAAGAAGTCCATGAAAGAACCCAATAGTACAATAACTTACATCATCATCCTCACACTAAATGGAAATCACACACACCAAATCACTTGTAACCCAAAAACAAAATCAAACGTACCAAAAGAAATCCCAACTTTTTAATTTTCCACATCCTCCATAAATAATAACACTCCCCTTGACCCCACCCCCAATAAATTCTCCTCCCTTAATTTCATATTTTCATTTCCACACTAAATACAATTCTTATTTCTTCCATCTTCTTCATCATCTACTGCTAAACTTCTAAATTCCACCACCATTTTTTTCCCACACCCTTTTTCTCTCTCTCTCTCTCCTCACGTGACACACCATGCCGACGTGCGGCGACGCAGACGCGATGGCACGTGCGATCACGTGCCGAAACAGCACGTCGGCGGCCCAAATAAAGCTAATATCGACGCTTGTAATCTTCCTTACAAGCGTCGCCGGAATTTCAATTCCCGTCGTTTTAGCAAAATCATTCGCCGGAAAACCAGTCTACGACAAGGCTATTTTGGTAATTAAATGCTACGCGGCAGGGGTAATTCTGTCCACTTCTTTAGTCCACGTGTTACCCGACGCATTCGACGCGCTTGGAGATTGCGTGGTGTCCACGCGCCACCCTTGGAAGGACTTTCCCTTCGCTGGCCTCGTTACGCTTATCGGGGCGTTGTTGGCTCTATTAGTGGACCTCGCCGCCAACTCGTCACACGCGGAGTTACACGCGCGGGGTGGGTATACGCGCCTCGACGAGGCGGGGCATTGCCATGGGGGAAGTGAGGGGAAGGTGGAGATGGTGGTGGTGGTGAGAGAGAATGGTGAGGTGGAGGAGAGAGAGAGCGATAAGGTAGCGATTGCAGTAGTGGATAAAGAAAGAGAGAGCGATAAGGTAGCGGTTGCAGTAGCGGATAAAGAGAGGGAGACTGCGGAGTTGGAGGAGATGAGAGAGAAAATGAGACAAAGGATGGTGTCACAAGTGTTGGAAATTGGGATAATATTTCATTCAGTGATTATAGGTGTTACTATGGGTATGTCTCAAAATGTTTGTACTATTAGACCACTTGTGGCTGCTCTTTCTTTTCATCAGATTTTTGAAGGTATGGGACTTGGTGGTTGCATTGCTCAGGTATTGTTTTTACCAATATACTATCTCCGTTTCACTATACATGCGTTATTTGCTTTTGAAAATGAGACAGAGGATGGTAAGCCCTTTCATCTTTCATCTACAGGTTGTGGGTTCGATTCTCATTAAGGGGCTTTGGGGCTTTGGGGTAGGTTGTATTTAGGTGCCCTGTGAGAGAGCTTTAATGTAATTTATCTTAGCAAATTTAAAAAAAAAATGCGTCATTTGCTTTTGAAGGATTTTTACTAGATTGTTGCTAATTAATGAACTTAGGTAGTCAATTTATGGTTTTAGGTGGTCAATAGTCAATACTCACTTAAGTTCAGTCACCAAGGTAGTTCATAAGATCTTAAACAATACTCGATACTCCTTCTGTAACTTTTTAGTTTATGTGATTTGACTGTTGCTAATGCACTTCTTTGACTTTATTACCTGATTTGTTATTATGGGTACAATAACGCAATTTGCTAACTAGATTTGTAAAATTATACTTTGTATATTATTTGTATATATCAATTAGAATTAGTAATAACCAAGGACCCTTGGGTCCAATGGTGTAGCTACCTATCTCTCACATAGGAGACCAAGGTTCAAATCTTGGTGGCTCCAAATTTCAATTGGGGCTTGTTGGGCCTCTGCGTGAGTGGTCCTGTGCGAGGGTAGACCAGAGGAAATTAATCTTACTACGGATTCCCGAGAGGGCACCCAAATAAAAATTTGAATCAGTAATAAACAGTGGTTGATAGTAAGGAATTAGAATCAGTAAAAAAAAAAACCTTAAAAGTGGTTGAAAACATTAAATGAGAAGTTTTTTTTTATTTAAAGCAAGGAATTCTTTTTAATAATATCATACGAGATTTTGGTTGCCACAATAATTTAGTGATGATAACATATGACAAGTCCACTAGTTTACTGTTTATTGATAGGAGTATATGACTGGAGTCTATTTTAGGATGCTGATAGTGGACGGACTTGTCACTTTGTCACTAGACTACTACTAAAAGCTTGAAGTGCCGTGATTCATACTATCACTTACTTTGACGAGAAATAGGGCATCATCTTTTTGTTTTTGTGGGACTAGAACAAAGACAATGTGTAGCTTAATTAGGAAACAATGGAAAACAAATTGCTACATCTATTACTTTGAAGTAAAATGCGAAACTTAAACCTTCCTAGATTAAGTGTCTGAGGATGAGTTAGGTTACGCTTCGTTTAATTCTCTTAAGTTTCGTTTTCTTTAGACGTGTATACAATGTATTTAACTTGTTTTAACTAGTGGATGCCGAGTTAGCTTATGTGGTAGTCTTGTAGGGATAATACTCAAGATATTGAATCGGATTTTTGTATATGTCGGTGTCCCTTGCGAGTTGCCTAAACATAGGATATTAGTTTGAATGTACTTGTAAGATAAACTTGGTGGCTTAAATCCGAATTTATTTTTCTTGAACTTCATTGTTTTGAAGGTAAGTAGAAGAAGGCCTTATTCATTGTTTTAGCCCTTTCTTTTGCAAGACAAATAAAAACTAGTCCAGGTTATGTTGGTTATTTGTGAGAGTATATAGTAGATTATATATTAGATATCAAACAAGAGAAAGTATTTCAATGAGTTCAACTGTTGCTGGGACTCACAACTTCCCTCGCAAGAAGTTTTTCTTATATAAGTGTTCGAGTGACTAAAATCTTCAAGTTATTTACCAGGCGAGTTTCAGCTTCAAGACAACGGCCTACATGTGCTTCATGTTTTCAGTGACAACGCCGGTTGGTATAATTTTGGGGATGATCATTTTCGCACTCACAGGGTACGACGATAGCAGCGCTAACGCGTTAATTTCTGAAGGTCTGTTAGGCTCTCTATCTTCAGGTATACTCATATACATGGCTCTAGTAGATCTAATTTCTGCAGATTTCTTCCACAACAAGATGATGAGCTCAGAGGCGAAGATGAAGAAGGGTTGTTATATTGCTCTTGTTCTTGGTTCTGCATCTATGTCAATACTTGCCCTTTAGCTTATGTGGTAGTCTTGTAGGGATAATACTCAAGATATTGAATCGGATTTTTGTATATGTCGGTGTCCCTTGCGAGTTGCCTAAACATAGGATATTAGTTTGAATGTACTTGTAAGATAAACTTGGTGGCTTAAATCCGAATTTATTTTTCTTGAACTTCATTGTTTTGAAGGTAAGTAGAAGAAGGCCTTATTCATTGTTTTAGCCCTTTCTTTTGCAAGACAAATAAAAACTAGTCCAGGTTATGTTGGTTATTTGTGAGAGTATATAGTAGATTATATATTAGATATCAAACAAGAGAAAGTATTTCAATGAGTTCAACTGTTGCTGGGACTCACAACTTCCCTCGCAAGAAGTTTTTCTTATATAAGTGTTCGAGTGACTAAAATCTTCAAGTTATTTACCAGGCGAGTTTCAGCTTCAAGACAACGGCCTACATGTGCTTCATGTTTTCAGTGACAACGCCGGTTGGTATAATTTTGGGGATGATCATTTTCGCACTCACAGGGTACGACGATAGCAGCGCTAACGCGTTAATTTCTGAAGGTCTGTTAGGCTCTCTATCTTCAGGTATACTCATATACATGGCTCTAGTAGATCTAATTTCTGCAGATTTCTTCCACAACAAGATGATGAGCTCAGAGGCGAAGATGAAGAAGGGTTGTTATATTGCTCTTGTTCTTGGTTCTGCATCTATGTCAATACTTGCCCTTTGGGCTTGAAATGTTTGTACATAAACTGTAACTCATGTAAGAAACAACTCACTTATGGTTATATTAATTGTGTAAGCAATAGGTCTCATCGATTAGTGGTGCTCGTAAATTATACTAATACTTTCATCCAGATTTAGTCGTCACATTCTCATTTCAAATTACACTATTAACGTGACAATTAATTCCCGACAGAGGAAGAATTATATTGGTTTTGATGGGCTTGTCACGATGTGTGTGTCTCAAGCCCACCAACCAAATAAATTACACATCTATATACATATATTAAAAGGCGATCCTAAACAAGGAACGGTGCCACGTGGCGCTCTCCCTAAGGGAGTTTTAGTTCGTGTAATCCATGTACAATAAAAAAAAATAGAAATTGCATAGTATAGGTTTCGACCCCGTGACCTCAAGTTCATATACTAAAGTTTTAACCACTAGACCAAGTTGTATTTAGTGTTATCATTTTAAAGTACAATATTGATAAATGAAAATTTTCCTTACCCGTGGCATAGCCCGGGCCATAAAAACTAGTTGCTACTTTTATATGGGTGTAATGTTCTTCCAATTTTTCAGGAAAATGTTTACACCATCACCTGCTCAATAATAATAATTCTCCATAAACTATACTTCTGTTTCTGATTATAGTCACATTATCTCAACTCCTCTTGACTAAGCATTCATTAGTGTTTCATAGAGTGGTTGATGAACATGGCAGAAAGGTTTTGTATTTTCATCTAGCCATGTCCGTAGCATATTGTAGCAGTAATTGAGCCCCTTAAGAAGGGTATGCTTCTGATAAGCATCTATATTCCATAACAATGGTTGGTAGCTGTGTTACCCGATTCGCTAAACCCCGTGTGAACTAAGATCCAGAAAAGCCGGACTGGTACATACTACACTTTCGAGCTAATTTTACAAAAGTATGTAGCAACTACCGAATCGTGTTCTCATCCCATTCTCGTACCACGAATTTGGTGGCACTAGTTGATAACATGTCATTATAACTAGTGTACCTCAAATCCCAACCTCCCACACTCCTTTCAGAGGTTAGACGACAGCAGCGCCAATTTGTTAATTTCGAGGGTTCACAAGGGATCTCTACCTTCAGGTATACTGTTATAGATGGCTCTGACATAATCAAGATTCTAGGCTAGTTATGGTTACTTTAAAGCATGTTTATTCTCATCAACACTAGATAACCTAGTAACCTTGACAGTAAGTGTCCAAAGATAGCTAAACAGAGAGAAGTTTAATGTAGTTCTACATGTGCATGCTTTCATCCAGCTTTAATGGAAACAACCTTGTCACGGCTTCTTGAAAAAACTTAGCCTTATCCTTATGCATCAACATCACATATTCACATGCAGTTCTATCCAAGAGATAGAGATTCTTAGAGGTTTGAATGTACAGACTATAGGGTTTCAAAACACGAATGAACCTCAGCTAGGTTATGGTATGTCATGTGCATCATCATTCGCCTTCTTGGATACATTACAGCAGTCATTAACGGCCTACGAACATATGAGAAAAGGAGCCCATATCTTGTAAGTTGTATGCATGAACTTTTGTAGGATTATATATAGTTTGCTTTCGCCTTCAAGATAGAAAAGAAAAAAACAACAGAAAAGCAAGGCTTAATGACACACCATAAATTTAAAACCCATTAGTAATTATCATTCATCAACATTCAAATGTACAAGATTTAAAAAAGCTACCAGTCTGATTAAAATTAGAGAGAAAGAATTCCACCACATTAACTAATAAAAGTAAACTTCCCAATAAGATGAAACTTTTTTAATATCTAAAACTCCTAGCTCAATTAGGGCATACCTTCTCAAGCAGTTCCTCATGCTCGGTTCCAATATCTATTCCACCTTGCACCATCCTCTGACGCATTTCAGGTGCTGTTTTCCCAGCAGCTGCATAGGTCTGAAGTAACCTCGAGTAGAGCGTTGATGAGAGAGGCTGAACTTTCTCTAACATTTGGCAAACTTGTTCAGCACCCTCAACATCCTTCTCTTCTATAAAATACTCGAATAAATCATCAAGCTTCCCTGCATTACGATGCCAAGGCCATTGGTTAGCCAGCGCCACTTCTAAATGCTTTAAAGCAGATTCAATCTGGCGTTTTCCCAAGAAGTACTTCATGAAAGATACATGGGCAGCCCATATATTTTGTCCAGCTCTATCTGTAGCATCCTTAAGCAGCAGCTCAGCCTCATCAAACATGTCATGCCTAAGGTAAGCACCTATAACAACAGCTGGTAACCTGACATCGTAAGTCTTATACTTAGATCTCCACGTTTCAATGTAGTTTTTGAGAAGCTCAATATTGTCCAGCTTTGACAGGGCATTAAGTATAGTTAAGTAGCTTGTGTTGTTACAAGCTTTAAATTTGGACCTAAGCTTATCCCATGCCCGGAGAACAGACTCTAAATCACCTATGCTGGCATACGAGGTAATTAGTATATGATACGTAATACGTTCAGGACACACCGAAGAATCCAAAATTTCCTCTATCTTTTTCAAGAATGGTTTAGCTTTCTCATACTGTCCAGTTTTGATATATGCTGAGGCAAAGTTGCTATATATACCCCAGACGTCTTTAAATGACTTGCGTTTTTTATACTCCTCCATAACTTGTTCTACACCCTCGAGATTATTAAGACATGCATAGCTCTGAACCCACACTTGGTAGGAGATACTGCCTAGAGGGATATTTCTCCGCTTCATCTCCTCTATAAGATGAGGCACTTTCTCTGGTTGATCTATTTTCATATAGAGACACATAAGATTGGTGAAGGCAAACTCGTTGGATGCGTAACCTATCTCATCCATCTTTCCAAAAAGAGCCAATGCTTCTTCAATCATCTTTTCAGAGCAATAGCAATTTAAAAGAGCTCCATATGTGGAGTTCTTTTTGGCAACAGGAGGAAGACTATCAAAGTACTTCTCTGCTTCATGAATTCCCTTAACTTTATATAGTATATTTATACGCAACGGATAATCCGAAAAATCAATTTCCCTTTTCTCCATCCATTCCAGGATCTGTATGAAGCAACAACACAAGGTTCAACACTATATCATCAAAATTCTCCTACAACCATCACTAAAATCTGAAGAATCCATAGTTAATCATGCAATGCAAGCGCCTACAAGATGAACATGAAGGATATAGCAATACAAATGCTCACAAATCAACAAAATAGCAAAATCCATCATCTAATGTGACACACACACAAAAAAATTAAAACCCTCTAGTTTTTTCACAATTTCACATCAAGCAAATCTGAATATCAAATTCATAAGAAGCAAAACCGGGTCAATATATAAACACTTCAATTACTCAATCAAATTCAACATAATAATCGAAAAGTCTCAGCAATATTAAGGCTAAATTGGGAAAACCCACAAAAAATTCTTCATTACCTATATCAAAATCTAACAATATTAATCTAATTAAGAGAGAAAAAAATCTGGGCAGATGCTGAAATCATTAAAGTAAAATTATTTATCTTCTTAGGGAAAAAAAAACAAGTATAATAGAAATGGAGTGAATGAGCTAAGTTACCTCAAAGCAATGGTGGTGGCGGCCATATTTACGGAGCTTTTTTATGCAATGAACAAAATCATGCCTTTCTAAAAGATTGCTGTCAAACTTATCTAAAACGTCGGAAACTTTGTCGCTGGTGAACCACACATGCGATAGTTTTTCGTAAAGTTTGTGCTTGTTGAATTTCTGGGGAATTGTGGGTGCTTTTTCGGCAGTTGAGAGACGCCGGAAAAGATGAGAAGCGCCGGAAATGAGATGGGTGTTGATGTTTGAGAGCTTCGTTTTGCATAGCAGCGCAATCATATTTCTGTGAAGGCTTATGTTTGGGGAGAGTGGTAATTCGCTCTAACTAGTGTTATATGCACGCGATATGTACTAGAGCAAATATATACCTAAATTGCATAATTGTATCTATCTAAATCCTTGTTTTTAATTAAATGAAAACTTTGCGTAGAAATTGAATAGAATTGCCATGTAATTTGACCTTGTTTTTCGTTAAAAAAAATTGGTAAAGATGAGTTTGGTTGTTTTTCATTTAAAGGTATATTTGTAATTTAAGGTGAACACCAAATCTTCCCCTAATATTCTGTAATCCTATGTTTTTAGACTTTATATTTGGTGGGAAAGAAGATTCATATTCACAAAAAGAGTGTTTTCAATTTGTTTTTAAAACTTTTTGTCACCTTAAGATGAAAAAAGTGTTAATACGGAAAACCAGCTATATCCGATCTTGGTTGGCCTTTCAATCTTCCTCGAGGGAGGACTATTTGTCCTTTTCATCTAGAAAGGGTCGACTCTTGCTTTTTTAATGGTATTTTTATGATTATGCCTGGGATGAAAACACAGTTTAGTTTAAGGTGCAAGATTTTCACATCTCGGCAAAATGGAACGTGTAACCCACTTGCGTTCAAATTTCCGGTTAAAAGACTCAAGAGCACACAGAGAAAAGGAGGAAACACTCTTTCCATAGTCCTTTTTGCTTTCTATTTATCTCTCGTGTTGTAGGGAGCATCCTAACTTAACTTATTGATCGGTCCGCTGGTTCAAGAACAAATGGGACTCATCTCAATGCGCAATTCGGATTCGGTGAAAGGGAAAGAACATACTCTAGTCCAGTCCGAGGGTAGGGTTTGATGGCCCATAATTGACTTGGCTTCACTAATTACGATTAGGTCGTTCGAAAGAGTTCTCTATCAAGGAACTTTGATTGGTCACATATGGAACTCGGATTCCTTCTCCAACCCCTTTATCGGAACTAAGCGATTGACAACTACTTCGTCTATTGAGGTTCGCTTCGCTTTCATTGCAAAGCTCTTATATATGGAAGAAGGGAGGTCTGCATTCACTAGTTTTCGTCTTGAGGTCCTTCGGCGCTCCTCTTTCTTTGGATCACATAGAGATCATATCACTTTTCCACCCTGAAGGTGAGAATTACGGGCCACCATGTTATGGGCTCCTAAATGAGTTTGAAGAAAATATTGAATATCGACATGCTTGTGAAACAAATTACTTTCTCTATTTTTTAATAGTTGCAAACTTGTAAGTCTTGCAACGTTTTGACATTCACGTTTGTCAGTACACAACTTTAACCATTAGTATTTCTAATTATCTATTTGTGAAAATTATAAAAAGTTAAAATCTTGTTTATATATATCGAGATAAATCAAATAACATCTTACATGCTAAAGTCTGTATTATATATTAGTCACAAATTCCCAATTCATATTAACTACATGAATACTGGAAAAGTCAAAAGATTACAAATATCTAAAACGGAGGAAATATATCGGCTTAAAGGTTTTGATACACACTACTATGTTTAGACTTCAAAACCTACCATCTAGATTCCCTTGAAAAAAAACCTTCCATCTATATTCCCTTAAAAAAAAAAACCTTCCATCTGGATACAATCAACACATACGTAGTGTACAATAATATAGTAATCCATTCAATATTGATGAAATAGCACGTACTAATTACATAATCGAGCAGCTGTAAATTAGATGGCTAATGTTAGCATTTAGTTCCTTTTTTAATGCTTATCAATAATGTAGTTGTAAACTTGTAACATCACACAGCTAGTGCAATTTTATATGAATTCTGCATTTTATGTAATTCTCCAAATATTTTAGTAGTGTCTTGATTACTCATGATATTCGATGTAAAACATTGGTAACTTCTACGATGAAGTATAAATAAAGATGGCACCAAGCCGTATTGATTCAGTCGTGCAAGGGTCTTAGTCAGGAGTCAGGACACATCAAGGTTCAACACGTTGGCTTGACCCTTGTTGTGTCGGACCCACCATACCCACCAGGCCACCAAGGCCAAGGCCAAGGCCAACATGACCTACTTGTGATTTCGCCGTACTTTCTTGTGCCTCGTGTTGTGTCATGCCTTTTCGTGCCCCAACATATGCCATGACTTCTTAGTGCTAGTGTTGTGCTTCGGACTGACCCCGCCCACTCCCATCTTCACATTTATAACCATACACATGACCTAACCAAAAGGTTACGACAAATATCGAACTTTGGGCACAGATGAATTATGAAGGCCATAAACATGCCAACATACCATTGTGACTTTTCATGGCAGTGGAATGTGGATCAAAAATGGATGAACATTTCTTAACTTTCTAATGTGATTCCCATAAAAATTGAACGTTTTGCCCAATTCCTAAGATGAACAGATGTCAAGGGCACTTCAAACCAGAGCTGAACTTTGACTCCTGAATCAATCAGGACATACCTTCTTCAGCAACTCTTCAAATCACTAAAAAGTGGGAAAAAAAGGTCAAAAGGGCATTAAACAGCTAGCATATCGCCTGAAGCAACTCCTGATGCTCAATACTAATATCTACACCATTTTGCTCCATCCTCTGACGCATATTCGGGGATGTTTTACCTGCAGCAGCATAAGTCTGAAGCAACCACAAGTATGTTTGTGAGTCGAGACGATGAAATTTCTCTAATATTCTGCAAAATTCTTCGGCACTATTCACATCCTTCTCTTCTTTGATATGCTCGAAGAAAGGACCAAACTTTTTTACAGGTGTCTTCCAGTTAGCATCCATTGCTGCTTCCATATGCTTCAGAGCAGAATCAAATTGAAATTTCTCCAAGAAGTAGTTCATAAAATGGATATGGGCAATCTTTATTTTCCATGGAGCTTTATCTTCAACATCTTTCAGCAGCTGCTGAGCCTCTTCAAGCATATCATGCTTCAGGTAAGCACTTATAACCACAGCTGGTATCCTGTCATCGTAAATTTTGTGACTCAGCTCCCACTCTTTTAAGAAACTTGTGAGGCCTTCGATATCATCTAACTTTGACAGGGCTCGAAGCATCGTCAAGTAACAAGCATTTTGAAGAACTTTGAATCTTGATTTCAGTTTAAGCCACGCCTGATTAACAGAGTCTAGATTACCAATACTGGAATACATGCTAATCTGATAACGGTATGCTTCCCGATCAGCATTATTTTGATTATCCAAAAGTTCTTCCACCTTATTTAAGGCAGTTTTAGCTTTCTCAGACTGACCAAACTCAATATACACGGCAGCGAGGTTGGTATACATCAACCTATCATCTTTTACAGAATCCTGTTCTTGAACCTCGTGCATAACTCGTTCTACACCCTCGAGATCAACAAGATGTCGGTAGCTCTGAATCCAAATGTAGTAAGTGTGGTTGTCTAGTTGGATATTTCTCTGCTTCATCTGTTCTACAAAATAAGACACTTTCTCTGGCTTGCCTACTTTAAGACATAGACTCATGATATTATTGAAGGCCAGAGTATTGGGTACATACTTCAGCTCATCCATCTTTTCACAAAGAGCCAATGCTTCATCTGTCATCATATGAGTACAATAGCAATTTAAAAGGGATCCATATATATACTGATCCTTGGCATCATGAGGAATGTTGTTGAAAAATTTCTCAGCTTCACGAATGCCCTTAGCTTTACACAATAAATCTAAATGCAATGCATAGTCTGCAACTGAATGGCTACATCTAACTGAATCCATCCATTCAAGTATCTGCGAGAAAGGTACAGGAGTAGGTTACAGATCAATGTAGAAAAAGAAAGGAAAAGCAGAAGGAAAATCTTATTCATTCATCCACTCCCGAAATCTAAAGCATACAACAAACAAACATGGAAGCGTCTACAATTAGAAATGTAGTAGTAACTAAATAGCATATACAACCCCAGGAGACAGAAGAACAACATCAAGTGTAGCAATTTGAGAGAAAAAGAGAGATCTACAAGCAAAAATAACGTCGTGCTGGAGTTAAAGATTCTTATACAGTAGCTCAAACTCAAACAAAATTTTCAAGACTACAACCTCAGTATGCACACAAGTCCAGTGACAGAAGGGAGGAGATTCTAATAAGGAGGAAGAATAACAGCTAACGCATGCTAGATAAGAGGAGGGAGGAACATCCTATACTGAAGATGACATTGTTGAATGCTGCTTAACAAAGAGTTCGGGTGTGATGATAAAGAATACAGGTTTAGAGTTCGTGTGTGATGATAAAGAATACAGGTTTTCTACCAGCTGTCTCTCCAGGATGATGCAAAGTGGGCTAGATAAGATATATAGTTAGCACTTCGCAGGATGATTCAAAGCAAAAATGAGCTCTACACTTGTTTACATATAATCACATAATCATGTGAAAAAAAAACCAAGTTAAAGTCAAGCTTATCTTAAGTAGGTGCCACAACTGTCAATACATAAATTGTTAAACAAGCTATATGTAGGATTCAACACTCAGCAAGAAACATCAATGGGTGGGTACAAAGCATGACGGTCAAGCTCTCCCAGCACTGTGTTATAGGAGCTAGCATGAATGCAAATTTCCAAGTGCCAGCACATAGTAAAGAATTGTAACAACAGGAATTTGATGCATACATATATGCCCATTTGCATGAATTTTGTCAGCAAATACTACGTCATGCCCCTAAGTAGAGCCAAGTAACCAACCAAGCAGGGAGTATAAAGGAGCAGGGAAACAATTTTCACAAACAAATTGGTTTCTCATCCACCAGCAGTAGTGCTTTGTTCAACTTAATTTGACTTCTTTCCGGAAAAAATAAGTTCAAATAAGTTTCAATAAGCTAGGAAAACAAGTTCTGACAAATCAAAATCGATTGAATAGAACACGCCTTCACACTTAGTTTACCACATTGCACATCTTCACAAACAGCACCAGTTCTTGCCTTCAAACACTTTATTTGAAATAAGAAACAAAGTGTGTTCAAAATACATTCCTCTTACTTAATCGCCTTATCTTCTCCCTAAAGCTCGAAATCGTTACAGCGGTCCAAAAGTCATATCACTCAAGCAATCCCTTGTCAATCCAACATAAACATGAGTAAATCAATGTCACATTCTACGTTAAGGACTGCGCCTTTGAAGTTTGAACCGTCATATTGCACACCCAATTGAATTGAAACTTTTGGAACCTTCCTATGCCTATATCACAAATCTATACCAAAATCCCATTCACATTACTTACTTAAACACAAAAATCTATCAGATTAAAGAAAAATTATTCAATTGCCAACTAATTAGCTTCTTAGAGTGTACAATCTCCTTCATCAACCATAACCAATAAAAATTACTCCTTAATCTAACTACCGACCACTAAAGTAAAAAATTTGTACATGATTAATTCAATTGATTATTCATATTTCACAAACTCACAATGAATTACCGCACAATGATTAATCATAGAACAACAGACGACATAAAATTTTCATACTTCACACTAAAATAACAAATTATAATAAGATTAACTCCAAAAAGATAAAACAAACTTCAAACATTGGATTATCCCCAATTTCTCAAATCCCCATTTCAATAAATTGCTAAATAAAATCTGGGCAGTACCCAAAATTATAAAATATTGCATTTTTTTTTTAATATCAGAAAAAGGTAAAGCTAACCTCAAGGGAATGACGGTAATGGCCATATTTACGGAGTTTTCTGACGCAAAAAAGGAGGTCAGACCTAGCATAATGCTCGCCTTTTCGGCGCAATTCGTGCAAAATTTCCGACACTTTTTCGCTGGTAGTCCCCATTGCCGAAAGCTTTTTATAAAGTATTAATCTCAAGAAAATGATATAGTTCATACGATTTGCAGGAGCTGGAGATGCTGCGGTTGAGAGTGGCCGGAGTAACTGAGATTCGCCGGAGATTAGATGAATGGCCATTGATGTCAGCTTCATTTTATGTTTTAGTGATTCAAACATCGTTTAGGTTGGAAGGAGGAGTGAAAATTCAATGGACCCGGTATCATATAATATTCCCTCCGTTTCGTTTTAAATACAACAAAGGAGTATTTTTCGTGAGATATAAAATATTCCTTTGATATATTTAAAACGAAACAAAGGAAGTATAATAATCTGTTTTTATTTGATATAGTCCGTTTTTGTAGGATATAGTCAGGTTTATGTATATTGATAGTTTTTGTATGATATAGTAAATTTTCATTGCTATACTTGGATCACACTAAAGTATTTAGTTTTTAAATTATTATGAGCTCGGTCCATTCAACGTTCGACATTAGTGTCAGTTTCCAAAATTTGGTTGTAATGTACTTATTTAGCAAGGAACCCTAGTTTATAAATCAAGGATCATATTGTTTGTAATATGGTAGGTCATTTATTTAAACTAGTAAACTCAAGGAAGTATGATTCCATCTACAGATTGCATGAACGCTCTCTATCTATTCCCGTCGAAGAGAAAGAGGGTTTTTGATGGAGAGAGTGCCCTTGAGATTGCTGAAAGTGCATTATCATCCTTTTTTTATTTATAGTTTTCGTCGTATTATTGTGTTTAAGGATGTGTCAGTGATGATGGCTCTGTTATTCTTCGTCTATAAATTATATTTGAGACAAGTTCTATGCATCTTTGGACTTGAGATTGGTTTGATTAGCTCAACTAGTATTTTTGGCCCGGGAGATACCTCGGGTCAATTATAATAAAAATATATATAATTATTTCTAAATTTAATAATACATTTTGTTACTTTTTGTATTTTTTTGTCCATGGGAATTTGAAAATTTGACGTCATAATGTGATAAGTAAAAATAACCTCCAAGATTTGAGTTTGTAGCTTAAAAGGAATTGGGGTAAGATAATATGTCGTCGATATTGTCTTGTTAGTACCGTAATAATAATGTTAGAGATGTAAATATTTGTTTAAGTCTTTTTAGTTAACAATAATTATTATAAGACTTTATCATATTTTATTTGAAATATTAGACAATAGAGTTATAGTGTATTGATGGTTAAACTTTCACTTTTCGTTTCAAAAGTCACGTATTCGATACCTTGTAGTTACACAATATTTATATTTTTTAAATTGAGGAGTTCACATGGATATAAAACATTTGCAATAGAATTTGAGGAGAGTGTCACGTGACATGTAGGCGTCCTTAGGAACGCCTTTTAATATATTTGTATAAATAGATAGATATCTGGTTATAAAGTGGAAAGATCTATCTGGTTATAAAGTGGAAAGATCTATCTGATTATAAAGTGGAAAGAAAGATGTTTATAGCAAGAAGTAAATTATTTTCTCCTAGCAAATAAAATATGGTTTCAAACCCTTAGACAATATAAGAACGCTTAATATATCTCTTCTACATCATTTATTAAGGGGGGGATGGTAATTATTGAGACATTTCGTAAACCACAATGATATTATGAAGATGTTGAAATAAACCCTGCAAAAAAGTTATTAACTACATATTCCATATAATTTATGTTGTACTTTTATATCTTTGTTTTAAAAATAAAAACTAAAATTCCTAACATTCAAGTAGATTAATTCATGACAAAAGATATGATCATAGTCTCATAGACATTGATTGAAAAGAATAAGAGTTCAAATTACAACTAAAACAATTCCAATAAGTTGAGGGGTGTTTATGTAAATAGGAACATATAATAAAAACTAATATGTGAAATTCAAGTCAAATAGGAGCATATAATAAAAACTAATATGTGAAATTCAAGTCAAAATAAAATACTCTTATTCGATAAATTGTTATAAAGCCTATCTAAAACTTTAGTTTGAATTTCGTCTACATTATTACCCAATACTTATACAACAACAAAAATCATAAATTTTTGGGTGTAACAACTAGCTGATCAACTCCAGCCCGGCCCGGTTTTTGGATGGGTTTGGGCAAATTTTTTTGGCCCGGCCCGCCCCAGTTTTTTATTTTTTTGGGCGGGCTTTGGACAAGCCAAAAAAGACTTTTTAGCCTAAATTTTGGCCCAGCCCGTTTTGGCCCGGAAAAGCTCGCTCAGCCCGGCCCGTTTTGGGCACAATTTTTTGGCCCGGATTTGGGCCCGCCCCGCCCAATGGGCAATTTTTTTTGGCGCGGCCCGGCCCGACCCATGATCACCTCTAGTAACAACCTACAAGCCACCACTTCTTTTGTAAAATGAACTCAAATAACTTCTTAAAATAAATGACATGAGATTCATGTCATTATTTATATAGTCTATGTCATTATTACATTATAAATGCTACGCAATAAGTTATGATGTAACATGTTACGCCCAAAACGCAATACTGTTTATTAACCCGCTAAAATTCGTTTATACTTGCACTGACTGTTATCTATTGTCAAAATATACGAGGCCAGCAAAGCAAAGACAGTCCTTTCATTTGTCATTTTCCCTCTATTTTTCTCTTCTTTTTTTCCTTATCACAAGCAAACTTGGTGTAATGACTGCAATTATGCAAAACCTTTCTCATCCCCTCCATTGTCAACTTCCTCCATCCCACTCTCTCTCCTCAAATCAATACCCACATATCAAATCTTACTCTAAAATCCAAAGATTTCGCCTTTCATGTTCTTCATCATCTCCATCTAAATTGGTACATATTTAACCTCCCCAATAATGCTCAATTAATTTCATACATATTCTCTAAATCTGATATTTTTGTTCCTTTGGCAGGCTAAAGATGAAAAATTGGGGGATAGATCAGAATACAAGCCTAATTGGCTGGATGATTTCTTTCAAAATTCATTCAGGAAGAAATTGGTGGAGGTAAAATTCACTCAATTTTGTACCAAGTAATAATAGTTGAACAAAATTTATTTTAGTTTTGATGAAAATTGTTGTGTAAATACTCATAAATTGTGGGTGTAATGAATTATAGGAGGTGGGATGGGATTCAGACAAGGCAGGCTATGATGGGATGATGGAACTTGTAAATGGTCTCATGATTGGCAGAACTACTCAGCAAACTAATCAGGCTGCGGTATGCATTGCCCTTTTCCACAATTTTTATTTTACACTCGGGTGTACGTGTACCCAAGCACGTGCTATATGAGTAATATTACACTAGTCAAGAAGCCGTGTAAATAGTGAAGCTAATCTAGCTTAGTTAGTAAAGTTTTGTGGGTGATAATCAAGACCTGAAATCAAATTTTGTCTACATCATTGCGCTTAGTCGCTCATTTACACACCATGACACCAAAGAAGTTGTGTACATAAAATGAAACAAATGGAGCCTTTTTGTTCAAATAACACAACCTTGACTTTCTCAATAGTAATATTATAGCTTTCGTTTGTCTCAAAATACAATTTAATTAGAATCAAAACTCAAGTAAGAACAAATTTATTAGAGTATATGTTAAGACAAATTTGTTAGAGTATATCTTCAGACAAATCTCTATTATATAAGGGAAGGGAGAGGAAGATGGTGTGCCCCTCTGAAAATACTTAATTACCCTTAATGATTTAATAGAATGAAAAAAAATTACTAAAGAAAATAATATAAATACCCTTTCTCATTTCAACTTGCCATTCTAAACAAGTTAAAAATGGTATATGCATCAAATATTTCAATCAAAAAAGTTAATGGACAAAATACCTTGACCTTTTTAATAAGAGAAGATGGTATACATGACATCCACCTAAAAAGTTTGAAACACTCACTACCTTTGATACTCTTTAATTCAGTCAAACCAACTCATTATGTCTATTATTTTTGTTCAAGATTCATTTACAAAAAATTAATATTTAAAATCACTCACAACCTTTGTTATTTTTTAACATTAGCGAATTAATTTATCTAACTATCAATCTTTTACATTTTAAGTGTAATCATAGCTATGGTACATATAAAGTATATAATAAAATTATAAGTTTTGAAATTAATGCACACATCACGTGCATATAAGGCTAGTTTATTTAATATCAACCTGAGTCATTGTCTAAATGGTTGAGAGTCTTAACTCTTAAGTCTCAGTAACTAGCAAGAACAAATTTTCTTTATCTATTTCTTTGTTTTGCTTTTGTCTTTTCCAAAATTAAAGTAAGAACAAAAAAAAAGGAAAAATGAAACGCCGTCTGTGGGGATCGAACCCACGACCACGTGGTTAAAAGCCACGCGCTCTACCACTGAGCTAAGACGGCAAGACGATGTCAGATAACCTTCGATAAATTATTTATTGTGAATTACAGTCGCAAGATGCCCGAAATACTATTGTGAGTTATTATCACCAAAATATCTAAGCATCAACATCAATATAAGATCTTGAATAATTTTTGTTTTAATAGTAAATTAGTTATTAGGCCCGGGCTATGCCCCGGGTAAGAAAAAATTTCATTTACTAATATTGTACTTTGATATTATAACACTAAAAATACAACTTGGTCTAGTGGTTAGAACTTTAGTACATGAACTTGAGGTCACGGGATCAAAACCTATACTATTCAATTTCTAATTTTTTTTTATTGTACATGGATTACATGAACTAAAACTCCCTAGGGAGAGCGCCACGTGGCACCGTTCATGGTTTACGCACGCCTTTTAATATATTAGTATAGATATGTGCCACATGTTCAGCGCCAAAGTAAGCTAATGTTTCTCATCCTACCAATATTATTAAATATTTTTTTTATTTTATCAAATATTTATAAATATAAAGTGTTTATTCTTTGATTAATGATCATAGGTCGGAATACTCAAGTCTTTATTTCCTCCATTTTTATTGGAGCTCTATCGAATGCTTATAACCCCAATTGGAGGGGGGAGAATTGCTGCTATGATGGTTGGTACGTGATTTTATCTAATGCATGGTTAATCACTAATATTGCAGCTTACACTGGTTGATAGCTACTTTATCTATTTTATCCTAATATAACTTGCATGATTGTTATTTCTTTTGTATATATTGTACACGAAGCTAGGGTAACGGTATTCACTTGTCAATGGCTCATGGGACCATGCTCGATTAACTCTATTGAACTTCCGGATGGATCCTCATGCCAAAGCGGGGTAGGTTTTCCTTGTATTTTCAAGGTCTTCAAGGCGCATTTTGACTATTAACATCTTTTATTATGTATTGATAATATAGTCAAAGAAATGATTGTTTGACAATACACATTGAAACGGAACTAAATCACTAATAACAAGATCGCACATGAAAGGTCGTTTATATTTATATTTGTGAGAGAGATCATAGTCTTAAGGTTTTAGTACATTGACCATAACAAGCATTGTGTAACGGTTAGAAAGAAAGGAAGTTAGTAGTTCTTCCCAGTGGCTGATCTTGGAACAATTGTTATTGGGGGCTAGATTTTACCACAATAACATATATGAAATAATGAGGGAAAACCTTGGATTTTTTCTAATTTAAAGAGTAGATTTGTGTCTAGTAGACTGTAGTACCGAAGAAATTTGTTAATAATACTCCTGTCATATTAAAGTAGTTGATTCCAAGTAGTACTTGGTCTAGTGGTAAGGAGAGCACCCTTCCAACCTCAAGGTTGGGGGTTCAATCCCCACTAGAGGCACTTTGAGGGTAGGGATTCCCCTTACCCTTCCCCCTTAATTACTCTCAAGTGCCTGACCCATTAAGGCTCGAGCGGGGTCCGGGCCACTTCTTCTTACCAAAAAAAAAAAAAAAAATATTAAAGTAGTTGATTAACTACTGTTTATGCTGTATGATTTGCCATTTTTGTAGGTTTTGGTAGAGAGATGCAAGTACTTGGAAGAAAGCAAATGTGTGGGAATTTGTGTTAATACATGTAAACTTCCAACTCAGGTGAGTGAAAAAAAATAGAAAAAGATATGTAGACAAGTTTGTGTTGTGTATCAAATTTCTCATCTAACAAACAACTCTTTTGTTATATTTGTGGTGTCTTAGACTTTTTTTAAGGACCATATGGGAATTCCACTACTAATGGAACCAAATTTCAGTGACTATAGTTGTCAGGTAAATACCCTATATTCTCCTTTCATGCACTTTCCTTTCTTTACATAACATTTTTTTCATGGTCTCTACTATCTAATTAATATTTTTGACCTTTAAAATTTTTAATTTTGTTTTATTAAATTTTTTGATAATTTAATAATATAATAACATATGTTGAAACAATTAGAAAATGATCACAGTACACATGGGAATGATGTAATTTGTTACATTAGTAGAAAATTAAATACGGGAAAAGTCTCAGTTTGGACCACTACATACAAGTGTTGCATGCATTTATTTGTAAACAAAGCAATTAAGCGACTAGATTTCTCTTATTAGATTCATACATAACTCAATGATATCCTTTCACAAAAATTTTGAATTATTAAGAATTATATGAATTGCAATACATATAGAGTTAAAATTTGGTCATCCTGATAATTCAAAACAAATTGATTTCACTTTTGTCATGAAAAAGTGAGTAGAGAACGAAATTATTGCTTCAACACGGCCCAAAACAAAAATTAGATGTGATCATGGACCGGGCCGGGCCGGGCTTGGCCCAAAAAAGTTGCCCATTTCGAGCCAAGTGGGCTTTTCGGGATATTTTCGAACCGGGTCAAAATTTAGACTAGTTTTGCATATTTAAGTTGCCCATGGCCCGGAATTTTTTCCTAAAAAACCGAATTTGTGCCCAAACCACGCCCATTTTCGGGCCGGCCGGACGCATGTTGATCACCTATAACAAAAATGCGTTAAAGAAAAAATATGTAAAATTTTAAAATTATTGTTTTAAATAGCTTAGACATCATGATTGGAAGTGTTATATTAAGTTTCTCTTAGAACCCTTCAAAAAGAAGTTTCTCTTAGAATTAGTACGTAGTATCTCATAATGCAAGCTTGTTTTTTTATTGCATTGCTTATAATGTGT
The DNA here is from genome assembly GCA_947646795.1 of Beta lomatogona. NCBI lineage: Eukaryota > Viridiplantae > Streptophyta > Magnoliopsida > Caryophyllales > Amaranthaceae > Beta > Beta lomatogona. The sequence continues at coordinate 773,465 of CANSNZ010000319.1, read as the reverse complement.
TTGTTGTGACTGGATGTTCAATACAAATAAAGAATGAATTTATCTTAATGCATGGTATTTTATTTTTGACGAATAATTTATATGACAGTTCAATTTTGGGATTCCCCCTCCTCTACCAGAAAATGAAAGTGCCTTGAAAGAGCCATGTTTGGATGGCTGCCCATATGCTTCTCGAGGTGGATCAAAAGCTATTAGTAGAATGTCAAATGCCAAACAATGCCCTAGATCATGAGGTTTCAATGTGGTGTTATCCTCGAGTCCCTCTTCTTCTTCTTTCATTCTTATGCTAAAAGTTGGTTGGGTTATTTTTGTTTTTATTTCTCCTCGTTCTTTGTGGTAGCATACGTTAAACCCTTTCTTTCTAGTCTTATCTAGTGTGATAAGAAAGCGCTCTTGTTCAGTTCGGTAGAACGATTGTTAAATTTTTACACTTAGAGAGTAGTTTGTACTAAGATTTTAACCAAAGTCGTATTTAAGGATATAATATATATACTCCCTATATTCCATTTTGATCAATTGCAAATAAAAGGAGAAAGGATATCTATACAAATATGTTAAAAGACGTGCGAAAGAAAGTCTATGTGCCACGTGGCACTCTCCTCAAATTTCTAATGCAAATAATGTTTTATGTCTATGTAATTATGTATACTCCTCACTATTAAAAAATGTGTAGGTGCAAGGTATCGAACACGTGACATTTGAAACGAAAAGTAAGAGTTTAACCATCAATACACTATGACTTTGTTGTCTAATGTTTCAAATAAAATATGATGAAGTCTTGTAATAATTATAATTAACTAAAAAGACTTAAACAAGTATATACATCTCTAACACTCTTATTACGTAACTTACAAGAGAATATTGATTTCATATTCTCTTACCGCAATTCCTTTTAAGGTAAACCTTTCAATTCTTTTTTACGACGACGTGAACTTTTCAATTTCTTAATGGACAAAAAATACGAAAAGTAACAAAATAAATTATGAAATTTAAAAATAATAACATATTTGTTTATTGTAACTTACCCGAGGCATCCCGGGAAAAAAAACTAGTGTAGTTAATTATTCCTTGCACACCAAGTTGTAATCTGTACAATTTTTTGATATATGCCGAATTCTAGTTCAATTGAAAAGTCAACGAAATGAAGATAGAAAATTATGCAAGATGACTTTGGATGCCCCTAATGATACACATAATCGTATAATTTATACATTCCTGAGAAATTTGGATGCCTAGTGACATACTCATCATTACTCATTATTACAATTAAGTGCATATTAAGTATAGTTAATTTGATAAGGTTTTGAGCATGGTTAGCAAGATATAGATAAAATGAATCAAATATCGCCTAATTACCACCATTTATCGTATAAAGTAAAGTTTTGATCTTGCAACATTAATATTGAAAACTTAGAGATATTGGTCTAATATTGCGTCTTGTGTATAGCATGTTACAACATAACTTATTGTGTAACAAAACTTCACACGTACATAATGACATAAAGTTCAACAAAACAACATGAACTACACAAATAATAACATGAATCTAATGTCATTTGAGTTTTTTTACGAAAGAAGTGCTAGTTTATGGATTGTTATACCATAAGTTATAGTGTAACTACATCTAAGAATTTCAGTAAAAAAAAATGAAGGATACAAACATAACTGATGCAATTTCATTGAGAATTCTACTTATGAAGCTATAAACTGCTTTTTACACAACAACTCAAGGAATTACTCGAATCTTGAAGCTAATTATTATGACTAATACTAGGAAGTTGACAAGTGTATTAGGTCTTGTAACAAAGCCGTATATAGCGTTGCACATATGTAGGGGTCAAAGTTCGGTGTATGGTTTGGATTAAGGTTTAGTTTAGTTCAGTCCAATCCGAATAAAATTTGGATTTCAATTTTCCAATCTGAACAAATTTTAGATTTCAATTTTTACATACAAATTCAAACCACTTAGGGTCCGTTCTGTTCAACTTATTTTAACTTATATAAGATTTTATAAGATATAATAAGATCAGATAAGATAAGATAAGATAAGATAAGATAAGATAAAATAAGATAAGATAAGAAAAAATAAGATCAGATAAGATAAATAAGATGTTAGACACACACAATAAACTATCTTATAAGATAAGATAAGATAAGATAAGATAAGATCAGATAAGATAAGATAAGATCAAATAAGATTTTATAAGATCTTATAAGATAAGATAAGATAAGATAATATAAAATAAGACAAAATAAGTTGAACAGAACAGACCCTTAGAGTTAGACTCCAAACTAATCCAATCTGAATTTTCAAACACTAAAATAACTAGATTGGATCAAATTCAAATTATCCAAATTTGAAATCTATTCTTATGATGAAATAATTTAGGTACGAGCATCAAAATAAAGTATTCGATAATATAAGTAATTCCTACAATATAATCCCATAAAAAATCAATAATAACAACTAATAATTCATACAAACCCATAAATTTTATCGAAAACACTTAAGTCCAATCGTAAAAATACAAATATACTCCCTCCGTTTCTTTTTAATCTACCCACTTTCTTTTTTGGTCCGTTTCTTTTTAATCTACACATTGTTCTTTTTTCTATTTTTGGCAACATGTTACATCTACTTTTTCCTCTTTTTCCACTCATGTCATCCACTTTTTAATATTTTAACCCACTTTTTAATTTTTCTCTATCACTTTTTAGTTTCTCTCTCCACCTTTTTAGTTTATCTCTCATACTTTTGCACTTTCTCCTTGATTCTCCCCCAAAGTGAAGTGAGTAAATTAAAATGAAACGGAGGGAGTACAATACAAGGCTTATTTGCTATTCAATTTTTTTGAATTTTTGGATCCAATCACCCTCAATCCAAACTAATTTGGAAATCCAGATTTTCAAAAAACTCAATCCGAATCGAGTATGAACATAGTTCGAAGTATTTTGATTTAAGTTCTTTTCTTTCTAATAAGTGGAATAGAATAACTCGATTGAAGCGTAATTATTATACGTCTGTAATGCATTGTATGTCCCATAATAGATCCCATTCTTCTACCCTTTCCCGGGAGTAGATAACTATTCATAGCTATTACAAAGTTCGACCCAATACTTTATTTTCATTCTAGTTGATCTTGATTTGACATTAGATCCATATTACTACTTCGATTTGGATTGCATTAAATTTCTATATTTATCCGAATAACTTATATCCCTATACACAAGGAGTCAAGAACACAACTCAAGAAATAACTCGATGCTAATTATTATGACTAATACCAAGTAGTTGACCGAGTATTATGGGCCTTGTCACCTTGGTGTGCAAGGAAACACAGTATTGTTCTTTTTCCTCCTTTTAATAGGAAAACATAAATGTCTTATTCTTTTAATCCTTATATTATTATATTTTGGTCTCCTCCTTGGCGGATTGCTCATATCATCCAGTATCTTCAATTCAAGCTCTTCTTCGTTTTTTCTCTTCTTGGGCACTCTCAGTTTAAATGATTGTACTCATTCTGTTCTTCATTCTATTCTTGTAAACGATAAGGTTGGAGCTCCCCTCGTACGGAGGGTCTCCTAACCTTCTTCTCTCCTTACCTTATATATATAAAATAAAAAAAATATATTATAAATTATACAGTACAAAATTGAGTGAAACATAGGTAGGGTTTTATTTCGCCGCCTCCCTCTCCAATCAATTTATAATTTATTTACAATAAAAAAAAATAATTAAAATTGTCTAAAAAAAAAATCCTATATATACCAAATTTCTCCTTCATATAATCACAATATTCACATCATAATGTATACGCTAACCTAAAATCTCTTTCTCTCTCCTTCTCCAATATGAAAACCTAAATCTCTCTCTATAAAATCTTCCACCACCATGTCTTAGCATTCAATCTTCAAACTTTCCAGAAATCTGCAAAAATTCCACCATGAAATTGTTGCACGAGAACACTCTCTACGAATTCACTGTTGCTCAAAGCGACGCGACAGTATCAACAAGCGTCGAAGAATTCCATATCGAATTCACATACAGTAAATTCAGGCTTCAATCACTTCCAGAAATCGAAGAACAAAAATCAATATGTTTTCCTCGTAATCAACGATCTAGGCAGTTAATCATGTTGAATTTACTGGAAGAATTCGAAGTTCCGGAGAGAATTAGTACCGATATGTCTGCTCACTTCAATTTTTTCCTCGATAATTTATCGCGAAGAAACTGTAATCGGAGAGGATCGATCAACGTGACAGTGCGTTTGGATGCGAAGGAAATATCGCCGATGAGAGCAGATGTGATTCGCCGGAGAATGGAATCGAGGAGGAGAGATGGAGAGGTGGAGAGAGAAAATCTTCGGATTACGGCGGAGGTACCGCCATTGATTCCGGCGAGGAGGTCGTTCGTGGAGAGTTTGGAGAGAGAAAGAATGGTGGTGGAAGAAGGAGAGGAGAGTGATTGTTCGATATGTTTGGAAGAATTTGGAGAAGGTGTGGAGGTGATAAAGTTACCCTGCTTGCATGTCTACCATAGTGATTGTATCATACGGTGGCTTGAGAAAACCCATTTTTGCCCCTTCTGCAGATTCGAGCTACCTTGTTGATTCTTTGAAATTTTGTGTTTTTACTTTGGAACACGATTTATTATTATCTTCTTGATGCTTTTTTTTTCCCTTTCAATTGATTCCCTACTTGAGGGGTGAAATAGTCATTTCAAGTTTTTTCCATCTTGTGAAAGGTAGTTAATAACTTAAAACTAAACAATGCGAAAAGACTGTTTTGAATCCGAGATTTGGGGTTTGTTCTTGTAACATGGAACTATGGAAGTGTAAATATTTGATTCAAATTCTCAACATCCTAATAATATATGCAAGTTCTCATGAGATAAGTGTTTTATTTGTTTCAGAACTGACAACGGCACCAAAGTGTAACCTCGGTACCAAACTAAATTTTGGTACCAAAATAGAGTTGGTACCAAAGTTAGGGGTGTAACTGGATTGGACTGGATTGGACTTTGCCAAATCCAAATCCAGTCCAAAGTTTTTTGAACTCGATAAATTGAGTCCAAGTCCGATCCAAATATTTTTTGAGTCCAGTCCAGTTCAGTCCGATAATTTTTTCTTGACTCGAATCCGAATCCAAGATGTCCAAATCCGATTATTATATTATTTTTTTCCACCGATTTAGATTCAATGATTCACAACGTTTTCTCATAATTGAATTTGAAAAATTAAGCTCATTATATTCATTCCATAAAATAAATCACATGCATCTTTTATATTATATATATAAATATTAAATATATATTATATATAAAAATATTTTTGGACTGGACTGGACTTATTGGACTCCAAAGGGGTGAGTCCAAATCCAGTCCGAAAATATTTGGACTCGAAAATTTGAGTCCGAGTCCAGTCCAAAAAAATTTCAATTCAGTCCAGTCCGACAAGTTTGAACTGAATTGGATTGGACTCTGGACTTTTTGCAGTCCGCTTGCACCCCTAACCAAAGTAATCTATTTTGGTATCACTTTGACTTAGCTTTAGTACCAAAAAAAATTTGTCTTTTTGTGTGAGATGCTATTTTGGCATCTCACTATGAGACGTGTATAACAATGTGCATATGATTATAATTCAACTTGACTAAACTCAACCAATGAAGCAAGTAGACAAAACAATTAATGTCTCATTGAGAGACAATGTAGACTGATAGAGTAAGGCTCTGTTCTTATGGACTGAATTAATAAAAATTCAGCTCAGTTCAATTTAGACAAATTCAGTTCAGTTTATTTCATTTCAGTTCAATTAGTTTCCTCTCACAGTTTTCATTTATTTCAGTTCAGACAAATCCAGTTTAGTCTTAAAGAACAGAACCTAAAATCATGGATTTATGCAAAACTACAAGGAATAATAGAGCAAACAATATCACTTAAACCGTTAAACTTGCTCTATTAGACCAATATCTCAAGAAGGCTAGATGCACACTTTATAGAAACCTTGACCATTGTAAATGGTTTATAATCTCTTCGACCTTGACCGTCCTAGAAGAGTTGCAGTAACTATCTAACAATTAGATGCCTAACAATAGAGAGAGTTGGGGTCTTCTAGCAAATTCAGTTATCGCAAAGCCCGCAACTTTCCTCTCCATAGTTAGATTTCTAATTGTTCAATAACAAGAATTTTCATTTGAAGTTGAATCTTTTGACAAGCATCTCACAAAATGAGATTCGTGGCTCAAGAGGTGATGAGCTCAATATTCCCATCACTCCGATGAATCTGATGCGCCCATTATCGTCACATTGTCACCATGGATCAGAGAACATATTTCAAACATACAGATACCGAAAAATAAATGAAAGGCAAATTTTGGAAAGGAAAGCTCATAATAACTATGAATTATGATAAGCACGAAAAATGTTGATACAGACGGTAAATTTTTTTTTTTGTACTAAAAAAGATACAATAAACAGCTTCGATTTTGCTATCTATCCCAGCCTGAAGGCCTTCTCCTTTCTCTTGGTCTCTCCCTTGCACTGCAATGTTGAGAAACAAACGTTGTTCAGCAAGAGTTCTATATGCAACAAATCAATATAATCCAAGACATCCAATGCGTCGATTCTTACTATCTTAACTATAAAAGAATTGCATTTGCGACATTACCCAAACCTTTCGTTTGAGTGCTAGCTAAGAAAGAGAGAATAAATGGAACTTATATAGGGGTATATCAGCAACTCTTTCACTCTATTATTAGATTTCATTATGTTAGATAAATAGAACCCAAAAAAGAATGAGAATCAGAGAATAGCTCACCTTTCACTGCTCTTCTGATCAGAATTCTGACCACCGATACTCCCTCCTGATGCTGGAGCGTAATTTGTCACAGGGGTTGGTTGAGGTCTATTATCCCCACCAATAGTACCACCAGAAACGAACCCCGATAATGATGGTCGCTTGTTGACAAACGTGTTCGAATTGCTAGTCACCTGATTCTGAGAGCTGGGTGAAGCAGCGACAAAGCTGCTCTTAAACTGCGCCATCATACCTGTCCTAAGCGAATTAACGGCAGCAGTCCGAGTAGCTGGCTGAAAGGAAGCACTATTGGATTCCGTATTATAGCCAATACCCAAACCAAAATCCACACCGCGTACACCTCGACCCCCTCCTCCTCCTCCACCACCACCTCTTCCTTTTCCTTTCTTTCCACCTGCATAAACACATGAAACATCGTTTAGAAAAAAAAGTAATAAATGTTTACAACAATACCAAATAACCAAATCTGCATGACTGTGTAAAAATTTTCCACGGAGTAACAGGGAGAACTTAAAAAGCAAGCATAAAACTTGAAATTGGCAAGTAATCTGAAAGACCACCAGGCAAATTGGAAGAACCTTAGAAGCCATACCTCCTTTCCTTGCATCACGCTTAGACCTGAATCTTCCATCCTAAACATGATTGATAAGGTAGAAGTCAAGAAAAAGCAGACGCGTAACAAGCAACAGTTAGATATACATACCAAAATACAAAATGGAGGACGAATAGACCCCTTTCCTTTACAAGCAGAAAGCACGATCACTACAACAGCATTCTAGTCCTAGGTCCTATTCTTGATGTACCTATCCTTGGTCCTATTCTTACTAATAAGAGCTACAATTTTGTGTTGGCACTACATATTTCAGAAAAACCTCCCTAGGGAAAGATAATATGCCCCAAAGAGCAAAGACAACAGTTATAAAAATAAAAAAACTTAACCTTATAACAGATGTAAATCAGGTACTTATATTAGTTGGGGGTACCAACAGAGCAGCTACTTGACATATAAGCTCCAAACTAACTACGAAAAAAGAAAGAGAGGGAACCGTCTTTTTACATCTTTAAAAAGTCCTAGAATGTCGTAAATGCCAGAAATCTACACTGTACAACTAATCTTCGACAGATATACCATGGAGCAGTTACAAAATACAGCATAAAGCAGAATCCTGTAACAAGCTGATCAGTCAGACCAGTAACAAAAGATGACACCACACAACTAACGGCTAAGTGCTCAACAAGATACAAACTCTACAGGTTAACAGCAATACCATATTGTACCTCAAGCTCAACAATCAAATATCACATTTGGAGCATTATAACAGACAGAGTGACAAGAATACAGAGGGAAATTACCTTCATGGCAAGATCCATCAATTCCATGGACACATTCTGACCAGCAGCTATCAAACTATTGACCATCTCACCAGCGAATCTGGCCTCTTTTTGTGTGATAAGAGTGTATGCAACCCCGTCTTTATCACCAGCACGACCTGTTCTACCAATACGATGCACATGCATATCCATATCTTTTGCAATGTCAAAGTTGACAACCGACTTAATCGACTTGATATCAAGACCTCGAGCAGCAACATCAGTAGCAATAAGAACATGGTAGGTCCCAGCCTTAAATTTCTGCAGTATCTCCATCCGAGAAGCCTGATCTTTATCACCATGAAGAGACGCAACTTTGAACCCTTTCTGTGCAAGCTGCAACTCAAGTTCATCTACAGCAGCCTTTTTCGAAGCAAACACCAAGACATCACCTTCATCAATCATTCCTTGCAGCTTTTCCAGGAGCCAGGGTAGCTTCTCTGCATCAGATGGAAGAACTTGAACGATTTGAGTTATATCCTCATTTGCCATGCCAACCTCTCCCACTGCAACACGCACCGGATCTGAAAGAATTTCTCTTGCCAACTTCTCAACTTTTCGGGGCATTGTGGCTGAAAAGAGTAAAGTCTGACGGTCAGGCCTAATCTGACCAACGATAGACCTTATCTGCGGCTCGAAACCGAGGTCAAACATGCGATCTGCCTCATCAAGCACCAGATAAGTTGCTCTCTTCATTGTCAATGCCTTCATTTTAAGCAAATCGATCAGTCTACCAGGGGTAGCAACAACAATCTCCGCTCCTGCCTTGAGTTCTTTGAACTGATCAAGCTTGGACAACCCACCATAGACGGCAGACACGCGTAACCCATAAGGTTTCGCAAATTTTTTAGTCTCCAGATATATCTGATGAGCTAATTCTCTGGTAGGTGCACATATCACTCCAATTGGTCCTTCCCCTTTCTCAAGCTCAGGCTGGTCCATTATATGCACAATCATCGGAAGCACAAAAGCAGCAGTTTTTCCGGAACCAGTCTTTGCTATACCAATAATATCATGCCCAGAGAGCACTATTGGCAAAGCTTGGCATTGAATGTTGGTAGGCTTCTCGTAACCTTGCTTTGTGATTGCACTCATCAGGGGTGGAGGGAAACCACAGTCATCAAAAGTTTTAACTGGCCTTGGAACCTCAAAACCAGAGACACGAATACTCAAGCTCTTCCGATACTCTGTGACATCCTGTTCACTCATGCCTAGAAGAAATATAAAACCGATGGGTATCATCAATGCAAGCATTTTGGGAGAAGATGTAACGTTACTATAGCTATATACATAACACCAACAATTTTACCCCTAGGCCTCCTATATCGAACTAAACTTGAGAAAAAAACTCAATACTTAATATAGCAAACAACCCGATTTCACCAAGACAGACTGTCAAGTATTACACGATAAGAATTGATACTAGATATTCAATTAACATTCCTCTATAAGATAGAAATCAAGGTTTCTCCAATACTTTCAATCTACTTAAAGTCTTAAACCTTAGGTCCGAAACTCCAAATCCTACCCTCTCTCAAAAAATTGGCATAGTCTTCGACTCAGCTAGTAAAGATCATAAATTCTGATTTTGATTCTAATTCTAATTACAAAATTGGTTTCCTTTACCAAAAACTTTGAGCAACCAATTGATTGCCACTTTGCCCTTTAACAAAAAAGGAGATAAAAACCCAATCAGATAATATCAAATATCACATCCTATCATATAACCTACACATAATAGCATTAGTTGAAACTTCAAGCTCCAAGAAACATACTAAAATGACATAACTTGAAAATTGCACATTCACATAAAAAAGTAAAACCAAGCATATACTTCATGATAAATGTCTCCATTAGTAAGAATGGTAATAAACTAATGAAATATACCAGAAATGGAAGGCTTCTCCTCATAAAAATCCTTATTAAACGCCTCATAATCAACCTCAGTATGATCCAAAGCAATAAGAGGCTCAATCTTCTTCTTATCAATAACCACAGGATTATCATCAGAATCATACTCAATCATCCCAGCATCAACCGCCTTCGCTGCAGCGTAAACCTCCTCATCCGAATCGTACCCGGCTCTAAGAGCATCCGACGCCAAAGCTAACCCTACATCTTTCTTAGCCCTCAAGAAACTCTCCATTGGATCATCTTCATCATCATCATCATCTCTATACTTGTCAAGCTTCTCCTTCGGCTTCGGTGGCGGCGCCTCACTCACTTCCTTGTGTATTCCCTCCATAAAAGCGTCGAGAGGATCAATTTCTTCGTCGCCGGCGGAGTTTCCGACGTCGGAGATGTTACTGTTGTCGTTAACGTTGTCGAAGTCGATGTTGTCGACATCGGTGTCTTCGTAGTGGTCGTGAGGTCGTGAAGAGGAAGAAGGAGGAACGTAGAGACGTTGAGGTTGTGGTTGAGATCCTTCGAAATCGTAGGTTTGTTGGCGGTTGATTCCGAAACCTTCGAAGCCGAATTTGCGCTTCGACATGATTGAATTTTGAAAGGTTGAGCTCAATTAATGGTGGAAAAACCTCGATTTGTATCAGTAAAACCCTAATTTTTGAGGATTGGGGATTTGGGGAGAATTGGGATATGGCGGTTTAAAGTGAGACGATGGAGGACGGGTTGTAATTTTGTTTAAACGGGTTGAAGTGGGTGGTTCGTGGTAAATTGGTGAGGAGTTTGCATGATAGAGCTGGTAAAAGGTCGGGTTTGTGTCGTGTTCGTACTCGTGTCATGGATCGGAAAACTCTTAATACTAATTATTAATCCAACCCATTTAATAAAAGTGTAGTGTTGTGTTGAGATATCTCAGACTAATATATACTAGCCTTTTTTGCACGCAATGCGTGCGTGGATTATTTTGACGATTATTCTTAAATTTCATCTAAATGTAATTTTGAATGATGTAATTTACAATCATCATTAGTTCTAATTAAATATCATATGGTGTAAATACAATAAAAATTACTTGGTGAAGAAGTTGTTTTCTCGGTATTTTTATGACTTGTTACTGGATGTTGGTATTGTTATTGCATTTTAAAGTTTAGGTAGAATTGAAAAATTTATGTCTTTGGTTTTGTAATTGATTTGAAAACTGCTTTAGTTATAATAATTTATTCTTCAATCATAATTTTTTTTCTCACTATACATATTTTTATGACAGTTTATTTTAGCTACTTTGAACTTCCTTTGATATACATATTTTAAATTAGGAAGGGCTATGATTGAAGAAAATCTCAAAATCTTAATAGGTAATAATTTTTATTGAATTAAGGGTTAAAAAGTCTTTTCAAAGGGGGACACCATAGCTCCCCCCTTGGCTTATATAATAGAGATATATACTTCCTCCGTAACAAAAAGGATGCAACACTTGCGTATTATTTGTGAGGTATAGAATATTCAATTGTTGCATTCTTTCTGTTACGAAGGAAGTAGATTGCATAGTGCATAACTAGTCTTCTTTGCACGTGATGCGTGCATGGATTATTCTTAAATTTCATCTAAACGTAATTTTAAGGATGTAATTTACAATCATCATTAGTACTAATTAAATATCATGTGGTGTAAATACAAAATATAAAAATTATTTGATGAAGAAGTTGTTTTCTCGGTATTTTTATGACTTGTTAATGGATGTTGGTATTGTTATTATTGCATTTCAAAGTTTAGGTAGAATTAAAAATTTATGTCTTTGGTTTTGTAATTGATTTGAAAACTGCTTTAGTTATGTTAATTTATTCTTCAATCATAAACTTTTTCTTTCACTACACATATTTATATGACAATTTCTTTTAGCTACTTTGAACTCCTTTGATATACATATCTTAAATTATGAAGGGTTATGATTGAGGAAAATCTTAATAGATAATAATTTTTTGTTGAATTAAGGGTTAAACAATCTTTTCATAGGGGGACACCATAGCTAACCCCTAGCTTATACTTCCTTCGTTTAGAAATAGTTGCACCATTTGCATAGTGTTTACTATTCACATCTTACACTTTGATTATCTTTGGTGATTTATATTTTAGGAAAAACAACGTCATACGGGATCTTGTTAGATTCGTATCAATGTATATTTTTTTAATATTAACTTTTTATAATTTTTACTCATTAATACTTGAAAGATATTTACGTTTGAAGCCATACATCGGCAAGCGTGAAAACATGAAACGGTGCAACTATTTCTAAACAAATGAAGTATAATAGAGATTGTATCCTTATCTAAATTTTAATATACCCTTGAGTCTTGACAATCTCTTGCATCATGTATCACCAAAAAATAATAAAATGTACAGTTAACTTTAACTTTAACTTTAACTTTAATTTTACAGTTGATAGAGTGTGTGTATCATAAACAAATAGAATTGTTTGACATTGTCATATACTAAAACATCTCGACCTAGAACAAAACGAAGAAAAGTAGTCTATGTCAACGGTCAATTCAGCTATGTAATAGACTAGGAAACAAATGAAAATTTTACTACTATCCTAGAATTTGTAGATTAAAAAAAAAAAGGGCATGAAGTATGAAATATTACAACTACCATCAGTAGGATTATAGGAGTAGTCAAAGACAGATTCCTTTGTTTGGTATCAACGAAATGCAAGAAAGTGACATATTGCCTGTCTCTTCTGAGGAGTTAGGTTCATGGACTAGTCATTTTCCACCATAAGTGGGAGAAAATGCACAAAGAATATGGCATATTTTCAAGGAAAAATGCTCCATAATATGCAAGACTGAGGAAAAATGGCACCAAACACTTCACTTTTATTGGGTAATTCACCCATTACTTATAGGGAACAAAAAAAAAGTACTTTGAAGTCTTGTTGAGTTAAATTATACTTCATCACTAATATGACTTTTATATATTTATGTTTATTTAATAGGTAAATAACTATTAGCTTATTGTGCAAAGAAGTTTTTCATATTTTTTTTTTAAGGTAGGTAAGATGAATGACCCTACTGAACTGGCACCTCGCTCAGGTTTAACCAGTCAGGTTTGTTGGTCAGATTCCTTGAGAGGGAGGGGGATGGTAAGGGAAACTTCACCCCCCAAAGAGCCCCTAGTGGGGTTTGATCCCATGACCTTGAAGTCATGAGACCAAACCTTTACCACAAGTCCAAGCCTTACTTGGTAAACAAGTTTTTCATATATATGTGACTATATACTCCAATACTCCGCTCGTTTCATTTTATTCTACATACTTTGTACTTTGAACTCTGATCACCCATTATTTATAGAGTTTTCGCATATCAAAATTACACATATAGCTCAGTTAAATTTAATCCATGAAATTTGCTAGTTCATGTATATTGGAATGATAAAGTTTCCGCATATCATAATTAACACGAGGGCTCAATTATTATTACTTTCAATTTTAAATCCATAATGGCTTCAAGATCTTATAATCATCTTTCATATATTCCCTTTGTTCCTTATTATTGTTCTTGTTTGCTTATTGTACAATTTTCAACGAACATGTTTGAGCAACGATATCTTTAGATTCGCATCATAAAAAATTATAATAAATTTTATATTGTAAAACTACACGTCGAGACAAATCTAGCTAGTGATTATACGATTATGTTTGGTTACATATATATTTCGATCAAACTCACAATCAAAGTTTATCTCTCTTCAAACATTAATAAATATTCCAAGTAAGAACATCAAATAAGAAGAAAATGAGTATCATATTCTTATTTCGAGGCACAATCAACTTTTTTTACTTTTTTTTGGGTAAGGAGAATTCCCTTGCAAGAAGGGGGAGAATTTGGGGATCCTTATTGCAACGGGTGAGAATCGAATCCCTGTCAGTAGAAGGAGGACCTCAGAACCACCAGGCCAACCTTGGTTCTCAATCGACTTTTTAAAATTGAAGAAACAAAATCCATAATGCAATGACTCTTACTTAGGTACGATTGTTAGAGAAACAATATCAATTACTTATTGTTTCGAGTCTATTTTTTTCTGTCATGTTGTGAGAGAAGCCAATCCACCAACTCAAACTATAACTCACCTTAGTCCATTTGAGTTCTCTACACAAGTGTTGATAGGGGGTTGTCCTTGTCCAAGTATCGTAGAGGATATTGTTAGAGAAACCAATCCAGCGGCTCATATTATGGCTCACCTTAACCCTCTCGAGTTCTCTATACAAGTGTGGACAGGGGGTTGTCTAAGACCCTAAGTATCATATATGATATCGTTGCTTCTGATTTTTGTTAATTAGTTAATAATAATTTATAGTATCCAAAAAATAAATCCTAAAAAAAAGAACACAATAATTTTTTTTCAAACAACAAATAAATTCAATAAAATTCTCAAAATATAAAATCTCCACTAGTAGTAAAAACAGTGTTAACACAAACACAACTACACACACATCCTCATTCCTCATCTCTTCCTTTTTCTCTCTCCTCAACTTCGAACTTTCTTTCAATTCCCCAGATTTCATTCTCTCTCTTTACTTCTCTTTCTTTCAAACATCTATCAAAAATGGCGTCCAAGTTTCGAAACGTCCCTCCATTTCTAACTTCTTCTCTAATCACACTCTTCTTCTTCTTCTTTCACTTCCTTCTTTTCACATCTCTAACAACTGTTTGTTACTCTTCTTCTTCATAGTATTACTACTACTAATATTAGCGCCTTGTTTGGTTTAGTTTGCTTTACTTGCAAGCTTCTTTATTATACTCCTCACGATCTTCTCCTCAGATCCAAACACACCTTTAACTCTCTCCTTTTTGTTCTCTTCATTTGATTTATGTCGGCCATGAAAAGATTTTCGTTGAGCTTCGGTAATCTTTTTATTTTTTTATTTCTGGGTTTTATTTAATTTATGTACCCCTTTTTAGGAAATTATTATTGGTTGTGTTTTTGATTATTATTAATTTGTTGAAATTTGGATTGTTGTCGGTGAATTTGAGAAATGTTGGGTAGTTAGCTGAAATTGATTCTGGGTTTTATTCTAGTTAGGGGTTTAATTGGATTTTAGGTTGATTACCTCATTTTTCTATAATATTAGTAGTTTGTGATTATTATATCTTGTGTTTGGTGAATCTATTTTTAGGGCATTAGTGGATTGATGAATTCACTGTATTGTTTATTTAATGATAATGAGGTAGGAAATGTTGAAAATTTGAGGAATTTTTAAGTAATTGAAGCTAGGTGTAAAATTGTCTCAGTATGCCTCGTGTGATAGAGGGATCAATAAAAGAGACAAGGTATGTTGTGATGTATGTTTTTCGGCTTGTCGAAAGCGTCAAGACTAGAATTTGGTGTCTGACATGGATAAGTCTAGTTTCTTACCTTGGGTTTCTGCTATTTTCAATCACACCTTTGTCTGGTATGAGTACAACACTGTTTTGGCAAGGTAGGTGAAGGATTACGGTAACAAAGATGGGAATTGGAATAGAGGTTATTGGAATTATGAATCTTATGCTACTAATGATTTTGTTTGTGATGTTTTTGGGATTTGAGCAATATGGATAGATACATATCATCTATGTTGCTTGGACTCATGTATTCGTGTCTTATACAGGTAGATGTCCAAGTGTCCAACTTATTGTTTATTGAAATATACCATGATTTTGGCCCAAAATAAAGCGTAGAAGTGTCATATTCATGCGGAGTAATGAAAATCTGACACGGGTATCTCATGCAAAAATGAAGAGTCTGAGTAACATAGATACTAGGATTTCCTTTACCTTGTATTTGATAGCTAATGATTCATTTAGTGATTTGTTTTTTAAAGTGGAAGCCTGGAAGGTTACTAAGGTTTTTGTTTCCGTTGTGTTGGGAATAAATTGTGGTGGCTTGGATTGGAATTTTGACTAGTTTCTTGCGTTTCCCCCCTTACATATTTAGGGTGGCATTATTTTTTTGGATGGTAAGATGAAGGGTCCAACCAGACCGGAACATCTCACAGGTTAACCCGGCCTGGGTAGCGGGCGTACACTTTGAGAGTGGGGGGAGGGAATGATAAGGGGATCCATGTGTATTGAAGAGGAAGTGAGGTGGTGTACTTAGGTCTCCTACTTGACAACTTGTTGCACAAATCTTAGAATGCTTTGGTGCTGGTTAGGAGGTAAGGCATGTTCACCTTTGGAGGAGGAAGAAGAAAAAGCAAAATGAATTGAATGAAAGATTGAAAAGTAAGGAAATTAGGAAAAGAAGTTAGGTTTGGGTTTTGAATTCTATCTTCTAAAAATTTAGATTAAATTGTATGCTAATATCATTGATAATGTTTGATCGATGATTAATTAAGCCGCTTACATAGGCGGTAATAGATAGTGGTAGTGGCAAATGGCAATGAATATGTGAAGAAAGTTTCTTGCTAATCGCATATGGTAATGCTTGACTATCCCCAAATAAATCTTATTCTTTGTAAATTCCATTAGCATCCATTGCGGTCCTAAAGGTGGTATAGAGTAAATGGTAACTAATTAAGAAACCCATATGTTGGGAGATGATGCTAAAGTACCATAGCTAGTGACATAAGACTTTTTTTTTTTTATATTTTTTGCTCAAATTTACTTCCTCCTTTTGTTTATTAAGTGACTGAGAGAGAAATGACACAATTCTTAAGAAACTTAGTGAGAGAAAGTTGGGGGCCAATAGTATAAAAGAAAGAGCAATTTTGTGATGGCAGTTTTGTAAAGGAAGGGGAATTTTTTTGCCATTAGGAGAAACATTTCCAAATGAGACAAGTAAGTCAATAAAAAACAGAGGAAGTACATTACAAAGTTATATATACATTCATTACCATTTCCACAACTTATTACCGGTTACGAAAACGGGCTGTTACAAAAAAAAAAAACAGTAGCTTAAAGTTTATTTTGTAATAGCATGAGTGTTAAATTTTTGTGATTTCTTGATCATTGAATAAGGTCTTCAAAAACCATTCAGTTCCCAGTTCTCATATAATGTAGATTGTAGATGTTGGTATAAGACAATATATGTTTAACCAACTAGTTGTATGGAGCATTTACTTGTTTGACACTTAAAAAGGTGGAAGTTCTACATGTAACTAGATAACTAGCTATAACAACAATAGGTTGCTTTTGTTTTACAGTATTATTATTTAGTCTCACATATATCTAACTAGCCTCCAAGTCACTTGAGGATCATGTAAGAGATTATGTATCCTGAATGTTGAATCTCCGTGGATCTCTAGAGGGAAATGCGTTACTCTAATTGCACTTGTTATTTATTCAAACACCTTATTATTTAAATGAACTACTTCAAGTGGTAATAACTTGCATTTCGTTCTTGTATATTGAGGCTCTCATAGCATTTGCCACTTTCTGACTTCATCTTGCTATCCCAGTGGTTCTAGATTGTGTTATGTTCTTCATTGATCTTTTGCCATTGCTTCTCACTTACATATTGTTTACTTCTTCGGACTTTGCAGAATTGGCAAGTAAGCTTTTGGTATGTCTGCTGGTATCATTTTCAACAGCATTCCATATCAACGCAGAATCTTATGCTGCGCCATTACAGTCAATATTTGTATTAGCGGCTAAAACTCCTTTGACTACTCCCATCCTTGTTGCAAATGCCAACCCACTTCTTGTTGGACTGAAGGATAGACACTTGTCACCATTATCAAGGCGGTATCTTGCATCAGCACCTGTTCAGGTTCCATATGCACCATCACTAACGAATAGTCATCCTCCTGTCGGTTCTAGTTCATCTAACATGACAAAGAAGAGTGGCGAATCAGCACCACCAGTTGAAGGCCGTATGTCGCCTCTCTTGGCTGAAGCAGCCCCACCGCAGTCTAGATTACCTGTGCCACTTGTCTCTCCAGAAGTTTCAAGTAAGAGTAATTTTCATTAGAAGTTTATGTACATGTTTAGAGATGTTTGGTGTGAGTATATTAAGAGTTGGAAACAGAAACAAGAAACCTTTTATGGTACATGTTGTTAGTATGAGGGATGGGATGATGGTTTCCGTTTCTTGAGGGTAACTATTTCTACCCAAGCTTTACCCTCCTCAATCCTATGGTAGCACATCACGTTACCCTCGTCAATGCCATACTTATAAGTGTTTGCATTAGTCAACAACCTTATTGTTACCATTCCTTCCCTCTATTTGTTTCATTTCCTTTCCATCTCATGAGTTGAAACAATCATGATTTAAAATCTTACTAGCTGAAATGAGATCTGTTACAATCCAATTGCAAAAAGTCAGTGCGTTTTACATTTTATGAGGTGCAGAACAGGTAATTAAGGCTCTGAAAACAGCCACCTTGTGCTTTTTCCCCCCTGTTTTATATTAGTCTCCACGCTTCTTGTCTCTGCCGTTATCTCGTTTCTTTCCTTTTTGCTTCCCATTTCTTTTGGGCACTTCACTTTGTGCTGTTTATGCACTTTGTGTTTGTGATGCATGTGCCCTCAGCCTCTCACTATTATGTGCTTCACATGCTGGGGCCAACTAACCTTCCTTTCTTGTGCATTGTTAAGACATAATTTGACTAATGCCTTTCAGAGTTTACAAACGCCTTTCAGAGTTTCAGTTCACCTTTACTTAATTTTATTATTATTTCAAATTCACCGTAAATTCAGCAAAAATATTATTTTAAGTTCAATTAAGTAAGAATAAGTTCAATTTACTAAAATTAAATTATTTCAGCAAAAATCAGTGAATTGTGAAGTGTAAGAGAAAACAATAGAGAATCACTAGAAAATGTTCAGCTCAGTAAAATTCAGGTGAAGTGAACAGGCCTAGGATTCTGACTTTGTTAAATCTTTTATTTGTGAATTTATGCATTTACTTAACAGCATTTCTAGTCTATGTAACTAGCAAATCGACACAATATTTTTCATCTGTTCTGACTTTGGTGTGTATTCTTTATTTTCCAGACTGCTGTGGACCTGATATGGTACAGAAACGAGAAACCCCAAGCTGCCATTGTGTTTATCCAATTAAGGTTGATCTTCTGCTTTTGAATGTGTCAGAAAATCCAAATTGGAGTCTTTTCCTTGATGAATTATCTTCAAGGCTGGGCCTCCGAGCTCCTCAGATGCAAATGAATAACTTTTATTGGGTTACCTTGACAAGCTTAAATATTTCATTGGACGTTACTCCACATACTGGGATAAGTTTCTCGGCTGATGCTGCATCTGCTATAAACTCCTCGCTCTTGTTGCATAAAGTTTCCATTCCTAAATTAGCAGGTGTGGGTGATTACAAGCTTCTTAATGTGACCTGGTATCAGCCTCCTGCTCCATCACCAGGTAAATCTTTTGCAAAGACTTGTACTGCAGGCTGCTTGGCTCTGTATTTGTTGAGATAGATTTTTCCCATGAGGCCTTCACTAGTTTTTTTCCTACTGTTATTTGTTATTTTACACTTGCTCTGGAATTCGAGATGACAGCTTGAACTTGGAGTATATTTGTGCAGGAATCTTATTTTTATCTAAGAAATTAGGATTTAGGATATTATTGACTTTTGTAGTGTTATTGTAATTGGCTTCAGTATACGTATGTTTATAACACGTCTTTTCTTCAATATACAGCGCCTTTATCTGCGGCTTCACCAATGAAAGCACCTTCCCATCAGGCTTCATCTTCTACGACATCAGTTCCTACTAATAAAGGGAAGAACTCAAGCTTGGTTATTGTTCTCGGAATAGGGGCTGGCTTTCTTATCATTGCCATTATATTTGTGCTAGTTATGTGTTCTTGCTCGTCCCGTCAAAAGCCTAAACCATCTTTTAAAGATCCAGGTATGAGTTGCAACACTAATTGATGTTGCTTAGCAGTAAATCCCTTTTTATGATCCTTCAGAGATCTTTAGTAGTCGATATATAATTTTCAAGTTTTAAAGTAAATGGTAGCATTATGGGCTTGTTTATCTTGTCTGCTGAAGCTAGCTTGAACTTTCATTGTTTTTTTGTCTTCGACAATAAGTGTCCATGCGACTATTACTTCATGTTGGAGCCTCAAAGTTGATTGTTTGAATGAAGTTGATGTATCAGACGCCTTAGTTTGTAATAAGGCATCAAGTACGGAAGTGTTATACATCGAGAGTCAGAAAGAGATGTGGACTTAGAGAATTAGCATCATCGTCCTTGGAAAGCTTCCTGTCACATTTTTCTTTTTCTTTTTTTCTTGTTCGTATCTGTTATTCTTTTACTCTTTTTTTGCTGTTCATATCTGTTATTCTTTTACTCTCTTTTGCTGTTCATATCTGTTATTCTTTTACTCGTTTCACCTTTCGCAACATTGTTTCGTTCATCATGCTGGTCTTGTCTTCATCCATCTTGTGCTTAAATTAGTTTGCCTTTATGAAGGGAGTCTGATCTTACAGTAGAGAAAAAAATGTCTTACAAGTACCTGACCCATTTTATATAGTATCAGGGGCAGAAACTTAAATTTTAGTGTTCTTAAGCTCATTTTTTTTAATTGTCAAGATTTCTATCGACATGTTAAATGATTTACTCTCCTCCTCCAAATTTTTTTTTTCTGGTTCCCTCAAATCTTCTGGTTCTGCTCGGACCTGGATCACTATCTTTTGAACCTACAATACCGTTCGTGTCACAACCCATTTTTTTCTTCTATGGTTTTTTCAGTTAGTTGTGGTATTTGATTGTTCTTCAATTTTCTGTAGAGAATTCTGTATCAAGGCCAAGGACTTCAGATGCAGCCCCAACTGGAGGATCTCTTCCACACCCTAGCAGTACAAGATTTCTGTCATATGAAGAACTGAAGAAGGCAACAAATAACTTTGAAAAATCCAGCATACTTGGAGAGGGTGGGTTTGGCAAAGTTTTTAAAGGTGTTTTGAGTGATGGCACAGCTGTTGCAATCAAGAGGCTTACAAATGGTGGGCCTCAAGGTGATAAGGAGTTCCTGGTTGAGGTTGAGATGCTTAGCAGGTTGCATCACCGTAACCTTGTCAAACTTGTGGGCTACTTTAGCAGCCGTGAATTTTCCCAAAATCTGCTTTGTTATGAGCTTGTTCCAAATGGAAGTCTGGAGGCATGGCTTCATGGTAATTGCAATTTAATGAAAAGCATTTGATAGCTTCAAATCCGAGTCACTTGTAGAAGTTCCTGCCTAAAATCTGTGTTTGTAATCTTGTGCTATAACATCATTGTTGAACTAAAAAGCTGTCCTATACTTCAGGTCCTTTGGGCGTTAATTGTCCATTAGATTGGGACACGAGAATGAAGATTGCACTGGATGCTGCTAGAGGACTTGCATACTTGCATGAAGACTCACAACCATGTGTCATCCACCGAGACTTCAAGGCATCAAATATATTACTTGAGAACAACTTCAATGCTAAGGTTGCCGATTTTGGCCTTGCCAAACAGGCACCTGAAGGCAGGCAAACTTATCTGTCTACTCGAGTTATGGGAACATTTGGGTCAGCCCTCATCTTTTTTTTTTTTTTTTTTTAAAAAGGAGCCTCATCTTTAATTACTTGCATGTACCATATTATTTCCTCATTTAATATAGCAGTTTCTGAAATGCATTGAATTGATACTAACAGGTATGTAGCCCCTGAATATGCCATGACTGGTCATTTACTTGTTAAAAGTGATGTCTATAGCTATGGGGTTGTCTTGCTGGAGTTGTTGACTGGAAGAAAGCCTGTTGATATGTCACAGCCAGCTGGGAAGGAGAACCTTGTTACCTGGGTTAGTTGTGTTTCCACATGGTTCTCTCTATCGATACTTTCAAGCTGATCTTGACTAGAATAGACAGGATGACTAGATTTAATTGTTATTTACAGGCAAGGCCAATTTTGAGAGATAAGGATCGCTTGGAAGAGCTTGTGGATCTGAAGCTTCAGGGCAATTACCCAAAAGAAGATTTTTTACGAGTTTGCACGATTGCGGCTGCTTGTGTTGCACCCGAGGCGAATCAACGGCCCACAATGGGGGAGGTGGTGCAGTCTCTTAAAATGGTACAACGGGTCACCGAGTATCAAGATGCTGCCATGGGTTCTGCTAACATACGTCCGAATATTAGACAGTCCTCAACCACCTATGAATCTGATGGGACTTCCTCAATATTCTCATCTGGCCCTTACTCTGGTTTGAGTACCTTCGATGAAAACATATCCCGAACTGCAGTTTTCTCCGAGGATCTTCATGAAGGCAGGTGAAAAAGTTGGTAGTTAGTTGAATTTAACAGTCCATTCACTTCACTCTGAGTGTGAAATTGAAGAAAGGGCTCATGTTAGTCAGCTGGGCGGGGTTCAAAGCTTTCGAGGATGAAATCGCTAATTGGTGAGGTTTGTTTAGCTGGAGATCAATGTCCTCATCTACAATAGAGAACCATTGTGATATTTCTGATGAAGTGATGAGGGCTTTTGGTGTTGCTGCATCACTGTGAATTGATGTGTATATATGCTTACCCTTGATTTGGTTCTACAAGAATTTCTGGGTTAAGGGCATTCCTTCCTTTTTTTTCTTCACCTGATTCATCCTCTATCTCTTGTCTAGGATCACCTTTTTACCCTGTTTGTTAAAATATAAAATCCTTGTACATCTACCTTCTCTTATCAGAGTTCATCAATTATAAAGTCAAATGTGCAGGTTTCTATTTCTTGCCGGATTACCGGAAAGTGTCATTTTTGCCTATTTGCAGAACGTCGCCGGAAAACAAGTAGGTACATGATGTACCATTTACATGTAAACTAGTCAGAAGTGCAGGCTGATATCTCTGGAACCATTTGCAAAATTCATACGTTAAATTTTTAATCATCCAAATGATGCCATTTACTAAAAGTATGAAAATAAAAATTACATTATCATGGTGGAGATCTAAATGTTTCAACTTTGAAAGATAACTCCTAATCAGATGTGACCATTTTAAGCGAAAAGAGGGGGAAGATACCGCCTTCTTTTTTGGGTTGTAATATACCATGATTATTAACATATGGCCAATTTTTTTTTTGGAGTGATTATATGGCCAAACTTCTTACAACTTATTGAATCGAAAATTTTAAAATATTAAATTTGTATCTATGGCAAATCAGGTGTCGAAATTTGCACGTCTTTTATAGTATAGGGAAAGCATAAGAATTGAACACTTCAAAATTTTACTTGTTTCATAGTTTTTGTATCAAAGGTGAAAGATTCAACAGAAAAATTCTTTGCCATTTGATTAGGAAAATCTGAAAGCCAACAAGTTGGAAGTCTTAGAACCTTTCCTTCAACCTAAAGCAACATTTATCCAAGAATTCAATTATCTATCACAAAGTGGGGCTGGTAAAACATTAAACATATTTGATGTAACAAAATGTTATTCCAATCCAGCTATTGTTTCCTTTCAAAAATACTTCTTTCCATGCCAAACAACTCAAGCAAAGAACCACTACTTCATATATATACACCTACTAATATTTGTATCTCCTTTCATCTTGTGATTGTTCCAACATAAATTATCTTCTTCCCTTCTTAATTCCTTGAATTTTAGTAGTATAATTATTACTAATGGGTTCAGAAACATCAAGATCAGCAGCTTTACTACTCTTGATTATCAATCTAGTCCTCTATGTCATTATTATGATAATGGCTGCTTGGGCTGTTAATCATGGAATTGAAAAATCCCATGAGCAAGGTATTACTTCCGTCCATAAATAATTGTTGAAATTTGCTACTCCCTCCATTTCTTTTTAATCTACACACTTTCCTTTTTGGCCCGTTTCTTTTTAATCTACACACTGTTGCTTATTCTATTTCTGGTAACATGTCACATCTACTTTCTCCTCTTTTTCCACCCATGTCATCATTTTTTAATCATTAACCCACTTTTTAATTTCTCTCTCATACTTTGCACTTTCTCCTTGGTTCTCCCCCAAAGTGAAGTGAGTAAATTAAAATGAAACGGAGGGAGTATGTTTTAACAAAAACACCCTTCTAAACAGTTGTTTTATTCGCCTCATCTCTATGCCACTCCATTTAAGTGGGTGTATGATGAGAAAATCGAATCATTATTTTCTCTTTTTAATATATATCTATGAAACGTTATCATTTTTCTAACACCTTTTAATAGCATCAATTTGTCGCATGTTCAACTATCAATGTATCTGGTTAGACCACGTATTAGTTACACAAAAAATATCAAAAATAAAGCAAACATCAGCAAAGAAATTAGTCTTTCTTCCTTTATGTCAATATATGATATAGATTAGTCTCATACTCCCTCCGGTTCTTTTTAATTTACTCACTTCACTTTGGGGGAGAACCAAGGAGGAAGTACAAAAGTATGAGAGAAAAACTGAAAAGGTGGAGAGAGAAACTGAAAAGTGTGAGAGATAAACTAAAAAGTGGGTTAAAATATTAAAAAGTGAATGACATGGGTGGAAAAAAAGGAGAAAATAGATGGGATATGTTACCAAGAATAGAAAAAGCAACAGTGTGTAAATTAAAAAGAAACAGGCAAAAAAGGAAAGTGTGTAGATTAATAAGAAACGGAGGGAGTATGATTATAGCGTTGTTTTTTTTTGTGAGACTTTTTGATAGAAGTGTTTCATTTATTTCAGAACAAATGAAGTATTTGTTTTAAGAAGTTCAATATCTTTTTATTTTTTCTTTTTCTTACTCGAGACTAAATATACTAGCATATATATATATTATGGTGGTTTTGCAGCTTCTATACTACAAACTCCTGCAAGAATTTTCCCAATCTATTTTCCAATGGGAAACATGGCTACTGGATTCTTCATCATTTTTTCTCTCCTAATTGGGGTTATTGGCATAACGACGTCGCTTCTTGGAATGATCAATGTAATGCAATGGACTGTTGCTAGTTTGTATGCTGCTGCTACCTCTTCTTTGGTGACATGGGCTCTCACACTTCTTGCCATGGGGTATTAATTATAGCTTTATATGCTTTATGTATATCTCTTAACACCTAAAAGTTATGTGCATAACAATCCATAAAATGATATAAATGTCCTCGATGATAAACGGCGATGAAGGCCATTCACGATGTAAGTGGTGGTATTTTTGTCGGTAAAAAAGCGTACATTTTCACATTTTAGAAAGTGTGACACGTTACATCATACATGCGTTGTATCTTACATAGCGGACAAACTTTTATAACCTAAGGAAGTACATTTTTTTTTTCTCATGTCAAATATTACGCGAAGCAATAATGAACGAACTTTTATATCACCATGATTTTATTCGTTCTTGCAGATTGGCTTCTAAGGAAATTGAGATTGGATGTAGTGATTCTAACTTGGTGAGTAACCCTTCTAGTTATACAATTATATTTAGATCATAGCTTTAAGATGAAAAAACCATATAGTGGGACAATTATTGCATGGACAAGTTAACAAGTACTCAAAGAACTGAAGAAGATCAATACTATCATGTTTTATTGTGTTATCTACTATGTATATTCCTCAACGTTAATGATTATAAGGAAACGGTAAACCAAAGTGACTTATACTTTTTCCATTTTCGTAAAATTGTAACAATCTGACTTTTGTGTTGTTCACCCTCTTTTTTGATGGCCGTTGTGTTCACCAACTTTATTGTGTATGTAACATATTATTGGATGCATCTCAAATCTTAATGTATATTTTGAAAATATTAATTTTTCATAGTTTTTGCTAAATGATTAACGATATTAGTTATTGAAATTGTTATTTGGCAAGTGTCCTAGTCAAATTTTTAGGAAACAGAGAAAGCATTTACTTGATGATAAAGTATCAATTGCCAAATTATATTTTTATCCAATTTTCTAGAGTTGTGAGATGGATTGTATGACCTAGGGGTGATAATGAGCCTGACAAGCTCGCGAGCAGCTCAGGCTCGGCTCGGTCAAAGCTCGGCTCGTTAAAGCTCGGCTCGAGCTCGGGCTCGGCTCGAGACTTAAACGAGCCGAGCCGAGCTAGGCAAAGCTCGGCTCTAGCTCGGCTCGGCTCGTAAAGCTCGGGAACAGCTCGATTATTATTTTATACTAAAAAAATATTTTATATTAAAAAATTATTTATATATATTAAAAATTATATTAAGTATTTCTTTTAAGATACTAACTGAAGTATATATTAGAAGAAAGATAA
This sequence comes from Beta lomatogona, assembly GCA_947646795.1. Classification (NCBI taxonomy): domain Eukaryota; kingdom Viridiplantae; phylum Streptophyta; class Magnoliopsida; order Caryophyllales; family Amaranthaceae; genus Beta; species Beta lomatogona. The sequence continues at coordinate 747,237 of CANSNZ010000319.1, read as the reverse complement.
AAAGAAAAGGTAATATCAATTAAACGAGCTCACGAGCCGAGACTGAGCTTATTCAAGCTCACGATCCGAGCCTAAACGAGCTCAGCCGAGCTCGAGCCGCAAATTCTAATCACGAGCTCGAGCCGAGCTTGGCTCCCCCAAACTCGGCGAGCTCACGAGCCGAGCTGAGCCGAGCCCATGAAAAGTTAAACGAGCTCGAGCCGAGCCCAGTGCTATTCGAGCTCGAGCCGAGCCCAGTGCTATTCGAGCTCGGCTCGCTCGATAAGCACCCCCTACTATGACCAAATGTGACGCAATGTTGTATATAAAAAAATTATCTGGAACATACATAACATATAACATATATTCTAATTGTATGCTTTTGTTTGTGCCCCTTATGTTTATGATATCCAATAAACTTAAACTTGCATTGATTTTGTTTAACAACAGAGGGCTTTGGAAGTAATTATGATAATTGTGAGCGGGACACAATTGCTTTGCACTGGTGCAATCCATGTTACTGCTGAAGATGTTTATGGAACTACAAGGAGGATGCTTGGTGGTAGAGTGTAAATTTGATCAAGTTTCATCAAGCATGTACTTAATTTTTTCTTTCGAAAATTTAAAAAATTAGTTATTATATGTAACCATTATTTCTTCCTGTAAATGTGAGTGTTACTATGATGAGCTCTATACAAGAGCAATCGCCTAAAAATTTCTTACAAGAATAATGTAAAACAATTTGGTGTTTATTTCTCTCCATTATGGTTTGCGCCATGTAAAAAATAGGGTCGTTTTTACATTTTTTTACAATTATTGTTCCTTAATTTACATCGATTACACGATAAGAAACACTTACACACATCAAGCAAACTCTTACGATATTATTAACTTAGTTAATTAGGTTTATTAATGAATAATTCATTTTTGTGAATTGGTCTTTATTCAAATTCGTTTGAGATATAATAATAATAATAATAATAATAATAATAATAATAATAATAATAATTAGTTTTGTAATAAACAAATAATAGATAAGGTTATAATATAATTACCCAACATTATAATCATTATAATTAAACACATTTAAGATGAATGAAGAAAAAGAGCACTAACAAAAAGAGCACACTACTTAGTGTAAATCACCTAGAGAGTAGATGTGTATTCTGCCTTATCCCATTAAAGTCCAAAACTATTAGAATTCACTTTATGTTTATACAAGCATTACTCCTACGATAAACTGAAATCGTTGACAATTTAATTCTAGATTTCTCTTCTCTGCTTGGTTTAAGGTGAAAGTCGTTGCAGTTAAATTTTTAGATTTACTTTCTTCTCTCGATAGTCCAAAACTATCAGATTACACTATGAAATTAGCAAAAATCTATTTCAATAAGTAAAAAAAAGTCTAAAGCATTTAAAAAAGGAAAAATTGACAATAGAGGTCTCAACTTTGGGTGATAATTTTTAAAAGGTCCGAACTATTGATTAACCTGTGTAGGTCCCAACTTTAGGGGGTCTTAACTTTTAGCGGGCCTTAGTTACTTGAAACTGGCTTAATAGGTCATAACTTGTAAAACTTCGGTCACACCAGAAGGGTTAATTGAGGGAGGGAAGTAAGAACTAGGTGAGATTTAAAAAAAAATCGTCAGTTTTAAGTCACCGAGGCCCGTTAAAAGTTAAGACCCCCTAAAGTTGGAACCTATACAGGTTAATCAATAGTTCAAACCTTTTAAAAATTATCGCCCAAAGTTCAGACCTCTATTGTCAATTTTTCCTTTAAAAAATCAATTTCAGTAAGTATAATAAGTTTTAATCAATTAGAAAAAGGAGTGAAGAGAACAAGGCCTTTTAAAAGCTAATATAAACTCTTAAGCATATGGAGTATTTAATTCTGAACTTATTTGAATTAAATTTTCATCCTTAAACTTAAATTTTCCCAATATATAAAGAATAAAAGTTCAATAAACAAACAAGTTGATTTTTTACCCTTTAAAAACTACCATCTACGTGCTACTAAAATATGAAACCATCTTTAGTATAACGCGTCATACGCTTAATGGTAAAGCATTATGAGCAATCTCATAAATATATTATCAATAATCCTATTCGTGCTTATGAACTTGTATTTAAATATTGACAAGAATAAAACTGTGAAGGATGTTTTCCCCCTTAAAACTAAGTCATAGTTGCACTAAGCCAGGGGAACACATAGAGTATTCATTATACACTCGGGTATATTATGTGCATGGTACACCTAATGTTTTTTTTTTTTTACTCATTTGCCTATTCGCTCATCTGGAGCTCTCCCTATCATGCGGATTTTGCTCATTTGGAGATTTCACATGAGTAAATGAGAAAAAAATACCCTTGTACTCCCTCCGTTTCTTTTTAATCTACACCCTTTCCTTTTTTGTCTGAACTTTTTAATCTACACACTGTTGTTTTTATTTTATTTTAGGTAACATGTCACATCTACTTTCTCCTCCTTTTCCACCCATGTCATCTACTTTTTAATATTTTAACCCACTTTTTATTTTCTCTCTCCATCTTTTCAGTTTCTCTCTCATACTTTTGTACTTCCTCCTTAGTTCTCCCCCAAAGTGAAGTGAGTAAATTAAAATGAAACGAAGGGAGTATTATACTCGCAATATACTCGAGTGTATGATAAAAGTTGGAAGAGAAACACATGATCTCATCCTGCGAACATATTTGCAGTTTTACAATCCAAGCGCAGAGAAACAGAAGAAAATTCTCCCCAACCCAAGACCAAGGCAACAAAAATAAAACTGTAGAGAGAGAAAGAGGAAAGAGAAAGGAAAAACCTTACTGGTTGAGGAGAGAGAAAGAAAGAAAGAGTGGTCTTATTTATTGTGGGTATTTTTTGTGTAAAGACTTTATAGCAAAAAAAATGGTGAAGATTATTAGACCTCTCTTCTCTTCTATCCCCAAAAACAACAATTCTACTACAGCTAATATCATAATTCTTCTTCTTCTCTTCCTCAATTTCTCTTATTATTATTCTCTCTATCCTAAAAAAATTTACCCTTTTTTTCTCTATATTTGCCAATTTACCCTTCAAGTTTCTATCTTTTTTCCTCTTTCTTCTCTCTCTCTTTCACCACTACCTTTCTCAGCTTTCTCTCTCATTCTCGCCTCTTCTCCTCTTTTTTTGGGTTTTCTTGTTTTCCTACTTTCATAAAGTTTCCATCTTTAAGGTAATGTTTCTTGTTACTCTCTGTAATTTGGTTTTGTATTTGGTTATTTTGGTTATTCTTTGTGTTTTGGCATCTGGGTTTTGTTTATTGGTTTTGTATGATGGAGTCATTTGGTGGGTATTTGAAGTTTTGGCTGATTTCTGTATTTGGTACTTCAATTATAAGATTTTCTTCATATTTTTAGGATCTGGGTTGTGTTTGGTGTTGTTGTATGATCGATTATTTGGTGTGTTTTGATTATTTGATAATTAGGGTTTTTGCTAATTTTTATTGATTGAGCTTTGTGTATGATTTGTTATTATTCCCTCCTTGTTTGGATTCTTTCACTTCCAATGTTTGCTTGCATTTGGGTGTTGAGGGAAGGAATTTGTAGTTCAGAATTTTTGTTGGGTTCAAGAGTTTCTTAAATTGCTTATGTTGATGTTGATTATGCAATTAATTGTTTTATTGGGTATATGTAATTTGATTTCTGCTCTTCATTGTATCAAATTCAGGTTTTTACTGCTTTTGAAATTTCTGTATTGTTGGATATTATTGCTTTCTACTTTTGAATCACAGTCTCAGTGTTACTTTTGAAATTCAGGTTTTTACTGCTTTTATTTTCGGTTTTGGTGGACTGTTGGTGTAAGAGTATGTTTTAACCACATATTTGATCTTCGAACTGATGCATCAATTTTGTATTGCAGTGTTGCATTGATTCTATGGGAATCGCTACTTCTTGTACTAGACAGTAGGGGTCGTGTTGAAAGTCTTCTTGATCATATTATTTCCTGAATGGAAGACCTTAATTCTTCTCGATTTGAAGGCATAGGGAACACTGTCAGGAAGAGACGGTCCCATACGTCTAGGCGGCCTCGTCCTGAATCACAACCAAATTCAGATGGCCGTGATATTTCATCCTTGTCCTCAACTCCTCCATCTGACGAGATAAAGGCAGGCTCCAGTGAAGAGAACAGTGGCGGTGGCCACAGTTCAAGGAGGAAAGAGCTTAGTCTTAGTCAATGTGCATCGAGATTTCCCGGAACTAGTGGTGTGGATGATGAAATACCTGTTAGAAAGAATAAGAAAGTAGAAATAGGGCTAAATGAGTTGTATAGTGGTTCTAAAGATACTATAGAGCAGGGACGGAGTGGCTCGAATCACAAAAGAAGCAGTGAAGGAGTTCTTGCCCCAGCTAATTGGAAAAATGCAAGCAGGGCAAAAGAAAGTCCAGAACCACAGAAGACCATGGCATTGAATAGAAAGGCTGACGAGATCCCAGGTCCATCACAGGATGGCTTGGGAAGTGAGAATAAGATAAAAAAAGTTAAGCTAAAAGTTGGTGGTGTCACACGCACTATTGATGCCAATCCAAAGAGTTCTCGTGCCTTAGATGCTACTGCTGCACGCCAAAAGACGGCCCATAAGGTAGGTGATACTTACATAGTGTGTCTCCCCCCCTCTTGTATATTAACTGTTTGATGTGTCTGTGGCTTCTTATATACATATATGTGGTTGACACTTTTACATGCTAGTCTAAACTTTTTATCTTTAATTTGCATTTCCTCACTATTCGCTTGATGATGGGTGTGTGGTGTTTTCGAAATGTTGTAGAAATGGATTTGGTCTGCGGTTTATTCTTGTATTTAAGAAGATCACCACTTGTCTAAATTTGGTATTGATGTAATTATGACATGTCGTATGCTATTTTCTGTTGACGTGGGAGGCTTACGTGTTATTCAGTGATTGTATAACTTGAATTTACACTTTTTGTATTGTCTTTTCGAAATTAAATCTTTTCCTTTTAAGCATACTCTATATTAACGGCAACTGCGGCTGTATCTCTTTTTTCCATTGTTGATTTGGTTGTGAATAGCATCTAGGGTTGATGAGAACTATAATTTCTTGTTTTGCAGGATAACTTAGAAACTGATAATTCGCCGTCTAGGGAAAAGAAGGGTGGATTACAGGGAATTCCTTGGAAGGATTTCTCCAAAGTGGGCTTTACTCTTAGAAGGGAGGAATCTTCAATGAAGGGGGTTGGGAAGAATAGCTCAGGAAAGCAAGGAGACAAATCTGATTCAGCGCGTAAGAGCAAACGTGCAGCCAAGAAGCGGACAGTTGATGGTTTTGATGATGACGATGACGACGATGAAATTAGATACTTGGAAAAACTAAAGAATGCTAAATTCCTTACCGGATTTGGAGAGGATGATGAAGAATCTAGCAGAAAGCACAGAAGGTTATCTAAGTTTTCAGGAAATATTCCTCACAATTCAGAACTTGTTGCTTCATCAAGGTTAGGTAAAGATGGAAAGAAAAGATCGCCATCTGGGGACACTGACTATGAGGAAGAGGATGAAATATCTGATGGTGAGCCTGATGGCAAAAAGAGAAAGAAAGTGAGGAAGGAACCTGTTGAAGCACTTGCTGAGCCTAAACGCGAACTAACTCTCACAACTCGTCAAAGGGCACTTCAAGGAAGAGATGCCTCTGTACCTGGTGGAAGTGTGGTCGAATTTCCAAATGGATTACCTCCGGCACCACCTAGGAGTATGAGTTTTGATTTTTTTTTTTCTGTTTACAATCATCCCAGGAGTAAACTTTTTAATATTTTAGATCCATTAATTAATCATCTCTTGATATAATGTGGTCCACAGAACAAAAGGAGCAGCTTTCAGAAGTGGATCAACAATTGAAGAAAGTTGAGGCTGCTCAGAGACGTAAAATGCAAAATGAGAAGGCAGCTAGGGAATCAGAGGTTCTTTAAACTCCTCTTTTGCTACTTCTACATCTCATGGACATTATTTAAGTTAGCTGAGCATGGATTTGTTGTTACAGGCTGAGGCAATTAGAAGAATACTCGGTCAAGACTCCAATAGGAAAAAGCGGGAAGAGAAAAAGAAGAAGCGCGTAAAAGATCTTGCCGAGGTATTAGATAGTCTATGCTCAAGTTAATTCCCTGACTTGACACTTGTATAACTTGCAAGAGATTATTGATAAGATTGTTTGATGCAGGGGAAAGCTGCTGATGAACTTATGCGTGCAGCAAATACTATCAGATATGTTATGGGACCTAGTGGGACAACCGTTACCTTTCCGAATGAAATGGGCCTGCCTAGTATTTTTGACTCAAAAACACGCAGGTATATTTCTCCTTTTCATGTTCTATACTCACTTTTCTTGAAGCTGTATGTAGTAGTCTGAATTTTAGTGTGTGTGTGGTACACAAATGCAACTTTGGTGCTGCATTAACTGTTTTTATGCTAATATATTTTCTTCTTCTCATTTTAATGGATATAGAAGATCCCAAAGTCACATGTAAAACCTAAATGTGAAAGTTGGGAGACAACCTTTTAAATTATGTTTTAGTGATCATGGTAAGAGTTGGTCTTTAGTAGTGAGTACTGAGTAGTAGATGTTAGATCGTACAGACGTATCTGATATATTGAAAATGTTCACTATAGGTTTGTGGTTTAGGCTCTCATCACTAATCAGGCACTTCTTTACTAGTATTTGAAAGACTTGTCTAGGATATTCTACTCACTTCTCTCATTTGCTGTTTTGATATGCTATGCTATGTGCTAAGAAGGCCTTTCAGATATCCCATCTCAGTTTGAAAGTATGTAGTTATTGTGTTTATGCTCTTTGGAGCTTTCTCTTGTGTTGTATATTGCCATGTTTAAGCCTGTGCTCCTGTGCCGGTCTCCGACACGTATCCAACACCTTAAATAGATGCAAGTATGCAACTGCTATGGTCTGATACTTGATTATATATTATGTCTTATGTTACTCAGTAGTTGCAACACTTTGACTTTGACACTGTTCATATACTAACGTTGACCATATTTTTTATGTAAATATCAATAAGATTGTTATTATGTAAAATGTTGTTGGTCTAGTCTTATGTAAATGGTCAAAATTATGTGTTGGCAAGAGTGTCAAAATGTTGCAATTATGAAAGAGCGGAGGAAGTAGATAATAAAAGGATAAAAGTCAAATTTTTGTGTTTGGTAAATGGTAAGTGTGGAAATCAGCTTATTTTTTTTTTTATTTAGAATCTTTACATAATTCTTTATCCCCTGTAGGCCTGTATAACACTTTTAATGAGTTCAACACTTGCAAAAGTTTGTATCATATTAAGAGCTGTTGCCCTTCTCCCATTTCTTTTTCTTTTGGGTTTCAAGAAAAAGCTTCTTACTAGCTGCTTTACTTCTTGTTTTTTCTTTTTTGTGGGATGGATTTTCAGTTATCCTCCGCCACGAGAAATATGTGCTGGCCCGTCGTGTACGAATCCGTACAAATATAGAGATTCGAAGACGAAGCTGCCGCTTTGCAGTCTCCAGTGCTACAAGGCAATTCAGGGTAATGTGCAAAGTCAAGCTGCTACCTACTGATATATAGAAATATGTACTTCCATGTGTTACTGAACACATATCCTGCCTCAGCTGGTTTAGTCCTGCAAGATGTACATCACCTGCTCATATCTTTCATATATGTACTACATGAAGATCCACACCATTTGGAGAACTTTTCTCCACTGAACATGTAAGGAGCGGGCGGTATTATGGTAAATCCACACACACCAATTCCGCATTGTTTTCCTATTTGGTGGAGAACAAGTTCTCTATTTAGCCTTTATATCTTCAGATGCCCTCATCCCCCATAGAAGTAATAAAGCCGTAGCTGTGCTGTGATCTACACCATCCGGAGCAATATGGTAGTCTTTTTCCCTGTATGGAATATGTCTATAGAAATAGTTAGCTATGTCCATGAAAACTTGTGCTGAGATTTTTCAGCATATGGAATATATTTGTTGCTTTGAACTCTAGCAGCTAGTGTTAAGTCAGTGTAGTAGTAGTACTATCTGTTGATCTTTATATTCCAGGGGCCGAATTTCACTTGTAATCTTTATATCTCATGGGCTCATTTCACTGACTTAGGCTATGTTTTTTTGGACTGAATTGAACTGAAATGAAATGAATTTGTCTGAACTGAATTGAAATGAATTTGTCTGAACTGAATTGAAATGAATGAAAATTATGAGAGGAAACTAACTGAAATAAACTCAACTGAATTGAATTTATTTAAACTGAACTGAATTGAATTTTTATTAATTCAGTCCAAAAGAACAGAGTAATATTATCATTATATTTCATGGGCCCATTTCATTGACTTGTAAACCTCGAGACTTATTTTCATTATATACTCTCTCTGCTTTTTATTTATTTTTTACAATCGGGTGTAAAATAGGCGGTATAATTTTAGTTATTTGATCGTCATTAAGGGCACACATGCAAATTTGGTCGCTATCGTTATACAAAATATTCTAAAATTAGTTTTATAGTATATACAATACATTCCCTTTGGACATGAGCACGAACGTCCACAAAAAAGTTGTCACCACTACTTTGAGCTTAACACCACCTTAACTAGCTATATGCCTATATACTATTGCTACCAAGATACAAGATAAAAAAAGGGGGAATAAAAGGAAATAAAAAGAGGGATTATCAAGCTAAAAAGGTTTTGCATTTTTTTGGGTCAAAAACATTATTGTTTCTAATGAAATCTAGCTCATCAAGTTCATCAAAGAAGTCATAGTTTTGTTGTAAATATTGGTCATCTACTACGTTAACGTAATTTTGCGAGTCGAAAGGGGTAATACTGTCAAAAGAAACCACATAAGGCTTTTCTTCATGTTGTTTTTCCATCTTTGTTGGAGATTCTATGTAGTGGAAATGACCTTGTTGACCTTGATCATTAGGAGTATTTTCAACATTGCCCTTGTTGTCATTGCTTGGTTGTTCTTGTTTGGGTCTAGAATGGGCCTCATTGACTTGGGCTTGGGATTTGGCCATTTTCTTTGAAGCTTTGTGGGCTTGTAAGGTTGGGCTTTGGGAACTTGGGGTTGGATGGTTATGGGCTGAGAAGTAAGTGATTACGAAAATGGAAGCATCTTCTTTGCACCTCTCTACTTGTTTCTTAGCTAAACATCCCTTTGCTGTGCTGCATCGGTAATAACCCCTGCATTATTTAGAAAAGAAAACATGAAATTTTTATAATATTTGTTAGATAATGAAACCTCCCCATCTTAGAGTGATTTTTATTCATCATTGTATAAGATTCGAACCCTGATCACGAGCATATATACTAAAGACTTAACCATTAAACCAAATAATGATACTGATGTTATTATTTTAAAGTTAAATATCAATAAATGATAGATAGAATTACCGGGGTGTAGCCCGGGCCTAAAAACTAGTTATGAATTATAACCCGAAGAGAAATCTATTTTCTATGAATAATAAATAAAGACAATTTTTTTTGGTGAAATTCCCGCTTGAATTAAACAAAAAGTTGGACAAAGAAATAGGATCTCTTCATTCTAACAAAAAAAATTCCCCACATCCAAAAAAAAAGTTGTTTCTTTTTTTAAAAATATTAAAATTTCTAGTACAAAAATTGAACTAAATTTAACAGTAAGTCTTGTGTAAGACCGCCTTATCATAAAATTAGGGTAAGAAGAGTATAGATGATAGTTGATACAATGTACAATGGAAACTCAAAAAGAAAAAAGTGAAAAGAAATCAATGATTACTAACTTTGGATAGGGAGATCCTTTGACAGACTTTTGTCCATATTTTCTCCAAGAGTAAGAGTCAGAAGGAGGCCCATTTTTCTTTAGTTGTGAATCACATTTTTCTGCTTCAAGCTTAATCTTCACTACTCTCTTTTCATCCTGCATCTTTCTGAATCAAACAAAGAAAATAATTAAGAAAAGTTACTCAAGATAACAAAATATTCATTGTAATTGTAACTTATTTGCATGCATGGTGCTAAGTTAACATTTTAGAAAAAAAATTAAGAAGGCAAAGTGGGTTCTTAGATAAAATCTCCTTTCATCCCAAATCAAAACTAAGCTAGTAACAAGACAACTAAATTCGAGCTAGTAACGTGACAACTAAATTCGAAGGGTAGATGGTAGTACTTAATTACATGCAAATATATACGTGCAGGCCAGGTGATAAAAGTGATCTGATAGAGTGATACCTAAAACCTGAGATCGAATCTTGGCTACATCACGACCCTGAACACCATGAAACCAAAAATTCAAAAAAACAATGACATGCAAATGAAGAGCTAACCCACCTTTTGTTAGAAGCTTGATTTTCAGAGATAGAATCCTTCCATATTTTTGGAGAGCTAGAAGTAGAAGCACCATCCATTGTATATAAAAGAGCTTTTTAGTTGATTTGCTACCTTCTTAGTATGTATATAAAGACTTAATATTATGACTCTGAAATCACAAAAGCATGCATGTATGTATATATTTAGGAGATTTTTAGTAGTGATTAGAACAGAGGAATCAAAATCTTAAATTTCACAGCCAAGAGAGAGAAAGAGAGCAAAGAGATGATAACATAAGCATGCATTATTCGTTTTATTTTGCTGAGTCGCCCACCCCACTAGCATTCTTCACCCATTTAATATTCATACTTGATACTACTATACTAGAAGTACTTGACACTTCAATTTAACTACCTAAGTAAACGATAAAAAAAATTTTTTTTTACTTCCTAAGTAATTAGTACTTGCAGAATAGTTCCACATTGGTCTTTAGACAAAAATTATTTGGATCATAATATAAAACGAAAAACTTTGACCATATTTCACTTGTATATAAGAAAAAACATTACATTATTATGCATTTTCTCCGTGTCTAAGTAAATATATGTAACACTTTAATTTTTGCACTATTTGTTTACTATCTTAATATATAGTTTCTACACTAGCTATTATTATTATTATTATTATTATTATTATTATTATTATTATTATTATTATTATTATTATTATTATTATTATGTAACTGTTGTTCAATAAGTGTTAATGTATATTTTCATAATGTCAACTTTTTACAATTTTTTTGCTACTTGATAACTAGAGATATTAATAGTTAGACTTGTACTTGGTTGATAAACGTAAAAGTCAAACTATTGCATGCATTTATCTGAAAACAAATGAAGTATAACTATTGCCTACAATAGACCAAGCAAGAGAGACCTTTTCAATTAGCTTATAGAGTGAACATTCTTGAAAACAATCAGACCCAAAATTGATGGAAACAAACAAATTTAAAACGAGAAAGTACTAGTACATACATTATTGACAAAAATTACCTAATAAAGACCAAAAACAAACACACATCCAAAACAAGCACAGTTGGGAGCTCCATCTTTGATTGAACCACATGAATTGCTTACTTGATAGAGTAAGGAGCAATAACCTTTAAATCCGAAGGTTTCATCTCTTTAAAAAGGAAGGGGATAATGAAACCTCGAAGATAAGGAAGCGAAAGCTCACTCTGCCCAACACACGCACCTTAATTCATCTCGTTGAGCCAAAGATAGAACTCCCACCTTCACTAGCTTGTTTAATTTCATCCAAGCTAGCCATACTAAAACCCAGCTCTAAGCCTAGACCAAAAGTAGAACCACCTAAGGCCCAAGGCTAGAAGATGACCAAAAAAAGGTTAATGCTAAAGTTTATATGTGATGCAATTATTCTTTTTAGGAGCCTCATGAGTCATGCTTCATGCATGCAAATACAAGCTAATTAAGCGGAAAATGATTGAAAGGAATCTTATAGACGTATACTACATCACATGAACGTACGTTGGATAATATAATTATTATAAACAACACCTTTCTATGCACTAATTAAGAAGAAGCTGGTCACCAAGTCACCAACATGGCAACATACATAACCAATTATATGAATTCTCCTTATAATAAGTTTGGTGTAAGTTTAAGAAAGGTGCGTCAGTCGTCTTTATCATGTCATGAAAAAGAAAAGAGGATACCAAAATATATACTAAGAGTTGACTGGTTAAACAAGCAAAGTTCATATTTTCTTTTTAAGTACTTCTGAAGTTACGAATGTTTTCATATCAAGTATATATAACCATCTTTATGAGCAGCAGGTGATAGCCTCGTGGTATTGGCATCACCTCTGATCCCAGAGATCCCGGGATCGAGTCTCACCCCTTGCAAGGAGGGATCCCCAATTTCCCCCTCTCCTTGCAAGGGACTTCATCTTACCTAAAAAAAAAATATATATAACCATCTTTATTCTTTCATATTCCTTGCATAATTAATTAATTAATTAATTATCTATTAGTATTTAAATTCCAAATTTTATAAAAGAATTGTATATGTATGACTTAGGACATGTTGGTTACCGTTTTAAAGTTATAGGAATTAGGTTTTCTTAAAATTAATTACACCATACCATAAACGAACAAATTCATAATTCTATTATCCTAGCTCTCAAAATTTGTACACATCCTTCCATTTGAAGATTAGATATCTCATAATACATCATTGAGAACCAATCAATTATGCATTATTACCAAATAATAGTGACTTGCCAACTTCCAAAATAATATTCTACTTCATTTCAAATGATATACTAACTATATGTTTCATAGTCAATTCGAAATTAGTGCTCACATTGTTTTAATCTACAAGCTAAGAGGTGGATAATTGTTATAAATTGAATCATCATGATTTTAAAGGACTTTGTATTAATTATATATTCTGACTCTATATTAGTTTAAACCAAATTAGAATAAGGAATTCATCTTAAACCATTATTACTTAGGATAGATGATATTGGATCCAAAAATGTTAATAATTTGAACCATTAATATCTCTAAGAACAAAAAAAGTTGAATGGACCGGGTTCACAATAAATTATTGTCCACCGGAAACCATATAATATAGTCAGTTTTAGTTTGATATAGTCAGTTTTTGTATAATATAATCACCTTTTATATAGTCAGTTTTGTATGATATAGTCAATTTTATGATATAATCAGTTTTCGTATGATATAGTCGATTTTTTTTCTAATATAGCTAGTTTTCATATGATAAAGTCAGTTTGGATCCATAATAAATTATTGTAAACCCGGTCCACCCAAGACGTATTGCTTCAAGAAACATTACGAACGTAAGAAGAATAAAAGATGCCTAAAATAATTAGCAAGCCAAACAGCAACATATTAGCTTCTTGGGATAAAGATGAAAATGCGTAGGACCTATCTATTGGTACAATACATCTATCATTGGTTATTGATCAATAAAATACAAACTAATTAAAATAATACCATGTCATTAGGCCTACTATAATAGTTCCAGATGGGTATCTTAATTAATAGTTAATACCATAAATAATTGATGTTATGATTTCTTCTAAATTAATTAATAAATAAATGTTTCCTTGTAAGAAGATGTTAACAACAACGCTAGTAAAGCATCACATGATAGATACAAATGCATTTCGATTACTCCCTCTGTATTTTTTTTATCTTTCCTACTTTGACTTTGCACGTTTGCCAATGCATTTATTCTACTTTAAATATATTTCATTACATATTAGTAAAAATTATAATAATTGAATATTAATAAACTACTCATTTAGACGAATCAAACAAGACCCAACATGACTATATTTTTTCTTATATATTGAGAAAAATTTAAAAGATTCTCTCTAGTTGTGAATAGTGTCAAGATTCTAAGTGAGAAAGATAAAAAAATACCGAGGGAGTATTAATTAACCATAATGGATATGCTACAGATAGATTATGAATCAAGAATCAAATATTATTACTAACATATAACTTTCACGCAAATTATTTAGTATTATTCATTCACTAATTTTATATGATTATGATTGTAAGTCAACTAACATCTAGTCGTGGCAACCACCTTTACCAGCTACCTTACCAAACTTCATTTCATTTATAAACTTTACAATTCAATCTTCATTTTGATCCAAATTCCAAATTTTTTTTTGGGTAATTTTGTGTTTGTCACATATACTTTCTTTCATTCTTTCTGATCAAAATCATCAAAAAAAATATGGGTTGGATTTTATGGAAAAAGAAGGTTGCAGTTTCAGGAAGATTTGAGATCATTGATTATCCAAATTTTGTAGAACCATTTTATGTCATTTCCATAACTCTTCTTAGCCTTCTTTTACCATTATCATTTTTGCTAATAGCAAGGCTATCAAGTGCACATTATCTCTTGTCATTAGCTTCAATATCTCCTCCTAAACCCTTTATTTTCTCTGTTTTTCTATACACTAATCCAAATCTCCTACATGCTCTTGTGTATGTAATTAGTTTAGCAGCTTTAATCCATGCTTTAACGGGCCGGATTAGCCTAATAAGCGAGCTACCGGGGCCCAATTTTAGGCCACGTGTCCACGCGGCGTGGATCTTCCTATGCACCTTACAAGTGTGTGTGGGATTAGGCATTGAGGCCACTATTAAGGCAGGGGTTGATGGGGCAGGATTTGGTGATGGGAGGTCTATGTTGAGTAAGTTGGTGTTTTTTTTAGGCCTACATGAAACTATGATACATTGGTCTAGGACCATAGTTAGACCTGTGGTGGATGACACAATCTTTGGTGGGGCCCGCGAGGAGCGATTGATCGAGAGGTGGGCCCTCGCCGCCTTTTATGGAGCGTTGTCGTGGTGGAGGTTGAGGGATGAGGTGGACTCATTGGTTGTTTTGGTGGAGGTTAAGAGAGAAATGATGATGAAAGTTGGGTTGGGTGATTTTCTTGGGTTGTGGTTGTATTATTTGATTGTTGCTATTGGAATGGCTAGGATTATTAAGGCAATTATGTGGTTATGTATGAATGTTTTTAGTAGGAGAACAATAGATGATCAAGATTCTGATATAAATATTGAGCTCATCAAAGAAGATGAAGATAAAGTTTAATGTAATTGTATTGTGTTTCAAACTATTTTCTTCTTTTTATTCCTTTGTATTTGAGGTTTTATTCATAGCTATTTTCTTTTTCTGAAAGGTTCTTATTTTTTTTACCTTGTATTTGTATCACATACACCTTTTTGAGCAGTTGTAAATGTAATTATATGAAGTAATACAGATCATAAAAGTAGTTTAATTTGACTGGAAATAGATTTTGTAGCTAATGATTTGACAACTTTAGCTTTTAAAGGTTGATATTGATGGATTGTGTATAGATGTTATTTCATCTGAGTTGAAAACTGAGATAGGGTAAATGTTTGGTAAAGTTGCATTTGGTGGTTTCTTGGTAAGCAATAGGTAAGGCAATATATATACACTTCTTGTCTCTTGGGGAAATGAATCATGAGACTTCAACAGCAAGGATTGGTGCATTGGCAATGCATGAATGAAAAGTATAGTGGAGTCCCATTTTATCCTTAATGTAATTTTTTTGGGTCCCCAGTGGTAAGATGAAGGCCCCTGGCGGATCGGAACCTCTCGCGAGGTTAACCCGACTCGGGTTTGTGGGTAAACACTTTGAGATTGTGGGTGATGGTAAGGGGAAAGAACGGCATAGTGGAGTCTCATTCTATGATTCTATCCTCAATGTAAATTATGGTTGGAGCTTGGAGTAATGGGAGATGTAAATTAGAATGTCAAGGATACGATTGTCATTGAAAATGAATTTTAGATATCTGAAATTTAGATATCAAGACTTTCTTTGATAGAAAAAGAAGAAATGTGAGAGATATATTAGAAAACAATATTAAGTACAAGGAAAGTGATCCTTTGGTAGGTTGAGTTGAGATGTGATAATTGGATACAAGTTCGCACCCAAAGTAATGCGGATGGATTATGTCGGGTAGGAATCGAACCGGTTAATTTTCAATAGTATAAAACAACTGGGTTGAATCAGGTGAGCCGAGTTGGAGTGTGTTGGTAGGTAAAGAACTTAAAATCTCGGCCCTATAACATGGATTCCAAGATGGGTCGTGTTTTATAGGGTTGTCTTGGCACAATGACCACCTCTAGGCTCTACCTCTAGGCTCTACCTCTAGGCTCTAGTACAGCCTTACAGGTTATCTCAATCTCAACGTATTTCTAGGAAAAAAAATGCACTCTAATACATGCTTTAGGAAAGGAAAAGGGTTTAAGAAAGGGAAATAAGGAGAACAAAAAGCCAAGCCCGTAGATTTACTAGGTTGTTTGTTTCAAAATATCTAACCTAGGGGTGTTAGTGAGCCTACCTGACACGCAAACGATTCAAGCTCGTCTCGAAATTTTCTAGAGTCGGACATAGCAAAGTTCGATTTGAAAAGTTTGTGAGCATGCTCAAATATGTTTTAACTATATTATTTTCCAAATTATAGAAAATAAATGAAAAGTTATACTTAAATCGTGTACAATACTGTCAATACTTATGAAAAAACTCAAAGTAAGTTGTCTAAACCTATTACAAAATAATATGCAATATAGTTGTCTAAACCTACTGATTGGGCTTGTGTCCATGTAGATGCGTCCTTCACTAACCGATTTGAGCCTTCAGGTATTGGAGGGTGTATCCGCAACTCTCAAGGGAATTGGATCAATGGGTTTCAAAAAACTGTTTATACCTTAGATGCTCTTATGGCTGAACTTCTTGCAATAACTCATGGCTTACTTGTGGCAAAAACTGAATTTGTGGACAATGTTATAATTTTCTCGAATTGCAAGCAAGCTATCCAATTAATTGAACAGGATACTGATTTTAATGATGTATATACAAATATCCTGAAAATTTGTAGGGAGTCCAAACAGGGGTTAAAGGCTGTGAAATGCGTGTTCGTGAAGCGGGAGCATAATAGGGTTGCTGATGCATTGGCAAAGGAATGCCGAAGGAATAATTTACATGTTTATGATCTTATAGAGCTTCCCATTCCCCCTCTTTATTGTAATGAACTTATTAGTATCGGTTTTTTCACCATATACCCCTGACAATTTTTTTTTGCACCACATACCCTCACAAGTTTCCAAATTCACCATATATCCTCCATGTTTCAAAAAATACATCAAAGTACCCTTTTGACTAACGGTGTTAGACTTCCGTTAGTCATTAACCCCTAATCCCCCCTAACCCTTCTAATTAACTAACTTAAACCTAAGTCAAATCCTAACCCTAACCCTAAGCCTAACCCCCTAATCTAATACCCTAAACCCCAACCACCCCCCCCCCACCCCCTTACACCACCACCCCTTACCCCAGCCCCAGCCCACCCCAAACCACCCCAACCACCCCCCCACCGCACCACCACCCCAACAGCCCCCTCCACGCAAACCCCCCACCACCCCCACCCACGCAAACCTCCCTTCCCCCACCCCCTTTTGAATCCCGCGACCCCTCCCCCCCCACCCCCCTTCGAATCCCGCAACCCCTCCCCCCCACCCTTCGGATCCTTCCATGACTTATACTACTCTACCAATTTTTCATATTCCCAATTCAAAATTAAAAAAATTTCAAGCAAAACGCCACAAATTTGCCCACTTAATTAAGCAATTTTCCCACAAATTTGTATCAACAGATTCAATTTAACAAAATCCGGGAATAAAATGACAAATTCGCAACTTTAAAAAGCGATTACAAAAAAGAAATGGAGATGTGGTGGTGGTATGATAGAGATGTGGTGGCGATCCGATGGAGATGCGGCGGTTGTGATCCGATGAAACTTGTGGTGTCGGCGTATCGCGGTTGGTGAGAGACGAGTTGGCGAGCCGCGCACGAGAGAGAACGTCAGGTGGGTGCGGGTCGAGCCGTGTGATGCGCGCAGAGAGAGAACGTCGAGGCTAGGGGTGGGGGGAGGGGGCTACGGGATTCGAAAGGGTGGTGGTGGGGAGGGGGCTGCGGGGGTGGTGGGGAGGGGGGGCCGAGGGCGGTGGGGGAAAGGTGGTTGTTGGGTGGTTAGTGTTAATTAGGGGTTAGGATTAGGGATAGAGGGAGTTAGTGATTTAATTAGGGTTAGGGGGGATTAAGTAGGGTTAGGAGGGATTAGGGGGTTAATGACTAACAGACGTTAACGTCGTTAGTCATTAAGGCCAAGTGGATGTATTTTTTGAAACGTGGAGGGTATATGATGAATTTGAAACTTGCAAGGGTATACGGTGCAAAAAAAAATTTATCTGTGGTATATGGTGAAAAAACCATATTAGTATGGATTGTAATGGGGTTTTTCAAGCCCGTAACTTGAAAACTTTGCTAATATTATGCCGTCTTTAACCAAAAAAAAGAAACTCAAGTTGAGTTTTAAGTTATATTGAACTAGAAAATTTAAACTCGAAAAAGTTTGATACTCGGCTCGTGTTCTAGTAAAAGTGCTACGAGCCGAGCTGAGCCGATCAATCACAAACTCGATGTGGGTTCGGCTTGTTAACCCCCTAATCTTAACCCCTTCCTAACCCTAATCCTTCAATTCATAGAAGTTGTGCAATTTTTTCGCTAACCCTGCAATTGAAGGTAAATTCATCTCTCTCTACATTCATATTCATCCATTTCAATTCATATTCTCCCAACACTGACGACCCCCCACCCTCCTCCACACCCCTCGCTGGAATCAGAAGAGCCACCGCAGCTATTGCTTCGACACCAGGTAACTTTCTTGAACCTTTAATTCTACATACTATTGTTCTTTCTATGGTTATTGGTAAAGTTTATTTCAACTTCGGGGGATCAAGAAAAAACTGGAAAAAAATAGCAGATTCTCCAATTCTGATAAAAAAAAAAATTGATTGCATATTTACGTAGCCGAGTATTGTTGTTTGCTGTTTAGTTCTCCAGATTTGTGCTTTGCACGAATTCTGTGCAATTGTGAACATATGATGTGGGTTAAAATTTTGTTTATAATCTGTACTTCTGTAGTTGGATTTATTTGAAAATCTAGCTTTGGGTAGTTTTATATGGGAGATTTATCTTAAAATACTCCCTCCGTCCCATAATATAGTGCCTACTTCATTTTTGGTGGGTCAAACTTTAAAATTTTTGACCGAATATTCTCATTTGTATATGTAAAAAAAACGTATTCATGTGGGATCTTGTTAGATTCGTCTCAATGTGTAATTTCATAATATCAACTTTTTATATTTTTTATTAATACGGAATTGAAGATATTATATGTCAAAGTTACGTCTTGAA
Organism: Beta lomatogona; assembly: GCA_947646795.1. Taxonomy (NCBI): domain Eukaryota; kingdom Viridiplantae; phylum Streptophyta; class Magnoliopsida; order Caryophyllales; family Amaranthaceae; genus Beta; species Beta lomatogona. Next base: position 728,077 of record CANSNZ010000319.1, on the reverse strand, counting down.
GGCAGTGTAAAAAAAAAGCAAGACTATATCTTATATTATGGGACGGAGGGAGTAATAAGTAAGGGAGCATGTATTAGGAAAGACTTACTTTACCATGATGCTGTTATCACATTGCCGTATATTAGTATAGGATTATTGAAGAAAACTAGGCGGACAAGTTAAAACATCTGTTCCAATGAATTACAAATTCTTTGGAAAGACAAATATGTATTGATAAGACAATAGAGCACAAGAGAACTTCACTTTAGCACCAGCCCAGATTAGCATCAGTTTTAAGCAAATCTAGTTAAAGAGTTATTAATGGAGACAAATAACTAAGCTGAAGATAGTGACAACTCTCCAATCTCACAAAGAAAGCAATGTAAATGTTGGATATGCAAATATGCAATAGTTGCAGCTTCAGTTTGGATTACTATAATTATGTTGATGGGAGTGAATTCTGAAATAAAATAATTCATCTTTGTATGATTTTGATGGGTTTCTTTTTATATTTCTTGAGCTAGTCTTGGCCTTATGATGCAGTATTATGAACTTAAACTTTTATATCTCTTGCTTGCTTTATATGAGAGGGAGCTAAACATGTGTGCTAACTTAATAGATACACTTTAGCGAAGTTTATAGGTATAAAAGTTGTTTATATACTTCTTTTTTAGTATAATTGTGATGGTAATTTAGATGTCAAGTACTAGAGGAAGAGGTGGTATTAGCCAGAAAGATGGAAATAAAGGAAAAGGCAAGAGGCAATTTCTTGACGTAAGTTTAGACATCAGTTCATTTTAATCAGCAAGATTTTCTATTAAATACAATTGAGAGATAAATTTGCATACTGTAACTAGGGAGATGGGGAAGATTTTTAGCTACGTTCATACTAAGATTCATCTTGCTGCGATGCTTTGCCATTCAGTTCACAATGTTGTTTAGGTAGATAATCTCCATTTCGTATAAAGTCTTGCACATTTCCTGATGCAAAGCACATTAAATTATAAGTCCTCAACTCCTCAATGCTTTTTCTACAAAGTGGAATTGGCATTGTGGTCTGGTTTGGGATCGGGATTGACTCATCTAGTCTCCACTCTCCGAGTCTTAGGTGTTGTGCTTTCCAGGTTCCTGTCCCACCTCGGCAGTGAAGAGCCTAGGACTAATAGGCAGGCAAACATTATGTTATGGAGAGAGGTTTTCTTAGTAGTCCAACCAAGATCTTTATACACGGATTGGTAGACTAATAGCTTCTATACCAACTTGTCAAATATGCTTTCAGCTTATGGGTTTCTGCAAATATTCTGTTTTTCTTTCAGGTTTTATGTTCTTTTTCTAAAGTGGAACTGTGGAAGGATTTTGTTTCTGGAATGATAAAACTTCCCTTCTCACTCTGTATGTGTGTGTGTGATTTTAATTTTTTTTTCTTTCTCTGGCAGGCATTCAGTTTTCTTCAGGAGCTAGGCTTGTTTTCTAAGAGATGAGTATAAGGGGAGGGACTTTGGGCCTCAAGCGGAAGCGCCCAGGCTTAGATGGACCTTCAAAGGAGCTAACAACTGATGAGCGTAATATATACGATCTGATCAAAAGCAAAGGAGATATGGGTATATGGAAGGGAGACATTAGAAAAGAGCTGAATATTGCTAACATAAAGATAGTTGATAACTGCGTTAAGTCCCTCCAAGGAAAGCAATTGATCAAAGAAGTGCCTAATGTTCAAGCCAAAGCAAAGAAACGGCTGATGGCTATGGAGTTTGAGCCCTCAAAGGAGCTAACCGGTGGTGTATGGTATCAAGACGGGTTGCTTAATGAGGATCTGATCAAAGGGCTGAAGAAATTCTGTTTATATAGACTTAGTAAACAGAAGGTTGCAACAGCAGATGGAATTCGCCACGAGATTAAGAGTCATAAAGGGGTAGAAATGTCAGTTGAACAGGTGAAGGAGATACTTGATAATTTGGTTTTAGAAAAGGAGATTAGTAGAGTGAAAGGTAATGGAATTGGGGAGTTGGCTGCATTTCCTATCAATGCAGATTGTTATAAGCTCAAACCACAGAACACAAAAGTAGGAGCTTTTGCTATGATACCATGTGGTGTTTGCCCTCGTATCAACCATTGTGCTCCTGATGGCCTCATCTCCCCAATAAGCTGTGCATACTACTCAAAGTGGTTGGAATTTTGAGGGTCGATCGAGTCGCTCGTTTTCTTTAGGTTTTCAGCTTTTCTCTCTTATGCAACAGAATTGAAGATTTTTTTACTAAACCAGAAGTATATATCTCTAATAATAATCTTTTCAATCAAAGGATTGCTTTAGTGATCTTTTTTTCTATATGCCTGCAAACCAGCAGTTCATGATGTTAGCCCAAATCCTAATTACTTGAAAGTGCTTCATTCTTTTGTTTTCATAACACTAGTTATTGGAGCAGCATCATTAGTGTATAAAGAATACCATTACTTGCTATAATTTTGTGTTGAACTGTGGTAAATGATGTAAGTGTTATGCTGGTAGCCTGGTCCTGAACATCGAAGCTTGAAGTTTCGAACTCACTCGCACCTTGCGAGTTTGTGACTGCATCAAGCATCTTTATGTTCGTTTCGAAGCCGTTTTGACGGAGCGTACTATACCCATTATGTTCCACACTCCCCCTACACAGAAACAGAGAAGCTTATTCTACTTATAACAAAAATTACTCTTAATTAAGAATACTGCTGCAATAGATTGATTCGTTTTGAACGGTATGCTTCTTTTTCTACTACTGTGATTAACATGGTACTGTACAAAAAAATTCTCCTCAGTTGTCATATTGCTAAGGATTCATCAGTGTTTTGCTAAGATTCATCAGTGTTTTGCTAAAATAGTAGTACTCGTTATGATAGTTTGTATCCTCATTTCTTTCCACCATTCTGTGTGAGAATATGCTGAAAATTAGTCACTTATTATTTCTATTTTAAGAAATGTAATTTTATGATTTAGAAGTATGATACGAAAATGTTGCTATGAATGTTTTCAGCTCTCCAAAAGTCTAGTAAAGATGCACCCCTCAAATTTGTAAAAGCATCTATATTTGATAACATTGTCTCGTGTCAACATTTATGTTGAATTGAGATTAAACTATGAAGCCGTGAATGGGTTAGCTAACAAAGCAAAGAAAGCAAATTTTTGCTTAAAAAAAGGCCAAGGCTAACTAGTTAATTGATTAATAGGTTTATGCATTATAAATCTATATTTGTACAGTTGAAGATTACGATTGCAAATCTTGTGCATTATATGTTATATAGTCAAATCTAATTTCAGGCAAGATATATGAAACACTGCAGTTACGTTACATTGGTGTACAATCAGTAAGGTCAATAGGGCACAGGTAAAAGAAGTACACGAGCTTGCAACCGACTGTTGTAGGCATAGAATTCCTCTTATGTTTCTTGGATGTCAAAAAGAAAAATCTAATTTCAGCTATAACATTGTACCTATATGTACTTACATTTATGTGGTTGTGTAATGTGAAAATAAGTGAGAGGTTAGAGGTTAGAGGTTGATACTTATTGTGATAAACGTTGTTGTTTGGTTGCCTTAATTGTCTATCTCAAGACCATTTGCTCCTAATCAACTTTTTAGAGAATAGAAGGTTTTCCACATTTATTCAAATTGTACTTATCTATGAAACTTCAAGCTAACAATTACAGTTGAAAAAGATGAAAGTCTCATTTTCATTTGAGCAAAAATGTACAAAGGTGAGTATACCAACTTTCAACTTGTTCATCACCTAATGTTCAACCTCAAATCTCCAACTTTTTGTTCGTAAATAACACACTTCTCTTTATTATTTTAGAGTTCTATTATTTTCTTTTAAGTTCAAACAATTGTTTAGCTGTAGTGGATATAGAGGTGACAAAAGAATCGACGAAATTGGTTTTTAATTTAGATCCATTTGATTAAAGGTCATATCTAGGTAGAACTAATTTGAGTCAAGTCATTCATCATATCTATTTATTCATTAGAAATAACTTATTATAACAAAACAATCAAATATCTAGCCAATTTAACTTTCAAATTGAGTCCTTTCAAACCAAATTAATATTATTTCACAATATATCGGCGCATATAATCTAAATATACTTATAGATTTGCGTTCTCTTCACCTTATAAAAACTAGCCTTATATGCACGCTATGCTTGCGAAATCGTTATAAAAATTAAATTAATTAGCACCATGATTACATCTAGTATTAGTTTGAGGCTTTGAACAAGAATGTGGATACTCGCTAGCCTGATATCAGAAGGAGAAGATCAGGGAAGTTTCCTATAGTGTTGTAGTTCTAGTTATTTTTTCCATATAATAAGGGATTTTTTTTAATAAAAATCAGATAAGGAATGTAGAAACTGATAACTTGGGCAATTTTTTTGTTTTATGTTTCTAAAATTGAAGGACTTAGTTTTCTTTTCTTTTTTCTTTTTTTTGCTTTTTCTACTTTTCGGTGTCCCACCCCTGTTGCCTTATAGAATAAAGATAAGTTCCAGGTCCAATCAGGTTAATCAGGTCCAATCAGGTGCAAAAACAACTAAAAATCAGGGCTAATCAGGTTTTATCAGTTCAGTTCAGTTCAGATACGATCAGGTGAAGAGAACGCGTCCTTTATATCGGATCAGTTTTGCTAGATTAATGAAATAACATACGTGGCAATGTGGCATATTAGCAACTAAAAAAATCTTATGATGAAGGTCAACCAAATTCCTCAAATCTATTCTAGAGCCACGTAAGAAAACCATCACACTCTTTAGGGACTACTACTACAGTTTCCCCTCCACAATCATCAAAAGGCCTGCAAAAATTTCTCTTCCATGATCTCTTATTTCCAAAATTCCCACTTTCACACTTTCACCCACTTTCTCTCTCTCTTTCTCTCTGTTTTCTCTGCTTTCATGACCTTCAATTAAAGAACAGCAAAAGAGGTTTTAGCATCTCTTAAAAGTTTGTATCTTTATCTTCCCATTTTCTCTCTCTACTTTAATTTCCCTTAATTTTTATATGCTGTTATTGCAAGTCTCTTATTAAAAATCCTAACTTTTTATGAACTGCAATTTTCCATTATGATTTTCTTGTATATTTGGTGTGTTATTTATCACTTATGGAATGTTTGGTGTGCGAATTATGATTGATTTTTTTAATTGTGGAATTGGGTGTTTCTTTGATGTTTAGGAGGGGTTTTTTTTTTTTTTTTTTTTGTATGATTTATTGTCAAGTTTCTTTTTTTTTTCATATAAGGAGAATTTTTTGGTGTGTAGTGAGAGCTAGTAATGTGGAGTTGTAGACGGAATTCAATCCCAGGTTATAGGTACGAAAATACGACCTCACTAGACTTTACCAACTAAGCTAGATGGTATTCGATAACATATGGAGAATTTGATTGAGCATAACAAAAGGGTAACAATTTTTTCTTGAACTTGTGGTGTTTTTTTGGTACCTTGAGTTTCCATATATAGCTGTCCCATTTTTGGTCATTTAGAAATGTTTGCATTTATCCTAGAACGGAAAAATTTTCAAGCCATCCCTACTTTTTTTTTTTTTTTTTTTTGGAGTTTGAAGGGAGGCACAAAAGTTGATTATAAAACCTCAACCTCTCAGTAAGGCGACAATGCTCCTGACTATTAGAGCTCATCTTAATTGAAATCATCATTGATAAATGATAACGCGGGTTTAGCAGAATGTGGCCAGGAGGAGGAGGAGGTTATAAAGATTTATTATGGTCTAAGGAATATCCATTGTTAATTAAGTGGTTTGGTTGAAAATAGGAAGTCAAATATTGTAGGAAATTTTTTTCCAAAGTAGTTACATATCAGGAAATGCAAGAAGCTGTTTGATTGATCACACGATATAGAAGTTTCCTACTTATCTAGGAGGACCTAAGTAGGACCTAGGCAAGTGAGTTCGTCTATTTTGTAGGAAGTGAATTTTTCTAGGAACTGCAATTTTCTATGTTTTTGTCAATTAAACAATTGTACATTATTGCACTCCCATAGTGCTAAATGTTTGGCATCATACATTTGTATTCCATCATGTTGTAGAATTTTGATGGATTTCAGTCCTAGGGGTTATCTAACTGGATGCTCTTTCTCGCAATTTTTTGATGTTAATGTCTGTAAGAGTTGCAAGGGAGATTAATATGAGAAATATCCTGTGCTTTTTATCATGCTCTTTCTCGCAATCTAGATAAGTAAGTTCCTCTATTTTGTAGGAAGTGAAATTAATGAATGCACACTGAAATAAGAACTTTTATTAAATGTTGAAAGCAATAGAGATTTGTACCGTTGGTTTTCGTATGTGTGGTTCACCTGTGGAAGTAGTAAGTTGTTGGCCGAACATATTCCTACACGGAATTGTAGTATCGCCTAACCTTGAATATAGATTTGGAACTAGACTTGAGATGCTGACTGTATGAGGAATATCAGATATGCATGGAATTTATGTTGAATCCAACCTATATATTGCTTGCCAATGTGCAGTTTACTAATAGAGGAAGGATGTTCTATTTCTTTCATTGTCGACCTATGTAAATATAAAACTGAAACTGACTCTGCATACACAGGGAGAAGACAAAGAAGGTCTCTACTCTCTAGTATAAGGTGGATATACCTAACCCTTGTCATTTTCCCTCTAAATTTATTTTAATGTTTGAAATGAGATGGAGACAAAAAGCATTAGAATTATAGATGATAAACAACGTACCTCTGTTTGCTCCTCTTTGATTGAATATTGTCTAAATGCATCAAACGGGTGGAAACCCCCTTGGTATCTTTTTATTACTGATGAATTTGTTCTTTATAACATATGAGATATCTTGCTAAGTTCATTAATTTCCAGAAATCTTTGAATGATCTGATGGAGAGTGGCTATGGAAACTTAATTTCCAAGATCAACCAGCTGAAAGAAGAGATTCAAGCAGACAGAGTAGTGCAAATTAAGGTGAGCTATTACCCGGCCCAAAATGTATTCTGCAGATATATTAACTTGTTTTTTCCTTATAGACTGACTGCCTTCTAGATGACGTATCATTCAATTGCATAACTTAATTAGGCAAGGATTTCAGAATATGTTATGTATAAGAAGTTCTTAATGCTAATAATGATCTTATCTTTCTGAAGGAAAAACTAGATAGGACTAAGAAGAAAGTGCAGAGTCAAATTCATGGGATCCTGTCAGCAAAACTTGTAGAACCTTCATGTGAAGTTCCTCGATTAGGGATTGAAAGTGCTCTCTGCATCTTGAATGGGTTTCTTCCTGATTCAGAAGACCAAGACTTTGGTAATATCCATGAAGTCATTTTTGCAGAAAGCCCTGAACTACCTAAAATTCAAAGGATACCCACTTATACAACATGGATTTTTTTTGGAAAGGTGTGGATTTTCACAATTTTCTTCTTTTCTTTGTTCTCTTTTCAACTTTGCAAGCAAATAATTATTGTCATCTTTGTTTACTGGTTTTGTCTGGCCAAAGATTTTCTGCATAACCTTCTTTTACTATATTCAATGAAAGAGTTAGTCTCAAGGCTGGAGCCACTGCATAAATATTTTAATATGGTCTGACACCAACTAGACACTTGTTTGCTCCGGGTTTCTATGATCATCATATGCAAGTAAGGATATGTTTTCCTCAACTTATTAAACTAACTTTTAGCAAAAATAAGTTAAGTTCAGCAAAAATAAGTTTAATATTTGACAATACATAAAGAAATTGTACTTAAACAAAAATAAGTTTCGGCAAAATTAAGTTAAGTTCAGCTAAAATAAGTTGAACTTTTAGACTTGATCTTTGTAAAATTACAACAGAGTGACACTTGTAATCTCTCTGTTTTCATGATTAAGATGAAGCATCTCCATCATTCCATGTTAATTATTGTTTATCTTGTGAAGTAGAAATCAGAGAATGACGGAAGACCAGTCCGTGGTTGGAAGGAGACGCATTTACTACGATCAGTCTGGCAACGAAGCACTGTTATGTAGTGATAGTGAGGATGATTTTGCAGAAATTGAGGAAGAGAAGCGTGATTTTTCTGAAGGTGAAGATCGTATTCTATGGTAAGCATATATAAGGTTCCTGAATTGTCAAGATGCTATAGCATACATGCAAAGATGCTCATTTGTGGTGCACACATCTTCATGACGTCTACCAATTAGGCTTTATGGTGTCTTAATTTCTATGCACTTTAATGAGTTATAATTTACTTAAAAGTTTGCTAAAAATTAAATGTTGGACATGATGACCCACAACCTTATTTAGTTTTGGGGATTTCTGGTTTCCAAATTAGCTATTGCTCTTTTATTTTGCTGAAATATTATTAAACAGGAAGATCACAGTAGACACTTGGTGTGCATTTGTGTTTTGATGCACTTATATTTAGTTTTTCTACGTTTGCAGTTGTCTGTTTATGTGCATACATTTGCTGTTTTAAGTTTATTGGATGTAAGAATCGTAGAGGAGCCTGTGACTAATTGGAAAATTTGAAAGAAAGTACTAGATAGTTCTTTCTTCCATTCATTATATCGTTTTCATTTGGAAGAGTTCTTCATATTTCTTCGTGTTTTTCCTAAGGGAATTTCCCCATTTTCTCTCCTTAGAACTGCTTGTGTTGTTTCTGTTTTGGAAGAATTCTTGATATATCTTCATGATTTAAATGTCTAAGGAACTTTCTCCTCCCCCTATCCATAGGATGGCTTTTCAGGAGTATGGATTAGATGATGATGTTGCTGATATAGTCAGCCATTTCATTGGAGGCACTGCTGTGGAAATCCAGGTAACTTTAGCTAGATGCTAATTATGAAATTAGTGTTGTAAAATGGAGATCCAGTTTCTTATTGCTTTTTGACCCAACAACACCACAACTTTGTGGAGAGATCCTTATTTAAACGAATTTTTCATGAAATCCCATTGCTGATTAGTGTAAGGTTATACTATCTTGAACATTGCAGGAGAGATACAATGAACTGAAGCTGAAGTCCGAGGTGTCACAAGAACAAGGTTCATCTGACAGGAACATGTTTCTGGAGAAGACACTTAGCGCTGCGTTAGATTCTTTGGACAATCTCTTTTGTCGCCGATGTTTGGTATATATCAACCTTCGGAAATATTATCCGTACAATATATATATATATATATATATATATATATATATATATGTCTCTGTCTCACTGCATCCTTACAAGATTTTCTTTCCTTGCCCTTTTGTCATTTCTCTAACAGGTTTTTGACTGTCGTTTACATGGCTGCTCTCAGAATCTTGTTTACCCTGTGAGCTTATCTTTTGTCCTTGTCACTTCCATAGCTCTATCTCTGCATATATTCAGCGCTTGATCCTTTTGCATTTGACTTTTACAGAGTGAAAAACCGCTAAGCCTGTCTGAACCTGAACGCAGAAAACCTTGTGGTGACCAGTGTTATCTCCTGGTATTTCCATGCTTTTTTCTGACCTTTTAAAGTTCCTATCATCTGTCGCATGTCTCGCACACTATGGATCTCCTTTTTATTTTAACATTGGTTTCCATAATTGGTTTGAAGTATTCTTGGCCTCCTTGGAAATGTTTAAGGTTGCTTTGGTTTGTACTTTGTACACGACTACAGGCCATTTGAATTATTAATGAAATGACTCCTAACTCCTGAGGCACTGACCTTGATAGACCTCATGTTGAAGCCTATATATCACTAATTCAAACCCTAGATTATTGAAGCATTGAGAATCCTCATAAGTTTCAATGGCATGACCTCATTGGATCTGCATAATAAACTCTGCAATCACCTTGTATTGCCGTCATCACTGCTTAGAGCTATCAGCTTTGGCAGCATAGGAAAATCCCAACCCAAGGCCTCTCATAAACTTCGATAGCTACTATGGGGAGGCTTCTAGGGTCACTTATTGGACTTTAGGAATATGATGCTTCATGCCTTTGTGACTTATTAGGCTAGCAATAAAAGAAGTCGGAAACTTTAGGAAGCATGGTGATTGGTGGTATTGGCTAATGGCCATGAGGTTCATATGTAACTTGGGCTGCATGACGTAGGCCCTTGATTCGTGTTTAAAGACTCACCTTGTTCTATAGTGAAGTTCTGGTGGTATTTACACGTCTCTCGTGCTCTAAGGTGATCCTCAAGGAGTTCAAGGTCCATTTGGAGTAGCAAGATTATGAATGACACAAGGCCCTAAATGATCCTCGCAAACCTCTTTTTTGGAGGCTATATACCTACTACACATTCAAGATCAGCCATATTAAACATGTACGAGAATTGGGGAAGACCTATTGCCTATCGGGGTTGATCTATGGCTATTGGTTCCTTCCGTAACTCTAGCCTTAAGAGTTATTGATAGTTTCTCCATTCCAAATTAGTTGCAACATGGAGGGAAGTACAAGTTTTAAGGAGAGGAGAGGAGAGAGAGAGAGAGAGAAAGATAAAAAGAGGGACTCATGTGATGTGGAAAGAGATAGAAAGAACAATTTACTAAATAAAGTAATGTTGCAACTAATTTGAAATTTCCTTAAAAGGGAAGTGTTTGCAACTAATTTGAAAAAAAGAAAGTATATGATTCGGAATAGGTATAATTAGCTTTATGTATGAAAAACGTTTGTTAAAGTATATTTGTATGAATCTCAATAATATACAATAATCATTAAAAAAAGGTCAACTAAGCACCTTGAGGACTGTAAAAGGTGAATAGAGGGAGTATGTCTAATCTTACCGTGTGAAATTAACTTCTCATTTTTGTATAAGTGTATGACACCCACCTCATCTATTTCCTATGAGCCCCATAACTCAGAGAAGTATCTTTATGGGTAAACTGTTGGCTTCGTTGTTTAGAGTCAAAACACCTTGTGCTTATCTATTCTTCTCAGAGCAGGAAAGGTGTGCTGTGCATGAATAATTTTGTCATACATGATGCTTATTAATACCAAATCAAGTCATTGCAGGCTGACTTTTCATGGCATCCTTGAATATTATTATCATCATACTTGTGATGGTTTTGATAAGTGTTTCTGCTACACCCAAGCGTATTTATTGCAAATCCGAAACTTGATTGTTGGCTTCTTACTTGCTTGACACTGTATTGCCTTGATTTGGCTTGTTTGTGTTCAAATTGTGATATTGAAGTTAGGTTGATGTTAATCTTGTCTATCCTGCTAACTTGATGTGGCTACTGTGCCTTAAGTACCTAAAGTAGGTTTGATGCGGTTTGTGGCTTGGGCTGTGGTGATACGCTGAGTTTCCCTTGAAGTAGAGGGTGGCCCTCCATCGTCCATACAATTTCCACAAAACCAGGTGGTCTTCTTGTGTTTGTGCTGTCTATCATGATAACTGGTGCTTATTATAGTCCTCATTGCTGAAGTCATGAGACTATAATAAGTGAAGAAGTGCAAGATTGTGAGTTCTAGCCAGATAGTTTGGGTTGACAGAGAAACCTCGTCACCATTTCCTGCAAGAGCCATGTTAGCTTTAGGGAAGTAGGGTATCATGTGTTTGGTACCTTGTAAGGAGGTAGTCATGCATCATCTTATTGCTAACCAAGGCTAAAGAAACCTTGAGCGTTTAGCAACCTCAAGAAAGTTTGATATTAATTCTCTCTCTTTTATTTTTAACCCAGTGAAACCGAGATTATCTGGACACATTTATTAAGTCCCTTAAGTGAACCATGGTATTGTTGAAATTCTAGTAAAATTCATTAAAGTAGCTGTACTTGTGATGTGTCTTATTCTGGCATACATCACTTGCATTTTTTACATATATTGCTTTATTTGATTGAACATGAATTCAATCCACGTTGCGTAATAAACCAGATCAAATATGAGCTATTTTATTAGATTAATCAGAATGGTGTAAGTCCTCTGACCACATATCAATTTATTAAGCCTACTTAGTAGACACAAACTTGGACTCGGAACTCTACAACGTCAAGGTCTTATTACACATAAATTCATCCAAATCCTATCAAAGGTTTATCATAAAAGCCTTGTTGGCCTCTGAACTTGCTGAGATAAAGCTGCGTATATTTGCCACCTTGCCCCAACCCCATTGGTAGCCACTTGAGAGGCTTTTGAGAAATGATATGTTTTAACTTTTAAAGTACATGCAGTCACCCATGAATCCAAATAATATCCTTTAGACCTTTCTTTTTTTTTCAAGGAAAGCTTTTTGTTTTTCCTTTGTTTGTACAGAACTAGGACAATATAATATAAATTTGTCAAACCTGTCAGGTTAGACAAACCACTCAAGGATTTGTGGAAAGCTTAGACACACGTTCAATACATAAGGTGAACCTTGATATGTTAGAAGGGGAGAACAAGGGCTCAAAAGTCTTGAGTTTTGAAGAGAATGTAAGCAGTGATGATGTTGGTATAGGCTGTAGTTTGGAATCTGCTACTGGGGAAGATTGTTCTGGGTCTGTTTCAGCTGTTGTTGCTATACCTCAGGATGCAAATGTGGCAAAGCGCAAGATCGCTGATGACAATGACAGAGAGTTAGAAGATTCTCTTGATAAGAAGATGAGGAAAATTCAAGCTATAGATTCGTCGACTGCAGCTGGTGAAAGTGTATCTGCCAAAATCAGGAAAAGCATTGAGGCTGGCCAATCCTTAGATAATCAACTCACATGCAAACACCCTGTCGAGGGGCACACAACAAGCATTTCAAACGATATTAGTTCTCAGAAAACTTCAAGTTCCCAGGCCAATGATGTTGTCAGAGGCGAAGTCAATGACATTAATAGAAGGCTTCAATTGAAGCAGCCAGATATATCTTTCGGAGGACAAAGGAAAAAATTGTCTGATAGCTGTGAGTGGAAGCCCCTGGAGAAAGATCTATATGTGAAAGGATTAGAGATATTTGGCAGAAACAGGTATTTATGTAATTGTTTTGCTCACTTTGCTTTCCAGGATAGTATCTTAGGCCATATCAACTGAAACTAGGACTTTGTTTAATAAGTTATCCTGCTCCATTCATATTTCTAATGGTCAATGCTGTCATTCGTATGTGTTTTACGGTCGAAGCGTTGGTGTCGATAGTTTTCGTTCATTATTGGCTAAATTTCAATTTCTGGTGTGGTTGCACCATGTTTCTGCACACTTCAACAATGACTGAAATAACTTTTCAGATGCTTTCACAATAATGATTTAGTATGACCAATCATATCAGTAACTTTATTATTTGGTAAGTAGAATTCCCTTGCAAGAAATGGGAGATATTGGGTATCCTTCTTGCAAGGGGTGAGAATCAAACCCCTGGGGTGAAAGGAGGTCTCACAACCACTAGGCCAACCTTGATCCTCATCATATCAGTATGAGTGGATAATATTTGTTCAGTAGCATTTCATGTATATCTGGAATCGGGCACAAAATCTTTTGTATCATTCTCATGTTGGAAGTGGAAAAGAAATTTTTCTTTTTAGGTAGAATAGAATGTCCTCATCTCTGAGGTTGTATGCTATTAGATTTTTCTCAATTTACAGATGTTTTGCAGTTGCCTGATAGCCAGAAATCTGTTATCTGGTTTGAAGACTTGCAGTGAGGTGTCCAATTACATGCGTAATAGTAGGGCTTTGAGGACTCTCAGAATGGATTTTATACGTTCTTCAGAAGACAATGCTAGAGCTGATTCAGATAATATGGTATGCATATGTTATCTTCACCTGGTTCTCCTTCTCTGATTTTGATGTTTCTGTTTAGTGTTTACTATATGTTGGTTATGTGAAGCAAGCAGCAACTTGCATCTGAAGCTACTCCTCCAAGTTACTTACAGTCCAGCAGAAGTGCGGAAGCTATCATTTCTTTTCCTCTTTATACTATCTATTCATATATTTTATAAGGCATCTAGCAAGTCTACCCGCCACATAGTGCTCTCCCTCATTCAATGGAAATCACTACAGTGATCGCCATACATCTTTAAAAAGAACAAATATGGTCATTACAAGCCTTAATATTAAGATGTATGGCGATCACTGTAGTGATTTCCATTGATCCAATGAATTCTTATGGTTCTCTTCTCAAAACTAATTATAATCATGACAATATAACTTTGAAAAACTAAAAGCTAGGGATCTAAACATCTACGCTTTTACCCGTGAAGCCATAAACAGTTTTTCATGCAACGACCTGGGGTATCACCCGGGCCCAAAAACATAAAATATAGTTTCATTACTAAATCAGTGCGTATCTATTCTGTCCTTGAAGATTTTACTTTCATGATACGTTTTCACAAATGTTCATACTGGGGGGTGTAGAAACAAACTGTCTCTAGTTCTTGGTTCCTTCTATATGTCAATTTATGTGGCTTTCGAGCTACCTGTTTTGGGTTTTCAGTAATTACAACTATCATGGGCTAATAAGTGCATTTATCCAGGAGCAGGAGCTTCTAGTGAGATCAAGATCAAAATTATTTCGTAAAAGGGGAAGAACACGAAGACTGAAATATTCTTCAAAGTCCAATGGTCATCCGTCAAGCTGGAAAAGAATTGGTGATGGAGATCACTCATGCAAACAGTATACTCCGTGTGCATGCGAGTTCATGTGTGGAAAAGATTGCTCTTGTCTTAAGAACGGAACCTGTTGTGAGAAGTACTGTGGGTAGGTACATACTCCTTTCAAATTTCAACTGAAAAAAAATGCAGTAAACAAATCCTTTTGCCTATATTTGGAGTTGCTTGTAATGAACATTAGAGGGACGAATATTATCATAATAGACGTTAATGTACAGGTGTTCAAAGAGCTGTAAAAATAGATTTCGAGGATGCCACTGTGCAAAGAGTCAGTGTAGAAGCCGGCAATGCCCATGTTTTGCTGCTAATCGTGAATGTGACCCTGATGTTTGTCGCAATTGCTGGGTTAGGTAATTATATGTTTTGATTCTCCCATCTTTGTGACCTCCATCATTCTCTTTCAATAACATTAATCGCTTGTTTAAGGCTAGTATACTTGTGTTTTAAATAAGTACATCCTTAGGAGGCAATACTCTGGTTTCTTATACTTCAAGAATGACCAATTCAGTTGTACTCTGTTATGATACAAAAACTGCATAGAGTTTGTTATGTTCATTTAGCGACTGCCAATCACCATATTTTTTTACCTGACCGGATACATTGGTTCTAGTTTGTTAGAGGTAAAGCTGAAAATAACTTTGCTGTGAAACCTTAGATTGTTAAGGGAGACTAGTGGGCGCCAATTTAGAGCTTGGTTGGGTGGGCTTTCTGGGCGGGCGCGGATGTGTCGTTGTGCACCGCACCCGGCCAAAGATAAAATTTCTCCTACTCTCTTTTACACTAAGGTAGTATAATGGAAGTAGGGGTCGTATCCACAGGGAAACAGGGACGAGTTTAGTACTTAGCGTGATTCGAAACCTAGATTAAGCTAAGGGCCGAGAAACCTAATTACAAAGGGGGGGTTTCGGGTTGATAATAAACAAACTAAAACTAACTAGCATATAAACAAAATGAGAAATCAATATGGAAAGATCTTGAATCCGATTAACATCCACTTCAATTCATTATCGATCATTGAACATCCACTCTAATTATTTCCATAATTATCTATTGTCGAGAATTAATCTCGTGTTCTCCTTATTCTTAGTTGAATAGCACGATCAGCGTGACTATAAAACCCTAACTAAAGGATAACCTAGTCCGATAGCGTCTAAGTTCAATCCAATAGCGAAGCAATAAACACGAGAGAACCAACAGACTCGCTAACGTCATACACGCGATAAACATTCAACAGTTGATTCAATTTCCCTAAGAAATAACCAAGATGATCAGCATCTAAATTACTCCCTAGTTTGCTACCAATTGATAAAAGAATAAAACAATCCGATTCTATTCTTAAATCTAGCATTAAATTAATCACACAATCAAACTAGTAACGTTCCTAGCATAATTATGCAATAATCATAAATCACAAGCATAGAAATTGAACCATAATCAAGGAAAAGAGAAAGAGAGGAAAGATCTCACAATAACGGTTGAAGCTTCATGTTAATTGATCCAAGAACAGTTCAAGCTACAATCCGATAGCAAAAACCAAATCCATAGTTGAAATCCCTAAAAACTAAACTAAGAAATGAAAACTAAAACTAGGAAATGAAGAACAAAGACTAAGAAATGAAGAACAAAGAGAAATGAAGAAGGAAAGATGAAAAGAGAATCATGAAGAAGGAAGGATGAGGAGAGGAGTATCCTCTCTCTCCCTCAAGCTTGCCACTCCAAGGTCTACATTTCAACTCTCTCCTCTTTTCCTCCTCTTCGTCTCCCCTCAAAAGTTAGGTTTTAGGAGCTTTTAAACCCCGCACAAAATCGTGGCCCCAAACCGTCAAAAGCGTCGCGAGTCGCGACACTGATCGTGAGTCGCGAAGGGGACTCTGCCATCCCGCATGATTTGGCTGGGCAAGAGCATCGCGAGCCGCGACAGGCATCGCGAGTCGCGAGGGGCAGGGGGTCGCGAGTCGCGAGCCTGTGCTGGGCATGCGTGCTGGATGTGCGAGCGCTGGGCTGTGCGAGCTGGGCGCTGCTTTGACGAGCGAGGCCGGCTGGGCGATGCTTGCGATGCGGCTGGATGGGCGAGGCCGGCAGCTGGGCGAGCTTCGCGAGCTTGCGATGCTTGTCTTGGCTTGGCGATGATGCTTGGGCTTGGCGATGATGCTTGGGCTTGCGGTGGAGTTTGATGCTTGCGGTGATGCTTGGGCTTGCGGTGATGCTTGGGCTTTGCTCGGCTCAAATGCACTTCACCTTGGAAGCTCGGAATACATGACATTAACACAACTTATCTCGCAACACTCCGAACTTCCGCTAAGAGTTAAATAAAACACGAATGTTAACAATTACAATCAAACCCTTAGCAAAGTGCACCCAAAGTAACGTAAATACTACGTATAACTTGAGCGTATCGCTTTCTAACCGTAACTACTTATCATGCAACTTAAATAGCTTAGACTTCATGTGGCCGCTTACACTAGCTGGTCAATGTAAAATCTGTTTGGTCGGCTATTCTTGGAATGGGAGGAATCACTTGGGGGATAATAGAGTGTAAATTAGGAGGTGGTTTGATGAGATGAGATGATGGTGGTTGAAGGAGGAAGCGATGAGAGAATTATTACCCACATTTTGGAGGTGGTTGATGAGATGAGATAACTAACCTTAATTCAAGAGGTAACAATTTCACCACCCCTTCCTCTTCCTTCTACCGCCACCTCCTCCACTCATCTTCCTTCTTTATCTTGTCTCCTACCGTCCCATAATTCATTACCCGTTCCATTCCAAGCATACCCATAAGATTTTTGTCACTTTGTCAGACAACTTCACGAGGCAAAGATCAGATATAATTACATTGTAAATGAGTCTATCCAAAAGGATTACTAATATAAAAAGGAAAGAAAGAAGGGAGAATTCAGTTACAGTGAACTGTCAAGATGTTATGAAGAAAATGCTGATTGTCCATAAAGTCTACTTAGGATTTCTATCAATAGCTATAGCATTTAAGTCAAGCAGGTGTCATACCCAAATGAAGATGCTCTATATTTTTAATTAATACGTCCTGCATCTGTTTCAGTTGCGGTGGGGGTTCTTTAGGTGAACCCCTAAAGAGAGGCGATGGCCAATGTGGAAATATGAGGCTACTTTTGAGGCAACAACAAAGGGTAGACAACTTGCACTGCTATTATAGCAATTATACCGCTGAGATTTGATGTTGTTTATTCTTAAAAAATGTTTCATATATTCTTTGCTCAGATTCTTTTGGGAAGGTCAGATATTGCTGGTTGGGGAGCTTTTATCAAGGTAAGTAATCAACGGTACCCAGTGACATAGATTTTGTTATTTGAAGCTCCATCAGAGACCAACAAAATTTATCATGCAATTGCAGAATGCTGTGAATAAACATGATTATCTTGGAGAATATACAGGTGAATTGATATCACACCGAGAAGCTGATAAACGCGGGAAAATTTATGACCGAGCAAATTCATCATTTCTTTTTGACTTGAATGATCAGGTACGTGGGATACTTTGTTTTCTGAGCATAGCTAAATAGCTATCTCACTTGGTAATTGTTCATTGCTACTATCTGAAGTGCATAATTCAACATTGATATCTATTCCAGAATAGAGATGCTCCAATACAATAAGAATCATATTTTACTTGATGTTGCAGATAGCTGAATAATTTACTGTTTAAGTTTGCATGTCAATTTCTTGAGAATTAAATTGTTACCAATATTAACATTTTAAATCACAAATCATTAAAGATGGCCCTGGGTCAGGTCGGCTGGAAGCACGGCACGGCACGGCATAGGCACAGGCACGAGTCAAACACGACGTGATATTGTGCATGCTAGGCTGTGGGCCGTGCTTGTTCCGCTTTTTGATGGGTAACCACGGTACGATCCGGCAAGGCGGGCCCGTAAATGGTGTCGTGCCATGCCAGGCCCTTGGTTTTGCCAAAACGGCACGAGCGTGTTGTCACTGTTATGCCTGACCAATCGTCAATCGTATTATGATCAAATATTTCAATTTTTTTTAGTAGTATAAGTAGATCCTAAAAAATTTCTTTGGATCGTAAAATTGGAAAATTCTAAAATCTTGATATTAGGCCGATATAGCTTTTGGGAAAACCATCCCCTGCAGGCTGCAGTCTGCAGTCTGCAGTCTGCACCCAACTAGTTACATTGCCATCTTTACCAGATGCTTGAAGTTGAACTCCTGTTTTTCCAGGTTCTCTTTCATATTTCGTGTAATAATTTGTTTTGATCACAGTATGTTCTTGATGCGTGCCGTCAAGGAGACAAACTGAAGTTTGCCAATCACTCATCAAAACCCAACTGCTATTGCAAGGTATGATGATTTACGATTTGAACTCTCTTTTCCTTCCATTTCTAGGAGTTTGTCAGTTCAGCTAATGTGCTACTGTGTTCAGGTAATGCTGGTGGCAGGAGACCATCGGGTTGGAATTTTCGCCAAGGAGCGAATCGAGGCCAAAGAGGAGCTCTTTTATGACTACCGTTATGGTCCTGATCAAGCACCTGCATGGGCCCGAAGACCCGAGGCCTCTAAGAAGGATGAATTCCTGCCATCTCAAGGTCGCCCAAGGAAACATCAATCCCGATAAGCTGGTATGTCAGCCATGTATGTGTTAACACAAAATTTTCAAAAAATCATGGACACTGGCTCTCCTCTGAAGCTCTCATCAGCCAACATATGTTTGGTATACGCAGTTTCAATCTTTGGAGTAGGCAGATCATAATCATAAGCGCGTCCTAGTTCCCTGTACAGCAGGAAGAATTCTTGAATACCATCCATGGGAAAGTTCTTAATAGATAAATACACAAGGAATAATCAAGTTTTTACAGCTTAAGCAATAATAGGGTAATACCCGGTTGATCCCTCGAAGAACATGGGGATCATATCAAGTGGCATTTTTGTATTAAATATGAAAATAATATTCCACTCGATTGACTGAATATGTAATCAACAAAGTAATCCTCTTTACATATATACATGGACAAATAGTCGTAGGTGTTGAATATACAATCGAAGTTAAGTATACTTCCGAATTTTGATACAATTTTTTTCGTTTAATATAGGGGATATTAATCTCTCCTTATATAAGTGAAAAGAAAATAATTGATGTTGCTTGATCGTTGCCATGCATTTCATGCATACCTTTCCATCATATGAAGCACAGTTTCTTCCAAAAGTTAAGAGGTCACGATAATTTGGTCGTACTTCATATCTCCAATTTCCTTTGGGCTTTACCTTTCAACATCTCAGTTGCATTTTAGCATATTAACTCACTCTGTTCCTTGTCATCTATTTAACCAACTTTTTTTATTCCATGTCATCAGTAATTTTACATTTCTGATGAAATATTATTGCATAACTAACAAAATTTGTTAATTTTTTTGTTTTTGTTTTAATGTTTGTGATTGTCAGTATCTTAGTCCAGTTGAGGGATCGGCAGGCCTAGCGTAGTAGCGTGTGTTGCTAGCACAGATGCCATGATCCCCTAGAATGTTTTTAGGTAGTATTCCGTTTTTTCATTAATGCACGTTTTCCCGATGTCAAAAAAAAAATCAAGCACAAAACCATCCACCCTATTTCCCACCCTAACATGCTCAACAGCGAAGGACAGAACCATCGCTTAAACGAGCCGAGGGTCAAGGAAGGACCTTTCCATGAAGGTCTTTTTTGTCTTGCCGTTGGCGATTCCCGAATATAATGAAGTTTTACAAGTGAGGAGGATTGAGTAACAAGTTTTGGATTCATATATTCAGCTGTTGGCGACAATGATGAGGAACGGAGGGAGTATTTGCGAGGTGTGTAAACTGCAGAATGCAAAAAGAGAGATGCATTCAGGATTGTCTGTGCGGACATTACTGCAACAATGATTAGCACAGAACTGCAAGCAAAGATGTATTATACAGTAAGAAAGGTTATTTTTTTGTTGCTCTCATTTCATTACAGTTGATTACAAGAAAACATTAACCTAACTAACGGGATCAAAAGTAAGTACAAGTTAATGAAATATGTATGATGCAGTTATATCATCAGCCTAATATCCTCTCCCCTTAGAAAAATATACAAAAGGTACCAATCCTCAGGTGCATCACGTAATCACAACCATGATATTAGACAGTGACAGAAGCAACTCATCCGCATTGCCGGCGATCATTCCCTGGCTATGAAGCACAGAAACCTCATGCTTCTGCGTTTCTATAGACATCTTATGTTACTGAAACCCCAGCCGAGGCAGTTGTTTCCGCGCTAATGAAGCCTAGAAATTGTTGATACTCGGGATTTCCCCGTTTTAAAATCTCGCTGTTGTCTAGCTGCATGATTCCCTAGTCGAACAATGTATTCATAAGCTAGTGTACACCTTCTGTTGTTTCAAAAGCAACTGATGATAAATCATCTCATTCCAAGCATCTGGAACCCCAGGAAGACACCAATGACTACAATCTTCTACTGGAGATCCCTTCTTTCCTGGGGTTTTCCCATACTTCGAAGGATGACCATCTATCCTGTACGAAGATAATCCAGTAATGTTCATGAAAGTAACCGGAGTTTTCATTGAGCTGATTACCTCCTGAGCGATTAAATCCTTTTCAGGATCGTTTATGTACATTTCATTCAGGGGTCTCTTTGCTTCTCTACAGTGCCCACCAGTATTCCATTGCCCTCCTCTGCTCAGAAAAACGAGTCAGTCTTTAGGGGGGATAGTACAAGATAACAGCATGTTTTGGCATTTTTTGCAGTGTAGAGAACAAACCTGAAATGAGCTGGTGCTGTACTTCGAAAGAAGACATGGGTTTTGCGCGCATCTACAAATTTATCGACCCATGTAGCCCAAGTTAGTAGTGCATTTCTATAGGCTGTCAAAGCATCAAGGTGGGGATAAACTTGATTACCATCCTGGTAATAGTTAATCCTGCATCATTTGCATTGTTATCATAAGCTCAGAATAAACATCAAAGGAAGTCACAAAATCCCAATTATTGGCTACCAGTTGTCACATTGTCCAACTCCTAATGATTAAGGATGTGATAAGATTTCGCAAAAGTTTTCCCTACGATAGTTGTATTTATTTTATCCTCTTCCCATCACTTAATTTTAGTAGTGGAATATCAGTAATTCAATCATAAAGCAATACAGTTCACACACATAAACTCACCCTGCTTTTGTTTTGAAATGAGTCCACCAATTTCCAGTGTTAAAGATCAAAATATCAGCTCCTCTCCATTTTCGTGAATCTCTATCAATACTATCAATTCGCAATGTCTCCTTCCGCTTCTTCCCCAGCCTCGCCTTGCTTTCACGCACTAGGAAATGGCTCACATAGAATTCAACTGTACACTGATAATCCTACATTGCAAAACCACCACAACAATAAGCAACAACATTCTGCAATAAGAACACAAACAAGTTCAAACAAGAAATATATGTTTTTGGCACACATAAGTATTCTAGGAGCTTAAATTCTTACCACAAATCTAAAACTATAAACCCCTCTACTCTTTGTAATTCTCCGGCCTCGTGTCTCATAGACCTTTGTAGGATCTTTAACAGCTCCCATCAGTAAACAAAGCAATGATTCCCATTGATTCCTGTTGATTGAATCACCAGCAAAGACTAGCCTCTTTCCTCTAATCAATTCCAGCATATTTGTTGCATTGAACCTAATATCCAAATCACCCAAAAAAAAAATCGAATTCTTTAAACTATTGAAACACACATAATGATGTCTATATCCCAGCTTAGCACACAAAATTACCTTGGAATGTCACAATCTTGAGGTTGCCATCTCCACTTCATGTAATCTTTGTCCACCCTCCCATTTCCTTGGCAATTAAACCCTTCATCTATGAAAGGACATGAGAAATTTGTGTACAATGGATAGCTTTCATCAAACACCCACCTTCCTTTGGAAACATCACAATCTTTGCCCCTCTTTTCTTTTATCTCCTCATCAACTTTACCAATTGAAGTCAAATTCAGTTCTCTTTTTTCCCTGCTTGTCTCATTTCTACTACTACTAACATCAACTTTACCATATATAACTTCACTAACTTCTTCCTTAAAAATGGAAGATTTCACAAACCCATATGAATTATGAGGTTTCCTCAAATGGGTACTCCCCAATTTCACAACTTTCACTCTAGAAACTGATAAATTTCTACCAAAATCAGTAGAACTCTCACCAACTTTTGTTCTTTTACTACCAACTTCTTCACTATTACTAAAAGCTACTTCAATTGAACTATTTTCACCAAATCTAGAAGAAATTTGAGGTCTTTTTAACTGGGTAATGTTCAAATTAGTAGAATTAGCAAGATTAAAAACAGATGAATCTGAATTAAGGCTTAAACTTAATGAAGGTGTAGTAAGCAACATATAAGCTTCTTGGTGAATCAAAGGGGAAGCTCTGCGCATAACCCAGAAAGATAAAAATGATAAGAGAACTAAAGAGAAAGATAAAGTTAGAGAAATAACCAGAAATTTTGAGGATTTCCATGACAAACTTCTCAGTTTCTCCATTTTTTCTTCTGCAGTTAGCTTGATAAACAAAGAAATGCATCTGAAAGTTTTAAAATTGGGAATAATTTGGTAATTCGTTGTTTATACAGTTTTATTATGATAATATAGTAGTAGTTATGTTTGATTGTGCTAAAAGATCGAACTTTTTACAGTGGAAAAGAACGTGTGTGGAGTGGGTCAGCAGGAAGACTGTTTTTACATGGTCAAAAAGGTTAGAAGTTGAGAGTTTGATAAATCTAATCATTATTATAACACTTGAAGTACTTCCTCCGTTTCATTTTACTTGCTACACTTCTCAATTCACGGACTCCTAGGCAATTTTTGGAGAAGAGAGAGGTAGAGAGTAAAAAGAAAAGAGACCCATGTGAGAGGAGAGAGATAGAGAGAGTTTATTGCCCAAAAAAGAAGTGTAGCAAGTAATATGAAACTTCCCTATATGGAAAGTGTAGCGAGTAATTTGAAACGGAGGAAGTATGAATATTAGTATGACAAAAGTGGTAGGATTAGGAAGGTGGCAAATAATATGGAGGATTAGGTTCTATTTTTAAGGAGATAGTATGATTGTGCAAGAATGGAAGTTGGCACTTTTCAATTTGTTAAATGGAAGCAAAAAAAATGAAAATAGGATTTGATAAATTTGAAGTTTTCCCTAATCACGTTCTAATTTAATACTACTAGTCTTATATGCACGCAATAGGTACGAAATTATATAGAAAATTAAATTAATTGTTTAGAATAATAGTCTTTGCATTTTGTTTTTTCAAAAAAATGATGTTTAGTTTAAATGTTGTACTTTTGTTTTTCCCCCTTTTTTCGTTTATATAAAGCAAGTAGTTATCCCCTTTTTTTTCCTTTTTCTGTTTTTTATTGTTCCCCATGTGTTGCCATATATTATTGACTATATTAAAATGCACGCGATGCGTATTTCAAGTTATAAAAAGATGTACAATAATCATAGTATAATAACATCAAATTATAAAATATTTAAAAAGAAAAATAAAGGGTATTTAAGGTATTTCAAGTAGACACCAAACTTTCCAAGAATTGTCTTATATAATAGAGATTATTGAAGATTATCGGGGTGCCGTTTATGGTTTAATCAATAGTTATAATGAATTGGCAACTATTATCTCTATTATATATGGGAACTCTTGAGGACTTTGGTGTCCACCTGAGTTTCCTAAAATACCCTTTATGTTTTTATTCTTCCACAATAACTTATGAGGGCAAAAAAGTCATAGAACTTTTTTTAAAAAAAAGCTCTAATGTAACTACCAAATTTCCCCCCCAAAAAAAACTACCAAATTTTTGTTAGTTAAAGTAACAACTTCCATAATTTGAAAACAAAAGAAACATGTTCAATATCCCTGCGATGTTCGCGCACGCATCGCGTGCAAAAAATACTAGTACATATAATCAGGACTGTGTTTTGGTTATTTCATTGAAGGATCATTGTATTTTAGTTTTAAATTTAACCGTTGTTAACTTGACTTTATGTTTAAATTTTAGATATATTTATATAATAATTTGGACTTCACATAAAGTCTTTCCAAAGTAGGTAAAATCTGTAGGATAGTGATATACAAACCCCTCAAAAAATACTACAATATTCCCAAGTTTTCAATATTGGCCCAGTGAGCAATGAGAAAGTATGGAAATGCATGGATGATGCTTATCTCATATGGCCTTTATGTAACTATAAGGCTGCATCGTTTCTTGCATTTAGCCATTTAGGGAGTACAAGTTTCAAGAGTACGTCATAAGTTTCGATATAATTTAGTTTTTTTTTTATCAGGACAGAAAACTAGGAGGTGTCTCTACAATGAAACACCACCTAAAACATCCCGGAGGATGTTATAAGTTACAAATTACAAGTAACCAGAAAGAAGAGAAAGGAGCACAAAATAACCCAAGTGGAAGCTCCGCCGCGGCTAAAGAGCCTTCTCCCCAGGCTCAACCGAAGACACCTCCTTGAACCCGACGCGGGGAGCAAAACAAACTCCACTGAATTGGCACCCTACACTTCCATTGAAACAAACCCAACTTACTGACAATAAACCGGCTAAGGGAAGGAAATCAGGAGAGGAACCCGAAGCCATTAGCTCGAAGCCCGCAGCCCAGCAGCGAACCCTCACCCGATGCCGACGAACGCGAACATCGACCCACCGCGAAACGAAACACCGACGACGGACAACTGACCATCTCGACTAACGAACAATCGCGAGGAAATCGGCAGCGAAGTGAATGCCCACCAAAGACGAAAAGAGAAAGGAGAAAAGCGAAGCGATATAATTTAGTTTGATTGAGAGTTATCTGAAATATATGGTTCAAACCCATAATTATATCAAGATGTCACAATTCACACAGTTGACAGTAGTTTGTTTTATTTGGATTTCAATCTGTAAAGTGTAAACTGTTAACGGCCTATTTGCTATGAGATAAATTATATCGGTAATGTAATAGTAATGAAGTTCTATGGTCTTTTATCTCAAGTCAATATCTATGAGAAAAATAAAAATCGGGGATTATAAATATTTCGTTACATTTTACTTGATTCTTCACACATTTGGTATGTTGATTCTCGATAGAAAAAAAAAATACTTCAGATGGTAAATCAATTACTATATGAGAAACCGAACAATTTTCTCTTTGTTTTAAACACTTGAATCCAAGTGTAAATCAATAAATCACTAAGCTAACTAATCAAAACTAAACTCGATTTTAACAATGCACGATTAAAACTTGTAAGTAACAGTTTAGTACGTACTTCTCTTGGAGCTTATGTCCACTTTTGAATCAAAAAGAAAAACAATTTAGTACGTACTACACGTAATATATGGTAAACAATGTGTTAACATGACTTCAAATGAATGCATTTCTAAGAACTAAAATTAGCTTCTACAATAACATGTTTTCTCTTAGGGTATCCCAACCCAATCATATGATTCAGGAACACCTTCCCATCCTTAACGGTTGCCGACGTGGCCAACCGATGCATTATGCCGGAAAATTTGCCGACCACCGAAGCCGTCTCCCAATCGTCCAAACTCTCCACCAATCGCCCTGCCGGATTGCCGGCAATCACAAGCTTAGTTGGAGATAGAAGCTCCAATCCATCCCCAAATGTGAGTGATCCCTTGATTACTTTCACTAACTTGATTTCTTCCCCATTCTTTAAGTCAATTTTGTATAATATCCCGGAAAATGTATGGATTACTAGTAAGTAACCATTTGGGTGGTACACAATGCCATTAAGTCCTACCAAATTTTTGTACCATTCTTTTGGGGTGAAAAGTGGATCTTTTATTATTGATAAAAACTTTCCATCTACGTTGACTTTCCAGATTTTGCTGCCTCTAACATCGGTTACATAAGAATTACCTTCTTCATCAACTGCTACATCATCCGCGAAAGCCTTGTCATCTCCTAAAATAAGTTTAAAAGTTTAGGTGATGTTAATGAGATAATTGAAGTAGAAGATGCAAAACAAATGTTTTTGTAGTTTCATTATTACAAAATAATATATATATATATATATATATATATATATATATATATATATATATATATATATTTAATAAGGTAAGATGAAGTCAATGGGTGAGACTCGATCCCAGAAAGGTGATGCCAACATCACTAGACTATCACCTGTTGCTCTACAAAATAACATATATATTATGAATTGGCAAAGTCGTGTAAAGTGGTACACTATTGTCTTCTCTAATTTGACATAAACTTCATAAAATTTTCTATGAGATGATGGAAAACTAAGAATAGAGACATTCGCATTTGGAGCAATTATACCAATTTCAAGATGCAATGACTAGAAGTATTTCTTAACAATTGCATGATGCAACTAGTAGATGTAACTCATGTATAATAGATGCAAGACCATGTTCGAAAATCATAAATAAATATACTAGTATTGTTTATTTAAGTGTGAGATCATGTTCGATCACTCTAATACAAATTAGTTAAAAATCTAAGGGAGACTATTGTTGATCCACACCTCATCACAAAAATTAGACATAGTCCAACAATCCAAGGGGTCGCCGTACTCACCATTGATTCACACCACACCTTATAGTTCTTTCGTAGTAGGTCACCTAACCCAGCACACTAAATATACTATTAAAAAAATCCGATTCGAAAATACTCAAATACCTCCATATATACTTTGCTTACTCCAAACATAAAATAGATTCTCTTATGCATTAGTCCATGCACTGCGCTGGGTTAAGCTCTGTTTGGCAACACATTTAAGTCACCTTAAATGAGTAGGTGCTAAATGTTTAAGTCATTTAAAATAAATAGTCGTGTTTGGGATAAGAGCTTAAATTTTATTTAAGCTCAAAAATTGACTGAAATTGAGTTGTTATCAAATATAGCATCTCAATTTAAGGTGCTGAAATTTTCAGCTACCTTATCAGTTCAGCTCTTTTCAGCTACCTTATCAGTTTCAGCTCTATTTCAGCTTATGTTCCCAAACACAGCCTTAAACTACTAGTAGCTTATATGTCAGGTCATTTTCCCTCTTCTCATTTATTTGGGACAACTCATAAGCAAGTTTCTTTCAACACCCTTACATAGTTACATCCAATAACCAATACTTCTCTTTTCTTTTTAGAGGATGTTCTAAATGAACAAAGGCCAATAGAAGAGAGTATACATATACATAGATTCTTTATGTAACATGACACTACATTTGAGACTTAATTAAATTGGTTGAAACTTGATACAACTGACATATAATCAAAACATATCTAATAGTTATATGTCTTGAAGCCAGTAAAAGTTTAACAAGTGTACTAGTACTAGACTCAAATATAATGTAGCAGGCAATAAACTCTAGGACAGTTGAGTAATTTGGGCACCATTATTCAATGTTTGTTCCCTTATAATAAAGTTATAATAATACTTCCCACTTGAGCACTAAGAACAGTACCCAAAGGAAAAAACTTTGACTGACAAAAATTAATTTTGGGATGTGCATACTTTATTTCTTGGCAATGGTGGGATGTGCATGTGGGTGACTACAATTTACTATATCGTGCCAGCCAAATATAACAAGACACATCTTCTCCGGATCTCTAAGCTTTCTTCCAAAAATTATTTTTAGTGTACAGAGAGCCACAAGGGTATTGATGTAGACAGGATTTAATCCTAGGTCCTAAGCGCTAACTAGGGGTGTAAGTGGACTGTAAAAAGTCCAGAGTCCAATCCAGTCCAGTCCAAACTTGTCGGACTGAACTGGACTAAAAAATGTTTGGACTAGACTCGGACTCAAATTTCTGAGTCCAAATATTTTCGGACTGGATGTGGACTCACCCGTTTGGAGTCCAATCTAGTCCAAAAAATATTTTAGCATATACATATACATATAATGTATACTTAGAAAAAAAAATTAACATTTTTGTTGAAATTTTGGACTTTCTAACATTTTTGCACTAAAATCTTTTACTTACCCTCCAAATGTCCAAAGTGAGAACTGGAAAGACAAAAGTTACTTTAACCCTTTTGGAGCCTTTTGTATATTACAATTTGCATTTTACTTCCTCCATTTCATTTTACTTGCTACACTTCTCAATTCACGGACTCCTAGGCAATTTTTTGGAGAAGAGAGAGGTAGAGAGTAAAAAGAAAAGACACCGATGTGAAAGGAGAGAGATAGATTGAGTTTATTGCCCAAAAAGGAAGTGTAGCAAGTAATATGAAACTTCCCTATATGGAAAGTGTAGCGAGTAATTTGAAACGGAGGAAGTATAAGACTTAAAATGTATGTAACTTACTTTGTGAAATGGAGGTAATGAGTCCAATTTTTCAAGGATACAATCATGAGAAAACATTATGAACCTAAATCGGGAAAAAATTAATAATAATCGAGCTGGATTCGGACTCAAGAAAAAAGTTTCGAACTGGACTAGACTAGACTCAAAAAAAATTTGGATCGAATTTGGACTCAATTTCTCAAGTCCAAAATACATTGGACTGGATTTGGATTTGACAAAGTCCAATCCAGTCCAATCCACTTCGCCAACTCCAAGGTTTTAACTAACTAGTAAATTAGTTGACATTCACAACTTTCTTTCAATAATGGTAGTATAAGAAGCTTTCTTCCAATACTGGTAGTATAAGAATTGCCTTATAAAAGAGGTTTATATTGGAGTTGTGATGTATAGAAAAATTATCTAAAAGAAATGTTGCTATTATTTGCTTAATTAAGCTTTAACCATAATTCCATAAATATAAAAGTTTGAGGAAAGTTTGGTTCATACAAGTCTAATGGAGTTTCATTTTAAAGAAAATAATTAGTAATTATCCCTTTTCAATATATAGGACGGCAGTCCAAATTCAAATATTGATTTTTGCTCTAAATACTCGCCCTGATATGTGAAACTATCATACTTGCAATTTGAAAATCAATCTCTAATTTACACACTTTACTTTAACCTCCTGCGTCTTATTAAGACTAACACTAGGCTTTTATCATCACTTAAGAGTTTGATCATTTTCCCCTCGAAAAAAAAAACTTTAAGAGTTTGATCACATATAAAATCATTAGATTTCAATATAAAACCAAATATTTGTAATAGTCTATTAGTCTTCATAGGTTATAAATAACTAATCTAAATGAGTAAACTCATATCTGAGTTATAATGACATTCAATGTAAAAACATTTCAATTAAAACATGTCATAACTCATAATGTCATATATACCCAATTGCTTAAAAGATAGAAGTCAAAAGACAAAGAACACCGTAAAAAGAAAATTATTGTACGGCAAGTCGGCAACAAGTTTCATCTCCAAAAGAAGATAAGAGAACGTATCAACAACGGAACAAAATATTGATGTTTTCAACGGTAAGTTTAACATTATGTTGCGTTGCAACTTGCAAGCTAAACCACTAATTTTCTAATGATTTTAATGTCAAATTTTGAGGATGATATAAAACCTTGTAAACAAAAAAAAATGAAAAGATTTTAATGTCAAAAATTAAAAAAAGTCTCATCCAAAGAAGCTAATTCTTTCATACATGGATAAGAGATTATAGTCAAAAAAAAAAAAATTTTGGTCCTACTACGAGGAGTTTCCCACCGCCTTTGGCGAATGGACTAATCTCCCGCGGGAGTTTGCATGGGTACCTCGAAGGGTAGCATCCCTCCCAGCTGGGTTTTTTTCCATACCCAAGGCTCGAACCCGACACCTTAATTAAGGAGCGAAAGGCCCTTAACCACTCACGCCAACCCCAATTGGTCAAAAATTATAGTCAAAATTTAAGCTTCATCTGTCTTTCTACGTTTCTCATTTAAAACTTTTTTTTTATTATATTCAACATTGACGTTTTTGGTAATATATCATTTCTTTCTCTCTTCTAGCACATGAAGGTTCCTTTTATGTCTTTCTATCTCTCTTCTCTTATTGATCATTGTGTATAATTTCAACGTTGTAACTTGTAAGTGTTATAAAACGGATGAAATATATGTTTTACCAAAAAAATATGCGTTAACTCTTACTTTTTCTTTCCTCTTATTTTCTTTCCCTTATGAAAATTGACCCTTAGTCTTGCCCACGGAAGATGGTGATGTTTACCAACAAATGTAACATCATCATTCAATTCTCCAAATATACTCAAGTACGATGATAAGAGTTCAATGGTAGAGCTCTTACCTCTTGACTCGATTCAGGCTTGATTTCACTACCTCCAAATTTAGGATAATGTGATTGCTTTCTTACGAGTAAGATTCTAAGTTATCACAACAAATGATTGAAGTTTTTATATTATACATTGAACAGAAGATAATAACCTAATAATATCAATATCATCTCAGATTTCAAAGATCTTGAGATCGCGTCTTAGCTAGACCTGGGGATGGGCCGGGCCGAGCCTGTTCACGGGTTCGGCCCGCGGGCTTGAGGAAATGGCGGGCAGGGCCTGGCCCGAGCCCGTGAGTGGCGGACCGTGCCGTGCCGAATTTTTAGGTTTTGTCCACAGGCCCGCGGGCCGGGCTCGTGCCTCCTACGGATCTGACCCGTATTTATGTTGTTTTTTTAGATTCTTGGCAGTTTTAGGCTAAAAGACAAAGAAAAGGGGCGTTCGGCCAGTGAACCAGCCCACGGGACATATAAGCGGGCTCATGCCGGTGCGGGCCTGAAATAAAATTTCTTGATCGTAGCAGGCCCACGGAGCGGACAACGGGCCGGGCTGGGCCTCGAGCGAGCTCGGGCCGGCCCGGCCCAACACATGCCCACATCTAGACTCTTACCTCTAGCAAGAGGGATCCTTAAATCCCCTCCTTACAAGGGACTCGACTTACCTACCTAAAAAAAATTATATTACACACTCGGGAGTCAGGTGTACAGTACAATCAACATTACTCTTTTTTTTTTTTGAGAAAAATCAACATTACTCTTTTACTCATTGCTTATTTGAAAAGCTCTAAATATATTTTGGAAAAAAAAAAAAAAAAAAGCCATGAGTACGGTACGCTACAAAGATTTTGAGGATGTGTCATTTGTAAATTGTAACCAGCTAATTCTCCATTAAAAAAGCCAAAAAGGTACACTATCATTTTTTGTCGAGCTAATTTCCAAACTATTAACAATATCATTGACTTTGGCATATCAATCAATTACTATAGTTTTTATTTTTATTTTTTGATAGTATCAATTACTATAGTTGAAACCTACGAGTAAGCTATAAAAGTTACCAAATAAAAAAAATAGTTGTGAATCATTTAATATGAGATTTTGTCATTTAATATTTGGTCAGAACTCAGATGTATTACTCTGTCCTGCAAATAGTAACAAAAACTTCCATAATTTACTAATATTAAGTCACTAACTATAATATTAATTCTTTTTGGTGTTATAATATTTTCTTAAAAAAAACTATAAAAATCTCTGTAATATAAGCTAATTCTCTAAAAGTTTAGTGTCCACTTAAAATTCCTTAAATGACCTTTTTTAATGTTTTCAATTTAGTCTCCGTTTGGTTGGATGTAAAACATTTTCAATGTAAAGTGATTTTTATGGAAAACAATTTACAATGGAAACACAATTTCAAAATAAGTTTTCCGTTGTTTGGTTCCATATAAGAAAAATGATGAAACGAAAGGAAAAATAATGAGGTAGTGAGAGAAGTGATAGAATATTTTCAAGAATATTCTATCAAGAAGTGTGCAAGAGAGATAAGGAAAATGAAGGAAAACAGATTTTCCTTCATTTTAAAGGGAAAATAGTTTTCCATCGTTGGGAGAACAATTTTACTCCTAGGAAAAATGGATTTACACTCCTTTTCAAACCAAAGGATGTAAAATTGAAAATAGATGAAAATAGTTTTCCAATAAAATGTTTGACACCCTACCAAACGGAACCTTAATGTTAATATACCATGACCATTGTACATCTATTTATAGCTCGAAAGTCGAAATAAACATTGCGTGCATTTGAATCGAGTAATAAGTAAATAAACCATAATAATACCTGGTTTAGTAAGGTGAGTGAGGAAAAAACGATTCCAAGAGGAAAGATCATATGCAGCAAGACCACTATAACGATTTCCAATCAAGTCAGACACAACAACAAGCAGACGATTTCTAGGCCGATCGATTGTAATACCAAGTGAAGCATTTCCTGCCAAGTCAGCATCTTTAACGGCTGTGATTTCATCTAAGATTCCACCATGATTATCATCATCATCATAAACCTTGACTTCTCCTACACCACCCTCCATATAAGATACGAGGAATCGACGGTTGAGATCATCCCACGTGGCACTCTCTCTCAGCCAGCTGTTGCTATGGTATTGGTACACGTGGGTAGAAGGTGGGACCCTTTCAAGAGTGATGAGAATACCTATAGGAATGGCTGAGAAAAGGAGGAGAGAGAAAATGAATTTGGTGGAGAAAATGAAGGAAATAAACCCCATTTTTGGTATGTTATTGCTCTGTTTTTAGGAAAGAAAAAAAAGTTTGGAAAGAGAGAAAAATTAGAGAGAAGAAAGTGGTGTGTTTTTGGTGTGAGATGTTTGTATTTGTAGGTGGTAAATTAGATTATTGTATATGGGCCTTTTTTTTTGCTTTGTTTACTTCCTTAATTCAGGTTGCTTACTAACTTACAAGTTGCGACTTTGGGAGCATATGTTGCGCAGAAATCGACATATATAAGGGCAATGAGCCATAGAGGATTAGAGGTAGATGTAATATGTAATAAATACTAGCACTATACAAGAGCAATAATAATCATGTCTTAAAAGCCAGATAAAGGTAGCTATAAAAAACACGTTTGTAGTCTGTAGATAGCGATATATATCCATAGGATGTTTGGATCCTCTAGAGTTCTAAAAAAAAACCCTATATGGTAGAGTTTGAGCAATATTAAGATTATCAACCATTGAGTAAAAAATCAATGATTCATATATTATCTTTTCAAAATCCTCCTATTTTTTCTCGTGAAGATTCACCCCCCTTATTTTCCCTTTCCCACTAATATGAGGCCTTGATTTTAAAATATATGGTTCAGATATAACTCTACCTTTTTGAGTTTTATTTGAGCATTCACAGGGATGTTTTAGGTTTTGGTCGCTTAACTTGAGTCAATTCTAATTTTTCTCTTTTTATGAAAAATTAAAATAGAAAATGGTATACTCCCTCCGTTTCATTCTAATCTACACACTTACATTTTTCACGCATGCCAATGCAAAACTTTGAGGACATATATCTTTAGTTTTGTATTTGTAAAAATTATAAAAAGCACATATTAATAAAATACATGTTATGATGAATCTAACAAAGATCCCACATGACTATATTTTCATTCGCGTATAAATCACAGATGATGGTCACATTGAAATTTGTGAATAGAGTAAAATGTCAAAGTGTGTAGATTAAAATGAAACGAAGGGAGTATATAGGAGTGAAACAAAAATTATTGCATATAAGAATAAATATGAAAACATTATGCAATGACTAAGCATTAATAATATCGATCGACACAATAACGAAGCCTAAATATTCGCGAATCAACACATATATCCTTTATAGTTAGTTGAAGGGTATCTTTTCTTCACTTTAGAGAATTGAGTAAATTTAACAAAAAAAATTGATAAGTTCGAATGAATTATAATTCTTATAAAATAAGGTCAGAGAAGTTTAGATAAATTTCTATAAGTTCAATTTTCTGAAAAGTTCAAGAAAAATAAAGTGACGAGAATGCATCCTAAAATATGTTTGAGCCAGAGTAATTAATAGTAAAGCTTTGTAATTTTTTTTTCACTTGATAATGTAAATTCAATTATTGTCTTAATGACTACTTATTACTCATTTTATAAAAAAAATAAAAATAAATTATTTATAATTCCAAAATAGATTGTTTTACTTGATCATGATATGTTGATACTACACTAGATTTTTATTAGGAGTGTTTTATTTAATTGGGAGTGTTTTATTTATTTGGGAGAGTGTTGGAGATGGGTAGGAAGTGGGACTATAGTTGGAAGGGTGGTATCCATGGGTTGGTGCACCATATGAAAACTTATGTGATTATTTTATTCTCAAATTGTAGTTTAGGTTTCTTATAGAGAGCATGATGAGACCTAAAGTTTCGGAATCTTTCCGAGGACGAACCTATCAATAGTCCATAATATAAATGATTTGGTGGGATTTGGTAAAATTAGGAAAGAAATTATATAAAAGTGGAAGGAAATATATTTCCGTGCAAGACTAGGACATTAGTCCAAAAAATATATTCTTTTGTTTTTCCCGAACACTTTGTTTAGATAGCAATATCGTAGGGAAAGGAAGCGAAGAGAGAGGAGGAAGGGGGAAGATGGAGCTCCATTTTCTCTCCAAATCACTCCAATTTGGGATGGATGATGTTTATTAAACAAGGAACGAAAATCGACCTTTCGTCCTCTCTCCTTTCCTCGTGAATTGTGGTATATACATTTACTAGAAGACTGAAAATAGGCTATTTGGTTTTAGGTTTGTTTTCTAGACCTTTAAAAATTAAGTTTTAGGATTAATCAGAGCTGATCAGGTTCAGATAGATCTAATAAGTTTACACGCCTTTAGTAGTACTCCACCTATATTGTTGAATTTGTCTCGACATATATTTTCTAAGAAAGCAATTTTTTATGATTTTTAGTAATGGTCAAATTTGTTTGTTATGAGATCTATACAAATATATTAAAAGGCGTTCTGAAGCAAGTATACACGTCACGTGGCACTATCCCTTTAGTTGTTTCGTTCCATGTCATCAACATACATTAAAAATTAGAAACATGTTTTGTACAAGATCCGACCACGTGATTTCAAGTTACTATAGTAAAGTTATAACGAATGAACTATGCAACATTAGATGCTCTTTTTTAACATGAAAATATTAATAATCCGAGGTATCGCCCGAGCCTAATAACTAGTGTACAAGTAAAAATGGAGCATTTATTTAAAAACGGAGAGAGTACACAATATTTCTAAAAACAACCTTTCTTAAAATTTAGTGAAGTTTATTTCTGAACGTACCAATCACCTTACCTGTAACTCAGTAACTGTAACAATAATGTTGACGAAAATGACGGGACCTATTTTTCTTGATGTAGTATTCTTTATTTTTACTCTTTTTATTGAAGGAAGACATAAGATTCTTAAAATCTTGTAGTAGTTTTAAACTAATATTGGTCATATAAAACGCCAAACGAACTGATCTCGTGTCTCTCGTGCTCAACGTAATCTGATAATCATTCTTAGTGAGACTAAACTTGCTTATTTGATGGCCACATACTCTCACGTGCGAAAATAATATAGTACTGATCTAATGAAAGTATGAAACTATGAACAATGTAGCTCCTTAATTGCACTTGGTGGTTAATTATGGAAAAAGCTTAGGCCCTGTTCTTTTGAATTTATTTTGGCTGAACTGAACTGAACTTATTTTATTTTCGCTGAACTGAACTTATTTTTGCTGAACTGAACTTATTTTTACTTATTTCTGTTGAACTGAACTTATTTTTACTTATTTTTTGAACCGAACTTATTTTTGCTTTGAACTGAACTTATTTTGGGTGACCCGAACTTATTTTCTTTGAACCGAACTTATTTTTCTTTGAACTAAACCGTATTAACATAATATTATCAATACTTATTATTATAATAATCAATAAATATTAACATAATATTATCAATACTTATTATTATTATTTTATAATAATAAATAATAATAAAAATAATAAATAATAATAATAAATAACAAATACAAATAATAAATAATAATAATAAATAATAAATAATATATCAAATAATAAATAATAAATAATATTAATAATAAAAAATAAATAATAATAAATAATAATAATAAAAAATAAAAAATAATAGTAATAAATAAAAAATAATAATAATAAAAAAATAATAATAAAAAATAATATTAATAATAATAAATAATAAATCATAAAAAATAATATTAATAATAATAAATAAAAAATAATAATAATAATAATAATAATAATAAAAAATAATAAAAATAAAAAATAATAATAAAAAATAATAATGATAATAAATAATAATAATAATAAATAATAAATAATAAATAATAAATAATAAATAATAAATAATAAATAATAAATAATAAATAATAAATAATAAATAATAATAAATAATAAATAATAATAATAATAGATACTAATAAATAATAAATAATAAATAATAATAATAATAAATACTAATAAATAATAAATAATAAATAATAATAATAAATAATAATATTAATAAGGATAATAATAAAAAATAAATAATAGATAATAAATAATAAATAATAATAATAATAATAATAAATAATAATAATAATAATAATAAATAATAATAATAATAATAAATAATAATAATAATAAATAATTACAATAATAATAATAATAAATAAATAAATAATAAATAATAATAATAATAAATAATTAGAATAATAATAATAATAATAATAAATAAATAATAAATAATAATAATAAATAATAAATAATAAATAATATATAATATATAATAAATAATAAATAATAAATAATAAATAATAAATAATAAATAATAAATAATAAATAATAAATAATAAATAATAAATAATAAATAATAAATAATAAATAATAAATAATAAATAATAAATAATAAATAATAAATAATAAATAATAAATAATAAATAATAAATAATAAATAATAAATAATAATAATAATAATAATAATTAATAAATAATAAATACTAAATAATAAATAATAAATAATAAATAAAAAATACAAATTCATCGTTATTTTAATTATAATATTAATAATAATAATAACAATAGTAATAGTAATATTGAAAACAAAAATAATAATTACAACATTAGACAAGACTAAACTTATTTTTGCTGAACCGACCTTATTTTGGTTGAACCGAACTTATTTTCTTTGACCGAACTTATTTTTACTTATTTTTCTTTGAACCGAACTTATTTTTACTTATTTTTGTTGAACCGAACTTATTTTTGCTGAACTGAACTTATTTTTACTTATTTTTGCTGAAAATAAGTCCAAAAGAACAGGGCCTTAATCTGCAGCAAGCCACTATAGATAGAAATTTTTTTAAGGATACTGGAGATAAACATTAATTAATAATGAAATACAACTCATTAATTTTAGGCTTTTTTTTAAGGGTTTTTCTTAGAGCGGCTCGAAAAAGCCCAGCCTGAATTTTTCCCGAATTTGGGTAGATTTTTAGGCCCAGTTTTGGACCCGACCGGCCCGGATTTTTTGGCTTTGGGCAAGAAAAAAATGATTTTTTAGTCTACATTTTGGCCCCGTCCGATTTTGGCCTGGAAAACCCGCTCTTTTTGGCCCAAAATAGCGGGCTTTGGGCACAAAATTTTTGGCCCGAACTTTGGCTTGGCCCTACTAATGGGCAAATTTTTAGGTGTGGTTCGGCCCGAATCCAGCCCGGCCCATAATCACCTGTAGCTTTTCTCTAGTGGGTTATTTGTTTGGATAGGTATATCATTGCTCGTTAATTATCTAATAAATCCCATCTAGCTATTAGCAGCGCAAAATTGCAAATATGTATTGCAAGATAAAGTTAAAGAAAAAAGACTGCATTTGGTAGCTATTCGACACATTTCATTTAGGAAAAATTGGTCCCAATTATTTCAAGTGATTTCCCCAGCAAAATTTTACCTTTTCATCATATGGAAATAATTCCAAGTGTGTTTTTTTTAGGGAGAAGATAATGCGCGAAAAAGGTTAATGGATGGTTGGTATAGCTGAGATGGTAGAGCAGGAGCACTAAAAATCCTCGTGTCACTAGTTTATTAATAGCCAATATTATGTCACATATATAAAGTAGTCCAATTTAGCTAGTTATCACGTGATATACCCCATCTATTTTATACAATATGGATAGGAAGATTATAAAATATAACTATGAAATATTATTTGATCATATTTTCTAATTATTTAGTTTGTTCATGTTATGTCTACTCTCATGAAAGGTCACTACAATTTTCAAAGTATTATTATATGACTATAATTTTGAATTTATATTGAGGAGACGATCAATGAGTTAGTTTAGTAAAAAAATCGTTAAATTGTTAATTAAGTTATTAAAAGTTCAAAGATCTTTAAAAAATTTAAAAACTAAATGTGGTCTATAAGATCCGAAGTGAACCTATTACTTACCCTATAGACAACTTCTTGTTTCTTATACCATACTTATTTTTGCGTACCTACTATGCAATCATACCCATAAAAATGGAATAATGCAAATAAAAATATTGGAGGACGAGTTTGATCCACTAAAAACGGACACGTTAAGTATAGCATCCCTAAATTCCTTACAATCAATTCTACCTATTTACATGGAGAAAATCATGTCCATGATTTAATGTAGCACAATCCATCAAGCAAAAACTCAAATAATAAGGGAATCATACAATTGTTATTCATGGCTAAGAATAACTTAACCCTAGATTTGACTCAATCATATTTTAAGAAACAAAATGATAATTAAGTACATGAATTAATGAACTAATAAAAAGAAAGTTTTATGAATATTAAAACCTTCTTTTAAAAGGTAAAACAAAGTATTAACTTTTTCGTCCTCTTATGAAGTATTTATAGATAAAGTGTCCCAGCGCTCAAGGACTTCAAAATGCGTCAAAATTCGCCTTTTCAAGTCCCCGCCTGGACTATCGGGGTGAATCCGCTTGACTAGGCATGAGAAGAGCCTTCAAAGTTCGGAAATTCTTGGAATAATAAACACCATATGTCTCGACCCAACGAGCACTGAAAGTACAACTTCTAACAACTATAACTCTTGATATAGAGATCGAATTAAGGCATGTAATATAATGATATAAAGATCTTCGAGTTTAGTTTTAAACTCAACTAGAATCATCACATCATCATTTATACATCAAAATTTATAATCAACGTAGTGCAAAGGTGTCAGATTTTGCACAACTATGGAAACCCCTTTGCAGAGTCAGCTCAACCCGTATGAAGTCTTTACGCAGGTTGTGCTAATTATTAATGATGGGGCCTTTAAAAAAAATGTATGGAAAATTATAAATGGAATTAATTAATAATCATATATATTTTGGTGCAATTATATAATGGACAGTTTCTTACAAAATGAGGAACTAAGTGGTAAAAATTTACACAGACATAAACTAGTAGAGTTTCTTATTTAAATGAAGCCATCATTATTGAGTAATTAGCAACTAAAATCTTTCCTTGATCTCAAAAGCCATCCTCTTTAAGTAATAAGGCTGTTGGTGACAAGTTCAGATGATTGTCTTAAATAGAAAGAAAAAAAATCAAAGGTTTGAACGTGAAATTTGAAATTAGATATGGGAATTGTTGATTTGCAAGAGTATATGGGAAGATGAAGGCTAGAAGTATTAGGAATTCTCACGAGAAGAGGAAGTAAAGTAAGGTGAAACTGTGAGAGGGAGGAGTACTCCAATAGTAAATCAACTACTATTACAAAAAAGGGAAAACTAAAGTCAAACTCAAATGTATCATTAAAAACTAACTTAAATTTTGAAGACAGTCAAGTTATAAACGAGCCACCAAAAAAAGAAGGGAAATTTCCTGAGGTACCCTTGAGGTTTGGCTTAATTCTCAAAATACCCTTATTGAATTTTGAAGTTCAAAGTTTAAGTTTCAAGGGTACCTTAGGAAATTAATGCACTTGAATTTCGGTGTATGATAAGGGTATTATGAGCCCAAATACAAAGTTCAGGGGTATCTGAGGAATTCCCCAAATGTGAGGGGTAATTTGAGAATTACGTCAAACCTCATGGGTACCTGAGGAAATTTCCCAAAAAAGAAACATTGACTATAAGATTTAGTACATACATTTATGCTGAAAAATGTATAAAGGAATATTACATCAATCAAATATCTGTTAATACAACATAATAAATCTTAAATAAATTCACTTAACATTATTTTATTGTTCATGAAGTTTAGTTTTAAAACCAAAAAGAAAAAATAAGTAAAAAAACTAATAAAAGAAAGTTTGAGTGATAGAGGCTTAACGTATTAAATTTAGCCAAAAAAATGTCTAATGTTTAACCTTATACCAATGTTTGGATGTTTATGCCCAAAAAGACTATAATTTATGTTTGAAAATAAAAAATCAGGCGCGTGCATAATTTGCTAGTAGTAGTAGTAAGGGTATGTTCTCTTCGGCAAAAAACGACCGAACTGAACTGAACTGAATTGATTGCAACTGAACTGAACTGATTGCAACTAAATTGAACCAAATTGAACTAAACTGAATTAAATTAGGAAGTGAACTGAATGGAACTGAACTGAACTAAACTGATTGAAACTAAATTGAACTGAACTGAAAATAATTTGGGGAGAACATACCGTAACTCATAACTCCATCTACCCATTTCTCTCTGCTTTCTCCCTCTACCCATTTCTGTAGCGTTTTTAGGGCTAATACCACCACAAATTTTCCAATTTTTCTCCATTTTCATGTGCGATTTCTCTGCTCCAAAACAGCAAATTGCGTGAAAGTTGCGGGTTTTGGAAGGTAATTGCCTAGTTAATTGAAGGAAATTGCGAAATTCATTGAAGGTTCGATCTCTTTTTTTTTTTTTTTTTCCGAATGTTCTGCGTTCTTAGTTTTCTGCATTTTCGTTCGACCCAATTATTCTTCCATTGCTGCAATTTTTTGCTTTCTCTTTCGAATTTTATGTATTATTCCATATTTGAGTTCGACCCAATTATTCCTTTATTGCGAAATTGGTTTGTTTGGTCCCAAATATGTGCATTGTTTCTTCGAAATTGGTTTGTTTGTAAAACGGTTTTTTAGAATTTCATATAAATTGAATGCAATAACATTTACTACTTCATGTATATTGAACAAAATGATTGGTACTGTTTCACATAACTGGGATGAAATGGTTTTTAGTGTTTCATGTAAGTAGGTTGAAGTTGTTGCTACTGTTTCATATAAATGGGATGAAATAGCAATTTTAGTTTTACATCAATAAGTTTAAGCATACAAAAATCTTGCAGTTGGAGAAGAAGAACAAAAATTGGAAAAAAAATGCAGAAGAGAGAACAGGGGAAGCAAGGAGGGTCTGGAGGAGGTGGGAGCTCCACTCCGGCGCCGAAGAGGGGACGCCCAATCGGGAGTGGAACTAACAGCGCTGCCGTCGCCGCTGTTGCTGCTGCAGCAGATTCTGCCGCACCTCATACACTGCTTGGCCCTACTCTTCAGGTCCACAGCGCCTTTGCTGGTCTGTCTTCTACTCTATTTCTAACCTCTCCACTTTCCTGATATTGATTTGTTTTCTTTTTGGTTATTTTCATGTTTAATGTGAATTACTAGCATTTGTACACCAGAAATTTGCTGTGATTACATCTCTGGTTTTTTTTTTTATTTGTTTAGTTTCTGGCAATATTAGATGTTAAAATTTTATTTTTGCTGTGATTACATCCCTGAGGGTTTTTTTTTTGTTTAGTTTTTGTCACTATTAGATGTTAAAAAGAGAAAAAATATCATAGTTTCCAAATGGGAGGTGCATTTTTTCACTCTCCTTTCTATGTATTGCTAGAGTTGGGCACATTAATGGGTCTGTCAGCGTTGTTGAAAATTATGGTTCTACATATACATAATCCAAATGAAATTTGGATGAACATTGAATAGTTAACAGGTGAAGGTTAGTGTGGGATAGGGTAACCATAGATTAGAAGTAAGGTCTTTGCTACCCTCAGGTTGAATACTAAAAGCTTTTTCATCGGCTGTTAAGCTGATAATAGTTCTCGTTCTGTTTCAGCATAACTGTTTTTTAGCACTTAATTACTTGGGTGAGCCTCCATGATCAACCGTCCAGAATTGATAGGGTTTGACATCCTCATTTAAAAAAACTCGTCTGCTTTGAGTCGAAAACTGTTATGCTCTTAAGGCCCCCTCCAGGTATCCAATTTACATTAAAGCGGATGTGGAGTCCGGAAAGAGGTTTTGAAGGCTGAGGAAACTTGAATCAAATGAGAGATAATATTAAACTCTAAAGTTCCCAAGATTATTCGTGATAGGGCTATTGCCACTATTTCTTAAGGTGTTACATCTCTGTTCTCTGAAGAAATGCAAGACATTCTGACTCTATTGTAAACCCGTTTGGTAGGAGGATATAAAAAGGTGGAATGGTAATGAATTTATAGGTAATTTTGTAAATAAAGTCTTATACTCGTGTTCATGGCAATGCTTGTTCCTCCAAATACCTCTTTGCTTCACAAATATTTTGTCACCATCAATTACCATTTTAGAGGAGCTATTGAGTGGTAATGAAAATTTATGAAGAAAAACACATTTTTGGGCTTAATGTTCCATTACTATGGACATTGACATAAAACTTTTTTCTTAAAATGTTACATATGTATTCATTACGATTACTACCATCTATTACCGGTTGCCAAACAAGTCGTAAGTGTTTAGACTTTAGATGAGTACGTTATCATATGCACAGTAACAATTTTGTATATGTGATTAAGACTATTATAGCTATTTCGCATTTTAGGGTTACAATATAGATTGATTAGGTGTGAGAACAACTTAATAATCCAGCATAGTCACCACATTCCTCGGTATAGATGCGAAGCAATTTTTGTATGGGCCTGCTATTTGAGAACAGTGAATTGAGGAAGGATCTGTCATGTATTTGTGTGGGAAAAGGTGTTAGGACTTTGATCTCATTATCTGAATTTACAGAAATTAGAAAGAAAAATATGTCCTTTCACAAGGGAGAAAATTGAAAGACACATACTAGCATAAGCAATGGAGCGATGCAACCAAGAAGAAAAACACATTTTTGGGCTTAATGTTCCATTACTATGGACATTGACATAAAACTTTTTTCTTAAAATGTTACATATGTATTCATTACGATTACTACCATCTATTACCGGTTGCCAAACAAGTCGTAAGTGTTTAGACTTTAGATGAGTACGTTATCATATGCACAGTAACAATTTTGTATATGTGATTAAGACTATTATAGCTATTTCGCATTTTAGGGTTACAATATAGATTGATTAGGTGTGAGAACAACTTAAGAATCCAGCATAGTCACCACATTGCTCGGTATAGATGCGAAGCAATTTTTGTATGGGCCTGCTATTTGAGAACAGTGAATTGAGGAAGGATCTGTCATGTATTTGTGTGGGAAAAGGTGTTAGGACTTTGATCTCATTATCTGAATTTACAGAAATTAGAAAGAAAAATATGTCCTTTCACAAGGGAGAAAATTGAAAGACACATACTAGCATAAGCAATGGAGCGATGCAACCAAGAAGAGAAACCAATAGGGACTTACTTTTCCAATTCATCACTATACTTCGACCCCTGTTCTTTACTAAGAAAAATTCTCCTTTACATGAATATTATGATTTCTTGATCCAACAACTTCAAATGAACTTATTAATGCTTTCTCAAATATTGGACAATTGCTCTTCTTGCTCACTATACAAAGATAGGCAACTAAATTGTTGACCAAACTTTGGGGTCTTTTCGTGCCCAACAATGTTTGCTACCAATTACCAAAGGGTCTAAACTACTTAGGTGTATGACTAGTGGTACATCTACTCTATGACAATTTTCTTTCTTTACACCTTTTTTATTCCATTTTATGCGGTTGTCATGTCATGTGAGACTTAGTTGTCTTTGGGTCAGTCTTTTAAATAGGTTATCCTGCAATGTAGACAAATGGATGTTTCGTTCCTACTTTAGAAAAGCGCAACACGTATCAAAGTGCTAAGGGTCCCCATAACCAAGGTGTGAGGTGAAGGCGTACATCTCATGCATGCAAGCATACCTTTTGCATAAAATGCTCATAAATCTTTTTTTAGAATGTATATTGCACTCAGAACAACATAATAATAATATTATATTTCCTCCTTTTCATAATACTTGCTAAATAGATAAAGTGGGGAGTTTTTAAGAGAGGTAGTGCGAAAAAGTGGGGGACCACCACTTTTTTTAATTAAAAAACATTTGTTAAGGAAATAGTATAGGCATTTTAAAAGGAGTATTTGGGGGACCACCCACTTTTAAGGGCATTTTAGAAATTTCAGAGGTGAAACAAGTCCATTTATGGCATGTAGCAAGTATTGTGACATTCTCATTTTAGAGAAGTGTAGCAAGTATTTTGAAACACAGGAAGTAAATTATAAATGCATAAAAGCCTAAACATTATATGCCATACCGCTACCAAAACCACAAAATAATATATGAACTCATAGTTTATCGTTAGGTTATGGATAAAGTCACATATAGTAAGTAGAGCACAACTCAATCAACTTAAAATGGATCAACAAGATATGAGACCGACTTCTTCGAGCTATTTAGAGGGCTTATTAAAACTCCATATTATCCTTATACCAATCTTCATCTCCTCCTAACAATGAGCACTACCTTATCTTCAGCATCTTCGTCTTGGCCAATGTTC
This sequence comes from Beta lomatogona, assembly GCA_947646795.1. Taxonomy (NCBI): domain Eukaryota; kingdom Viridiplantae; phylum Streptophyta; class Magnoliopsida; order Caryophyllales; family Amaranthaceae; genus Beta; species Beta lomatogona. Next base: position 683,079 of record CANSNZ010000319.1, on the reverse strand, counting down.
CATATCATCTCTTCATTATACTACCATATTGTCCTTATACCTCATAGTTGGGGACCAATTTATTAACATCACACTTTAGTGAAATAGCTAGGACGTTAAATTCCACTTCTACTATGTGCATTGTGCAACCCATGTCAAATTGTCATCCTCATACACAAAATCATTTTCATTTCGATTCTCATTTGTTTTCATGAATCTCATCCAAGAGAATGAGATCAGTGGTGTCTGTTCTGATTTATCAGCAATTTAAAGCACGTAATTTTTCACAAAGACCTCGTCACCTAGTTTATCTTTTGGGACGACTTCTCTTCTGAGCTTGAAGCTATTAGAAGTATAAGTATATCGTTATGTAATTCAATGAACTAATAAGAATAAAGAAGAAACATTTCTAGCACTAAAGTTACTTGACTTAAAAAACTCCCTAATTCCCCTCACACCTAGTAGCAGCACCACTGAGGCCGAAAATTGTTCCAACAAAAATTTGGAGGCTAGGAGTTATTAAATATCAAACCATTATCTGCTTAAGAAACAAACTTTATAAGTTCAATTAAGTATTTCAACACAACAAAGATATAATATAAAGAGGTGGTTTTTGAAAAGTTTTAAAAAATACTGATAATATGAAAAATATATAAGAACAAAAAGTAAATTTAGAAACAAATATGAACTCACATTTCCTTCCTACCATAACACAAGTGGATGCTTTATCTATCACCTGTATTTTGCTCTCTAACTTCCTTCTTCCTGTCATCAAGCATGGGAAACAACAATCTCCCAACTTCCAACTATCATTTTTTTGTAATTATACATGGAAATTAGAAAAATGGGATCCTTTGAATAGAGTACAAAAAAAAATTATGATATCCTTTGGAGAAATTTTGATGTATTTGAATGTCCATCTGTCCTTGCTCTTTCTTGAACTCCTCCATTTGCTTACGAGTGTCGTCAACTTCCTTAAGAAGAGGAATCTTTATATCATGCATGCTGAATGTTACCTTTGATTACATATTTAGGAGGAGTGAAATACACTTTAACTGGTAGAAAATTACTACTAGCATGGTCCCAAGTCAAATCCTGTACGCTTCAAGTTCATATGCACCCATTTTTTTCTTCCTCATCATCATAATCATGAAATTGGGTATCCCTGACAACATTTCACGTTTTTCATTTCACGTTTTTCCTTTGCTTGTTGCTTTTTGAAGGTAAAGGACTTCTTCTTACATGCTTTGTACATTTCCACAAGTCTTGTATGTCTAATTCTCCAACCAAGTGTTGCTTTAAGCGAAATGCTCCTCCCTTTGTTACCTTTTCAGTTTTCACAATAGTCAAAAGTAAAGATTGTTGCTATTGTATCGGTTTTGGCATACTATATCTTTCTTGTGGATCCTTGAACTTCAATAATCCTGGGGAGGCAGTCCCGGGACCTGAGGGATTAGTAGAATCCATTACTAAAATCTCAGTTAATTAAGGAACAACCTTACGTTTAACGCACAACCTACAAACAACTCAAGCTGAAATTATAAATCTTTACGAAATAACGCAAAAAAAAAAAAAAAAAACTCTCTCCGTTTCACTGAAAATTGCCAGTTTGGTTTTCATCAAAACCAAGGAAATGAGGGCAAAGTTTTTGAGAGAAATGGAAAAGGTGGGATTAAGGAGAGAGAAACAATTATAGAGTAAGAACATCTGAGTATCAAAGTAAAATGTTGAGGTGGGCTCATGTCCCAAAATAGAGAAAAGAAGTGACTAAATTTAGTGAAACATACCAAAAGACGAGTAAATCTTGTGAAATGAAGGGAGTACATACTAACTATTATGTAGTATTATATTATGAGTCAGTCTTAGTGAGACAAGAGAAAGAGGGGGGGATTTAAAATCACAACAGAGGAAAAAAATATAAGAAAGGACAAAAGTTGTGAAGGAAAATCAGAGGATTGGGGGTTTTAGAAAAAGCTTTAATTATCACTCGAAGAGACTCACTGAGAGAAGTGGGAAAAAGCGAGACAGAAGATACTGATAGAGACGGGGAAATTGAAGGGGTAAAAACAGAGGAGATGGAAGATAAAGACAGTAATAGAAAGAAAAAATAAACTGGAGTGAAAAACACAAAAGATCGAAGAGAAAAAGAAATACCTGGTGCTAATGAAGTCGTGGAGACCTTGAGGTGTTCTTTTTTCACTTCGATCGTTTGTGTCCACTTTTTACTTCTTTTTCTCTGTATCCGCTTTCTCTTCGAGCTGACAAAGGCTTGGTCATGTGCTGCCTTTATTTTATTTTTGCTTCCTCGACATTCTTATAAGAGGTTGGGAGTTTAATCATATGTGTTACCTTTCTCTAAGAAGAATGTTTACTACTTGCCTCTACTTTCCTCACTCAACGCCTCTTAGAATGTTCCCAGGGTGCCTGATGTAACCTGGGATGCACCTCTTCGCGCTTCCGCCTTTAACTGATTCTGATATGATTGTATATCATCTTTTTATTAACTCTTTATATTTTTTTTCTGGTTTTTTATTAAATGATGTAATGAATATAGAAAAAGGTGAAAGAACAAGAAGCAAGCTTTTGGTTTTCTATAACATGGAAATTTTCTGCATCTTTATATCATACTATAGATTCTGTTTTTGTTTTTTTTTTTGTCAATGTCAAATCTATCTGTTTTTCTGCTTTAGGCGTATCTCTAAGAGTTGCAACTACCTGGGTCTTCATTTTCAGATCAAAACCAGAAAAGGATTGTTTTGGCTCTACAAAGTGGCTTAAAGAGTGACCTGACCTGGGCACTAAATACTCTTACTGTACTCTCTTTCAAAGAAAAGGATGAAATACGCAAAGATGCTACTCCACTTGCTAAAATACCTGGATTGCTTGATGCTCTTCTTCAGATTGTATGTTTTTTGAGGGAGCCAATTTTTTTTTCCTGACATTGCATAGAAAGACAAATCTTAATTTGCAAGCTGATCTGGGGCCTGCTTTTCTATTTTACAGATTGATGACTGGCGTGATATAGCTTTACCTAAGGATCTTTCCAGGAACCGGCGAGTGAGGTTGTTAGGTGCAAATGCTCTTGTAACAGGTTTTGGAAGTGAATATGATGCTTTGGCCTCCAGTGACAATAACTCGCAATCCATGTAAATTTTGTTCAATGTTGTTAACTCTAGGCATACTGGCTTTTGAAGTATAATAGCAGGAAATTTAATTTCTATTGCTAATTGTGGAAATGTTTTCGCAGTATTGCCACTGGCTCTTCGGGTATTGATTCAACATCACAAAAAGTTGCAGCAAGACTTCGACCTACTGGTTGGTGGTTTGAGGAAGATGGTTTATTTAATCTAGATGATGATGGGCGTGCCGAGAAGCAGCTGTGTGCTGTTGCTGCATCTAATATCCTCCGTAACTTCTCGTTCATGCCTGAAAATGAAGTAATCATGGCCCAGCACCGTCATTGTTTGGAAACTGTATTTCAGTGTATAGAAGATCAAAGTACAGGTTAGAATGCATAAATACTAACATATTTAAACTTTTTTAAAAATATTGAGAAACATTAAGTTTTCTATCAATATAACATCTTAGGGGTGAATTTTCTAATCGGAAACGTTTAATTTTTGAGACATTTGTCTTAACAATCAAATTGATACATTTGAATAGTTATTTTACTTATTAGCTTCCTTCTTTGTTTTAGAGGATGAAGAACTTGTGACGAATGCCCTTGAGACAATAGTGAATTTGGGCCCACTGCTTGATCTAAGAATCTTCAGCTCATCAAAGCCTTCTTATATAAACATAACGTGAGCACACCTATCTTGCTTCGATTATGAGATATTTGACTGCTGAAAGTGTGCTCCTGCTGTTAATGTACTTTTGCAATCAGGGAAAAGCGTGCAGTTCAAGCTATCATGGGCATGCTTGATTCTCAGGTCAAAGCATGGCACTGTGCTGCTGCAGAACTGTTGGGCCGTTTGATCATAAATCCTGATAATGAAACTTTTCTTCTTCCATTTGCCACTCAGGTTTCAGTAACATTCCGTTATCGCATCTATATATTTTGTTTCCGTTCTTCTTCTAGTATTTTCTGCATATCCTGATTACTCCCATATTATTGCAGATTTACAAGAGATTAGTTGATCTACTGAGCTTACCAGCAGTTGACGCACAGGCAGCGTCCGTCGGGGCACTTTATAATCTTGTCGAAGTTAATATGGACTGTAGGTTAAAACTGGCAAGTGAACGATGGTGAGGTTGCTTTTGATTATCGCCTGTAAGAGCTTCCGGGTTCTTTTTACCTATTTGACCATGGCAACTAATCACGTATCCCGTAATAACTTTCAGGGCTATTGATCGATTGTTAAAAGTTGTCAAGGCACCACACCCTGTTCCAGAAATCTGCCGGAAGGCAGCTACAATTTTAGAGAGCCTAGTGTCTGAGCCACAGAACAGAATTCCCCTCCTTGCATATGAGAATGCGTTTGCAGAGATACTCTTCTCAGAAAGCAAGCATGCTGATATTTTTGCGAGGATATTGTATGAATTAACATCTCGTCCAAGCAATAAACAAGGAATGACACGCGGAGTATGGGGCATGTAGTAGAAAGCCTGCTTTTGGCAAACTGGATAGTGACATGATCCTCAGTTGTAATTCACACCATATCCATCGTTCTTTGTTTTGTTCGGTGTTGGTGAATCATGTCTTTGTAATCATTTGTTTGTGTGCAGAAGCTGTTGGTATAACTGAAAGTCCTGACATGATTTATTAGGCGCAGATGTACTTCCACCAGTGTTCTGAGACTGAATGGGGCAACAAGGCTTGTGAGATGAGAGGGCTAAACCAACCGTCAGCGTAGCCATCCCACCTCAGTTTTACGAGCACCGTATCTGCCTCCATACCATCGCTGTTTTACACTTTCCAACACTATAAAAGCCAAGTAGCTAACACATCCCTTGCCACCAGAATCAGCAAAGCTAACACCACAATACTAGCATTTCACAACAGCTTATCATGCCATCACTACGTATTTCCCATAGAGTTTCACCAACGATCTCAATTTATATTTACACCATTTTCATATATTGCTGACTGGCTGTGCCAAATTCATTTACTAATAGCAAAATTTTCATTTCTAAAGTCCAGGTGCATTTTTAGACCACGTCACTCAAAAAACTTGAAAATTTACATGAAACTATTCTATAAAATGCACTTTTAGCGAGAAACTACCTAATTTTAAAAATAAGGCACAAAACAATATTATATTTTTTTTGTGGCAAAAAGGTAACAGTGGTCAGATTCCGATGCATTATTACCTTTTTGCCAAAAAAATAATAATTATAAGGTAGTTTTGTACGTCAATTTTTATTACGAGGCTCTTTACTTGAGGAGAACTCCTAATGCATCGTTTACAAAGATAGTATAATTGTTTCTCTAACTGTTGGAAAGGAGGAGAGAATATTTTATAGTGAAAAGTTTTTTTTTGAGAAAATATGATAGGATTGCGTTTAATAAAGTGAATAAAGTGGGGCTGCATTTAGTAACCTCATATATCGCAAATGCCTATATTCCACGTACATGAACAATGAAATCCACCATAAATAATAGTGGAGTACATTTATTTAACTTTTGACTGATAATTGACCGATTTTGTCGAGTCTTTCTATGTTGTCATCAAACACTAATATTTTGGAAGTTTCCCTGTTACTCAGCTTTTCTGTCTTTTTTGTGAGGTTCAATACTTCCAACACAAGCTGAAATTGTAAGAACCCCAATTCTCAATCTATTATCTATCAAATTCTTGTTTCCATTTCGTTTATATTTTATTTCATATGCATATTCATCCCTAATTTCCCAATTTATCTGAATTGTCAATTTTTATATCACTTCTTCTCCATTTTTAGTTTAGAATTTGTTGAAATTGTTTTTTTTTTTTTTTTTAAGGAATTGATGATTGCTTTAACCGATCTTCATATAAATTATATTGTCTTGATTAACTAGATTTTCTTACTTGTGAATTGTGATGGTAAAATATTGAAATGCAATTTTTTTTTTTAAATATGATGAAGATAATTAAATCATTTTTTTGAGGTTGAAAGATAATTAAATCATTGATGTGCTACTTATCAATAACTTTTTTTTTGAGGTGTTTATCCGTAACTTTATCCCATTTTTTTTTAGAATTGTTCTCCCAAAATACAGTATTAATTTGTTCATCAGTTTAATAACAAGGAAGATTAATGGTTAGGTTGTACAATTGATTATAGTGTTGTGTTTATAGAGTCCACTCATGGTACATCCGGGTGTACCATGAGCATGGTACACCCAAGGGAATTTCGTAATTAATTAGAACTTCAGGTGCTCATTTGGGCATTTTGCTCATTTGCTCATTTTGTAATAAAAGTGTTTGCTCATTTTCTTAAATGAGTAGAAATATTTGCTCATTTTGCTCATTTGGAGAAAATAGTCTTGGGTGTACCATGAACATAGTACACCAAGGTGTACTATAAATATTCTCCTGTTTACATGATTAATGGAAATTTCAGTTTCTTAATGAGTTAGGCTATTTGGAGAACTCTTGTTCACTGAACATAGGAAAGGTATTATGATGATTCCAATTCATCGTCCATGTTCGGTGGAAAACAAGTTCTTCGATTACCTTTTTTCTTTCTTAATTGGCTAATTTTTTGTTCGTTTGGAGAAAGAATCAATGGCTTGTTGATTAATTGAATCTAACATATTAAGTGTCTAATTTTGATAATTACCAGAGCCCTCAAATTGTTTGAGACGGCCCTAAGAAAGCGAAAGAAAGGAAGATGCAAAAGGCAATGCCAATGCCAATTTTCAAGATGAAAGAGGAAAGGAAAGAAAAAGAAGAAGAAACAAAATTTGATGAGAGTGAGAGTGAGACTGATGAGAGTGAGTGTGAGAGTGAGAGTGAGTGTGAGAGAGGAGATAGTAAGTCAATAATGCATTATACATCATCACAGAAGATATTATTAGTAGGAGAAGGAGACTTTTCATTTGCTCTAAGTTTAGCCAGAGCATTCGGAACAGCCTACAACATGGTTGCCACATCTCTCGATTCTCTTGAGATGTTAGGGAAGATGTACAACAATGGAGTAGAGAATGTGAGGGAATTGGAAGAGAGAGGATGTATTGTGTTACATGGGGTTGATGCTACTCAAATGAGCCAACATCACTTCCTTTCGACTCAGAGGTTTGATCGCATTATCTATAACTTCCCTCATGCCGGGTTCATGTTCCCTGAAGGTAGTCTTTGCCAAATCAAGATGAACAAGCAGCTCGTGAAGGGGTTCTTAATGAACGCGAAATTGCTGCTGATGAGACCGGCAGGAGAGGTACATGTAAGTCACAAGGAAGGGCAACCGTATGACCAATGGGACTTGGCTAAGAAGGCTGCAAAAGCCGGGCTTGTGTTCCACCATAAGGTGCCCTTCCGCAGGACTGACTACCCGGGTTACTCCAACAAACGCGCTCATGGCTTCTTCGCAGATAACTCATTTCCGTTGTTTCCTGCCTCCACCTTCATCTTTCACTTTGATAACCTCACTACTTGAGAATTTGAGATTGTTGTCTCAAGAAATGATCTCGTGGTAATGATTCACCTGAACTGTATTATCCTGTTTGAGTGTTTGTTGCTATAACAATGAACAAGCATGTAGCGAGGCATCCATATATGTGTAATTTGTCGGCCTCGTTCATTATCCTAATTTGTGAATGGTTGGAGTGAGTGTCGAAAGGCTTCCATCTATGTGTAATCCTAATTTGTGAATGGTTGGAGTGCCAGTATGTTTTTTCCGCTCCCTCAAGCCTATGGTGCACCATTCTATTTCCTCTTATACTCAGTGTTTGAGATTGGCATTGTCTACTTCCAGATTAATATGGATAATTTTTGTTTTCTGGCACATTGAAACATATTTGAGGTATTCAAATCAATATGAAGTAATATATCTTCTTATCGAATCTATATAGAATAGCATAGAGTTGGACATGGATAGGGCCGACACGAGGAGGGGCACAACGCCCTGTCACAAGTTCGTTACTAGGTTGGCACGACGCAAGAGGCACGATGGTGCACCTCGCATGAACGTTATTATCGAAATTTTGTATGAACACTAAGGCTCCGTTGCGTAAACCATTTTATTGGAAAACTGTTTTCCTCTATTTCCAATGTTACATTGTTTGGTGTGCAAAGGAGTGTAAAACCATTTTCCCTAGGAGTAAAATTGCTCTCCCAATTATGGAAAACCATTTTCCCTTCAAAATGGATGGAAAATCATTTTCCTTCCTTTTCCTTATCTCTCTTGTACACTCCTCTCACTACCTCCTTACTTTCCCTTTCATTTTCCTTTCTTTTCATCATTTTTCTTACATGGAACCAAACAGCGAAAAACTAATTTTGAAATTGTGTTTTCCATTGTAAATTGCTTTCCATGAAAATCATTTTACACTGAAAATGTTTTACACCCAACCAAACGAAGCCTAAGGGTCGATCGGTCGACCTGTGTGTTGGCTTGCTCATCTTTAAGGCACGACTTTTATTTTGTTCATGAGGTGCGCTGACATGGCCTAGACCTTATGGTTTTAGCGAAAGTTTACTTGAAAATCTTTGTTGGGTGCTCTAGTGCACACTTTACTCTTATGATCCATTGTTAATTGCCTTACTATAGGGGTTTGGTCGTGGTGTAATACAATTTTCATCAGACTAACGTTCGTATTGCACGGTCAAATCAAGTATTACCCATTTACCCCCAATAAATATGGAGTATTTGTTAAATTAAAAAATAGAAGTTGCAAAATTATTGATAAGAAGACCTTGAAGGAAAGGTCCCAAAGAATAAATATGTTAACAAGTTAATTGGTTGAATTATAATAGGGAAGTGTTAAACTTGTAAGTAATGCAACATATAACAATTTCCTTTTATATTTTCATTACCAATAATTTTTAAATTTTGTAGCATATTTGCGGAGAGGAATTCTGCAACTACGCGATTGAGTAATTTACCTAGTAGTTATACATTTAAAAATATATATCATTTTACTTAGTAAGATTCCACTAAGCATTTAAAAATATATATCTCTATTGAGTGGATTAAGTTTTTTCCACGGTTCCACCACATGTATTTAAATCGTAGAGAATCATGTAAGAACTCGATGGTGGAGCTTTCACCTCCCTACCTCAAGGTTCAATTCTCACCATCCACAATTTTCGAGTATCTGGTGGTTTTATTTTGGGAAAGAATATGAGCTTATCAATCTAAACGACTGATTTCTTGGGAGTTGGGATCCCCTAAACTCCTACAAAGGTTGTCCCATTTATGAGCAGTTAATTTCTGATGAAATTCAATCAGAAACATAGCTTTACCCACAAGTTGAGTATTTAATACTGAACACTAACTATATACATAAGCTGAAGGGATTTTTCAGAAAGAGATGATCATTTTACCTTCAAATTTGACTGGTATTTTACATAGTAATTATGTCTTAGCATTGTTGGATCCTGAGTACACGCCATAGTCCCCTGAATACTAACCGGGTTCGCCATCATATACACTTATGTCTCCCGGGTACTCGCCAGAGTCACCTCTATATGTGCCGTCTTCGCCAACGTACGTGCCACAATGGCCTGCTTCTTCTGTGTCGTCGAACTCACCAAGGTCTTGGACATGGTCTTCTAGGTGCATTAACATAGGACGAGTAGTTTGAATTGTTCATCATCAGATATTTCTTGATTAATTGATTAAGTTTCTGTTTATTTGATCATAAATTGATTATGTATACTCATAACATCATGTAGTAGTTTATCTTTATCAAATAGTAGTATGTATTATTCGGGAACTGTTTATATGTAATGGAAAGTTTAAGTTCTTCTAAACCTTTTGATAAACCTTTATTTGATGTAAATGTCAAACAAAAAGTTAATGAATGATTAGGACAACTCCAATATATTTTTGGAAAATCAGTTAGTTAATTAAGTCTAGCCTTCCTTAATTCTGTCTCAAGCAGATTAATGGAGCTTTCTTCAGGAAAAGTTAGCTATGAATTCTTTACGCAAACAAAAAAAATCCAATTTACTAATTGCTTTCGCCAATCGGGACAACTAACTGGAACAAAAAAAAATATTGTAAATTACAAGTTTTTTGCTATCCTATCACTAAAATTCGACTAGATCTTGAATTTTAGATGATACCCTAGTACGTGGTTCTCGTGGGGGGCGGGGGGAGGGGGTGTTGGTTTAATTACGCTTGAGCTTCTCCGTGAGATATGGATCGCCTTACCAAACAATTGTCATAAATGCCGGGGACATTTTGCCAATTTTAATTCTTATGGATCCTAACTTTGAAGATGAAAATGTACAAATTTTATTTTTATTATTACTATCATCAAATTATTACTCACTACAATATTTTATAGTCATGATATTAAAAGTTATATCATCAAAGGGGTAAAAAAGATAGTTGTATTAAGGAAGGGATTAGGATTAGTGATCAAGTATTACATGATAACTAATTGGTAAAAATCATGTTTATAAGAGACAAATAACAATGTAAAAAACTTGTATGGACTTGGTCCACATAAAATTAGTGTGCACCTAATGCTAATTCATGTTATTTATGAAAAAAAAAGGATCACTATATAAAAAAAATAAATATAAAAGATGAATAGATATAAAATATAAAGTTTGACTATGAAAAAAAAAAAGGTTAATATGTCATAAAGTGAAAATTTTCATCATGATAAACTAATGTGAGAAAGAGTTACTATATTAAAAAAACAGTCACTATGGTAAATAGTAACTGTATATTGTAACTTAAAATTTCAAAAGGTTACTATATAGAAAAAAAAGGGTCACTATGTTAAATAAGTGGTTTTGGTCCACAATAATATTATTGTGGACCAGGTCCACGCAAGACTAACTCAATAACAATAACATTGTAACTCTCTATAACAGAATAACGCATTTATTATGACTTGATTTGCAAGCTTTTTTTTTTTTTGGGAATGAATTGATCCGCAAGGATTCTAGTCTAGTACAAATCCGAGTAGATAAATGATTTACCTTTGTTATTCTTTTGGACCGACTAAACATACCCTCTAGAAAAACTATAAATAGCAAACAACAAGCACCTCAAATTTGTTGTATGCATATTTGATTACTCTCCAAGAAAATAGAAGCAAAGCAATGGACAGTTCATCTTGTCCGTCATCTCCACAATATTCACCTTCATCTCCTGTCTGTACCCCATCATCACCTTCGTACTCGCCGCCATCTTCCGAGTACTCACCAGAATCACCCTCATATACTCCGTCTACTCCAGAATACTCACCACAGCCTTATGATTACTTAAGTGATTCACCACAGCCATACATGTCTCCTGATTCATCTCCTGTCTATACCCCATCATCACCTTCATACTCGCCGCCATCTTCCGAGTACTCACCAGAATCACCCTCATACACTCCGTCTACTCCAGAATACTCACCACAGCCTTATGATTACTTGAGTGATTCACCACAGCCATACATGTCTCCTGATTCATCTCCTGTCTATACCCCATCATCACCTTCATACTCGCCGCCATCTACCGAATACTCACCAGAATCACCCTCATACACTCCGTCTACTCCAAAATACTCACCACAGCCTTATGATTACTTGAGTGATTCACCACAGCCATACATGTCTCCTGAATATTCACCTTCATCTCCTGTCTATACCCCATCATCACCTTCGTACTCGCCGCCATCTTCCGAGTACTCACCAGAATCACCCTCATATACTCTGTCTACTCCAGAATACTCACCACAGTCTAATGATTACTTATGTGATTCACCACAGCCATACATGTCTCCTGATTCATCTCCTGTCTATACCCCATCATCACCTTCATACTCGCCGCCATCTCTCGAATACTCACCAGAATCTCCCTCATACACTCTGTCTACTCCAGAATACTCACCACAGCCTTATGATTTCTTGAGTGATTCACCACAGCCATACATGTCTCCTGAATATTCACCTTCATCTCCTGTCTATACCCCATCATCACCTTCGTACTCGCCGCCATCTTCCGAGTACTCACCAGAATCACCCTCATATACTCCGTCTACTCCAGAATACTCACCAGAGTCTAATGATTACTTATGTGATTCACCACAGCCATACATGTCTCCTGATTCATCTCCTGTCTATACCCCATCTGGCCCATCATCACCTTCATACTCGCCGCCATCTACCGAATACTCACCAGAATCACCCTCATACCCTCAATTAAATTTGCTGAATGCTAATCATCGTACAAATTTTTTGTTAATTGATTAAGTTTTTGTTTATCCATTTATCAATCAATTGTGTACAGTATACTATCATGTAGTTGGTTATTTTTATGAAATTTGCAATTCTAATAAATATTGTAAGTTCTTGTTCCTCTCGACCCTAGCTAAACATGTCAATTGACTTGATTTTGATGTAAATGTGAAACCAAAAATTATAGTAATAACTGATGTGAGTCAATTATTATAACTCCAATGCTTTTTCGTGAATTGATTTGATATAGTGTAGCCTTTCATTTGTCCTGCCTTAGGGCAGATTACTGGAGATTTCTTCAGGCAAATTAGCTAGGGCTTAGCTTCTTTACACAAACAACAAAAAGAAATCCAATATAATTGGACTTTTTTTTCCTCCCCCTTTGAAGAGAGTTTCATTGGCTTAAAAATTTGATAACTATGAAGTATGAACCAGGTAAACATAACAACAAGTGATTAGTTATCCGATTATCGGAAAATTAATACTATTGATATGTAGGCATTCAGTTAAACCAATTATTAGTGAAACACTAGAGCTAAATTTGATCAAAACTCGACTCAAGCTTGAACTTGGATCAAAATCTTAATGATCAGTTGCCTCAACTCAAATTGATACATACCCTCGGTTATTTTTTATTTTTTAAAATTTGATATTATGTGTTAATTATTTCTGAACGTGAAGATCTTTTATTTTGTTAGAAGTTGCGTAGAAGGTATATATATAAGTTAGGAATTTGAAGGTCGTATATACATAAACTAGAATCCAACAATGCTAAGACATAATTACTATGTAAAATACCAGTCAAATTCCAGTGTCATCAGTAATGAGTGAGATGTTTCCCATAATGCCTAGCAAGACGCTCGGAGATGTCGTCAGATAATACAGAATTTATCATCTCGTACTTCAGTTGATGGCTTTTCAGGGTTTCTGCTTGCTGGTTCGAGAGTTTCTCCTCCTCTTCGAGCTGCTTCTGCAACACAGATACAGATAGCAACCAAATATGAGCGTAATAGACGTTACAATGGCAAACTGGAAACTTTCCACGAAAAACTTTGACCATTAATAGCTTCAATTATTTAATAGTAAAAAAAAGTTGTTATATTGAAAATTCACACTATAGCAAATCAAACAACATCCTACATGATTAATTAGATAATTTATATATACGTATCTTGGATGAAATAATATCCAGTCAAACTTTGTGGAATCACCACAAAAGCCAAATCATTGCGTATAGTTAAAACCGAAGGGAGTAATATATAGCTAGATATCAGCAAACCTCATGTAGGAAAGACCGTTGAGCAACGTGCTTCATTGTCAAGTTCTTCACCGTCTGAGCCACCTCAAAATCAGGATCTTCCGGTTCCAACCAATACATTTGTATCTTCTTACCCGGTTTAATTGGGTGATCATCGAACATCTCTGGTTTTGCAGGAAAGGCCCTCACTGGACGTGGCATCCCCAATATCATGAACGGAAAAATAGACACCATTTCGATTATTTCCTTTGCTTGCTCTTCGTTTTCAAACTCTACAAGGCCACACTTTGCATTGTAGTAGGGCTCTGTGTAGTTCGGGATGAAACGAACGTTGGTCAGAGTACCATGATATTGGCTGAATGCAGAGTTAATGTCTTTATCATCAATATGGGGTGAGAGGTTGTCAAGGTACACTGTCCTCTTCACCTTCTCCTCAAAAGCAACATAATCCTTCTCAACTTCACTTGCCATTACAAAAGCTGGAATCTACCAAGTATGAACTAACTGTGAGTTTATATACGAGGTCATTGGCGCACAATGGCCGATGCACTTGTAGTCCTAGTGGGTCCTTCAAGTGCACCACCATCCGTAAAATCCTAGATCCACCACTAAAACTGGTGGATCACCACCGTCCACCGACCAAATACCAATCAACATGCCTGTGTAGTTTTTTTTTTTCTTTTCATTCTAAAATTTTAATCTCAATTTGAATTAGATTAAACACTTCAAAATTTCCAAACTATGGTAATTGACAATCATTCATCATTAAATCAATGTTTATACCAAATAATACAATAATTCTTGTCATTACATTTGCTCACCATGCTCTATGTACTAGCGTGTGCACCATCTAAGCTTTGCAATTGTTACCAACAAACAATAAAACAAATAAAAAAACATTTTCAGACAATAAAGATAAGAATTTGAACCCTAATTGTGTGTAACAAATAATTAATTCAAAATATAAATTCGCAAAAACTGAAAGTAGATAACTTCAATAAGAATAACAACCCAAAAATTCACGCAACTCAAGTACTCAACAACAAGCAATTAACTACAAAATATGAGCTTCAAATTAAATTAGGGTTACCTAAAATTGAATTGGGAATTCGGTGCAAGTATTCCTGCGGCGAAGTTTTGGGCCCTACTGGTTGTTGTCTGTCGTTGCGTGGCCAAGGAGTGGGAGCAAATTGTTTACCATTTAACCTTACTATATTTTTTTATTTTTTTTTTTACCCAGATGACTTTTAACTTCACCCTTTAGTCGTTTACGAAGCCACATTTTGAGCAAAATTTAATATTTTGTTTAAAGAAGAAAAGAAAAACTAAGGTAGATTTTAAGAGGATGGTCACCCTAAAATATTTTTACAGATGATTACAAAAAAAGAATGATATGTGGACTCGAATCAATACGAAAGAACGGAGGAAGAACGACCCCCAATATGCCATCCAATCTGCCGCTTGATTCGCTTCCCTATACACATCCCGAATTTGTACATCTTCATACTTTTTCAGATCTTCACCTTTAAGTGGTAAAGGAGATTAACTAAATGTGTGATGTTTCCTTAATGTATTTTTACATTTTCAATAGACAATCAAGCTTCCTTGTAAAAGCATTTTACCAATGTTTTTTTATGACTTTTAGACTTATCATTAAAAGGAAATTGTATGGGGTTGTGTTTTAGGCCATTTTCTAGAATGGCCTTAGTGTTTACACTTGTCTCAGTAATCAACAACTTATAGACAATAAAGCTTCATTGTAAAAGTATTTTACCAATGTTTTTTATGACTTTAGACTTATCAATAGAAGGAAATTGTATGGGGTTGTGTTTTAGGCCATTTTCTAGAATGACCTTAACAACTTGTAGCACGTAATTAAACTTAACAATTTTGAAGACGATGTTATAGACCAGCTTGTGTTTTGCTTTCTGTGTTTGCGAGTTATTCACATCTTACCACAAGGGGAAAGGAAACAAAAATAAAAAACAAAGAGAGATACACCTTCACAATCATTATAGAGATCGAAGCCTTAGGAAGAAATTTATCACTAGTATTACAAAGAAATAGATGGGAATTGTTCCATATGATGATTTACACCCAGTTAAATAAACTTGCACTGTTTCCTATGAATCTTTCCTCAGTAACAGTGGTATTATTGTATAAATAAACAGTGGAATAGTGTCAATGGAAACTAAATTTGAATCAATGCCCCCATATTTTCTATCCTTTATAAGGGGACAGCTGAAAAAATGCAGACCACATTGAAAGTTTTGGTCTGTTGAAACAACTTAGCAGAGTGGGTGATTCATCTTTGTTGTCGTGTCTCGTCATCTTATTCTTCTCTCCTGGGAATGCTCGGACGCCATGCTAAAGCTCGCGTAGTGCTACTATTAGAGTTCCAAATGCATTCTAGACAACAAAAAAGCGCAGGGAGAAAAGAAAAGGGTGTCAGATGACGAAAAGAAACCTTTTGACAAGAAAGCAACAGCTACAGGTGAAAAACGGGCCATTCACATCAAGCAACATTCAGGTGATGAGTTATTCATAATAATTTTTGGGTCAGCTCGGGTTTGTTCGAGTTAGTTTTGTCATTATCTTACTGTGAAAATCAACAAATCAAATCACATCATGTTTCAAGTCCATTGAGGTCAAGTCTTCAGATTAAACTCTAGCAATGTAATTTTAGGTAAAGTTCAAGTTTATGTTTGCAAACGTGACAAGTCTATTTGGAACAACTAAAATAGAGGGACTACGTGACAACAGAAATTACCATAACAATGACCTTCGAAGAGAGGAGCCACCGTTCTCTGGTTCCTCCATCTCTGCAACACCACCACCAGTGGCAGAAATCAATTTGCTCTCAGCATTTTCTGCACTATCTTCTTTCTTAAGGGAGCCAACGTCTGCGTTTATTTCAGATGTGTTTGAAACGCAATGTTTTTGTAGCCACCTGTCTGACTCCCAAAGAACATGCATGATGCTTTCTCTTGCTGAATAGCCATGGCTCTCATAAGGAAGAATTACTAAGCGGCAAAGAGCCCCATGACCCTTCAGAGCAGTATAGAACCGTTCTGACTGCAAATAGATATAGTCATATATACAATTTTAAGGTGGGGAAAAGATTCTCAAAATTCCTAATAGAGTAAATTCATTAGATATTATAGTGTCATTGCTTAAACAAAGTTATTAATATGGTACCCTAAAGAGATGGGTAGAGGAAAGTGAACTACTACTATTATAAAGGGCTTTTCAGTAATATCATGTCATAATTGTAAATATAAAGCGTTAGGGCAATGTAGCAACTAATTTCAGATGAAGATAGTACATAGCTATATCTAGAAGTGAGAATTTTTTCCTTAAACCAAAAACCATACACAGGTGAAAATTAGAAGGAATTACTGTAGGAAGTGTTTAGCAATTAGCACCTATGTAACTCGGACTCAAGAACTTGTGTCCGACACGGGTACATGCCCAACTGTTCTACTCAGCATTATATATAAAGTTTCCACGACTTTAAACAAAATGAACTGTCAAAAGTACTTATACCAATGTTGGGGTGTCAGGGATGCGACACGGGTACTTGAGGTAAAATGAAGAGTCCAAGTAGCATAGTTGGCACAATTCTTACAGAGATAATTAAAAACTGTAATGCAAAAGCATTCACCTGCATCGTCAATGTTCCTGAATTGTTGTCTTCTTCTCCATGAACAAGCAAAATAGGCCTCTTGATCTTATTGGCTGACATAAAAGGGCTCATTTCTATGTAAGTGTTTGTCACCTCCCAAAGTGTTCTATCCTCATTCTGTAAGATTGACAACATAATACAAGAGCAAGATACAAAATTAAATTGCATATATAGGGGAAGATAAAGGGTAGTATGCCAAAACACAGGAAACAATATATGTACCTGAAATCCAAATGGTGTAAGAGTTCGGTTATAAGCTCCAGATCGGGCAACTCCACAGCAGAAAAGATGAGGAGCATGTGCCAGGAGGTTAGCCGTCATGAACGCTCCATAAGAGTGACCTCCGACCGCTATCTTGTTGGGATGAGCCACCTTAAAAATCAAAGCATGTCTAAGCAAAGGGTACTAGCAATGACTTTATGTTTACTAGAAACATACTTCCTCCGTTTCTTTCAAATCGCAATTCGTAACACTTAAAGACTTTCATGCTCTCCTACGCATAACTTTGGCTATTAATATCTATATTATCTATTCGTTAAAACTTAAAACTATAGAAGTTGATATTCAGAAAGTTATATGAATAATATATGAATAGTGTAAAAGTCAAAGTGTTGTCATCAACAAGAAGAGGAAGTATTGTTCAATTGACCGAAATGGAGGGAAGATCAGATAAAAGCAAACCAGCTTACCCCACGCCGGATGACTTCTTGCACTGCAGCCTCAGCACTAGCAACGAGTTGCTCTACATAACTGGTGAAAAGATCTTCAGTTCATAAGGGTGAAACACAACCAAGTTCAAGTGACTAAACATTTAAGAGCAAGAAGTTTCTCCATCAAAAGACTGTAGGACACAAGATAGGAAGACAAATGGAAAACTTGCAACAAGTTTCTCCACAATAAATTAAAGAAGTGACTGAAGGACATAAAGGTTACCAAAGCCTTTTAAGTATGGACTCTTGCTTCCACAAGTGACTTGACAGGCCATAAAGAGCCACCTTTCTATAAAGCGGAAAAGCGGAGTCCCAAAGGAGTAGCTAGTAGTTTTTTTTAACACCATTTATAGATAGAGCAAGCATTATTGAGAAGAATTATATCAGATATAACGGGAATTCAGAGCTGATCAACTTGACCCAGCCCAACCCATAAAAAAAATTATGTTTGGGCAGAACTTTTGGCCCAACTTTCAATTTTGGGTAACTTTCAGGATTTTGGAATGATTTTCAGGCCAGAAATGTAGTTTTTAGTCTAATATAGCCTTATGCTAAATGTGATGAAATGGCCTAAGGGCTAAGGGGAAGGGGTACTCTGGTAGTGCCGTAGTGCACTATAATTCGGTTAGAAGCTAGCATGAGGAATAAGTTAGAGAAGAGCATCTTATAAATCCAGGATATTAGGGACAGAAATATTATGCTGAAAATTGTTGAGAGTTTAATTTGGTAAGTATTTGAGAGAGAACACGCCTCTAGAAAGCTTGTATTATCCTTTATTACTGTTGTTTCCGGTTCTTAATCAATCAAATATCAATTTTATTTCTTAATCTTCTCCTTTAATCTGCTTTAAAGATGTCAGTTCATTATACCGAACTGGCCCGACCCGATTTTACCTGGTTTGGGAACCAAATTTAAGCTCGGAAGTTAGGCCTCCCCCAACACATGATCACCACTATGGGATTTGATAATAGGCACCATCTCTGTTACAAGATAGGTAAACTGAATAATTTTCTGAAGAAGTAACCAACAGGTCATAAGGCCTGAATGTTACTTGTCAATTGAGGTAAATGAGCAAAAGACCACAGGGGAAAATAAACTAAGTGCCACGGTCAGTCGATCATTGGATCAGGTGAGCTCTGTCATTAGATTTTAGACGTATACACAAAAGGTTTAGTTTAACTTGTTATGAAAAACCCTTTTTTATTTTTGTTCCTCTCTTTTGTTCTCTCATGATTATCCCCTGACATGACTTTATAGTCCATTGTACCTTTCAGGTGGCTAGGCCTGAGTTCTGACCCTCCGTGCACTTTGTTAAACCTCAATGAAGTTACGATGTTAATAGTGCACATCCCCCAACCCCGACCCAGGCAATGTCTTTCATGGTCAAGATAAATTATGATCATCAAAGAAAGTGATCACTTAGTAAATTCAGAGGAACTCGGTACACAAACAGGAGTACTGCAGTTCTGCAAAGAACATAAAGTCTAATAAGTGCATGCATGTTTACCTATCATTTGCTTCCTTGTCACCCTCCCCAATGATAGGAATTGTAGGTCCCGACAAAACAGCAAACCTGTTATGAAAAATAGACACGGGTTGGTATATTCTAGCTAATGAAGGTATTATAAAGGTACAGCAAGTAATTTGTACAAGCCAGACTTGTGAAAGTTAAAGTTTCAACAAAAGAGGATGAGACATACCCTCTAGTCAACCAGAGAAGAGGCGAGGTAGAACCTATGCTGGCAAACTCATTCGGAGACCCACGTACTTGCCCAGCAGCCTCTTTGGTCTTAAATTCTCCAGGATAAGACCAGACAAGACATGGAAGAGGCCCATCTTTCGAGGAGTCATACCCGGGAGGCAAGTATAATGTTGCAGTAAGCTGCACCCCATCACTACGTTCATACCTGATCATTTCTTTATGTAATGAAGCTAGCTGAGGATATGGGTGGGGGAAGTTGGTAATTTGCAATGGCTTCTTATCTGGCCAGCTTTGTATATAATACTGAGTATTCTCGGTTTTTGATTCCTTTGAAGTAAGTAATTTCAATTGGTTGACAAATATATCCCCTTCAATATGATCAGACATTAAGGCAACGACTGACTCATAGTACTTTTCCTTGTCACTGTGCCATATTCTTTCTTTGTTGCCTGTATTACTGACAATTATTTGTGTTAGAGCATAAAAAACCTTACATTAGACTCATAATCACACACACGCACATTAACGACAGAAATGCATTTTAACCTCATAGCACTTACATGTCCAGCAAGTCGAGGAATGGTATGTTTCCTTCAGGGGTAGCACCATTACCATTCAGCAACAAGTAAGTTGCATCATCTTCTTCCTTCCGAATCTTTGCGATGACATATGTTCCATATGAAGTTCTCCTCGACATGGGGGAACCAGGATCAGAATACACATCTTCAAATGACCTATCAAATAATATGCGAGGACTAACATCTGTACTCCCAGGAGAGATGACCCAGGTTTTTAATCTCCGTGTTTTATACCAAGACTCATACACTAGAGCTAGAGAATCATCACACCAAGATATCCCCCTGCCAAGGTACAGGTCATAGAAAAAACCAACAATTTAGCCTTCGACCAAAAGATAGATCAAGGAAATAAAGGAGGTTAATGCCAACAGTCACTGAAGGCATCATTACCATCCACCAAATACCATGGCATGTCCAAAAGGTAGCTTGAACACATCAGAAGCCTTAAAATCATGAAACAAGGATTAAGAGAATTGCCATCTCATGCTATGACAAAAGACTCAGTCACAAGATACACAATCATAGGAGAATAAAAATTAAAATTATAAAACTTTTCCAACCCATTCAAGGGAAAGTTGTTATGTTGCTGCCAGCTAGTTCACAATTGTCACTGACATGCAGTCTGAAGTAGAGCTTAGCTTAGGTCAAAGGACTGAACCTCCTAGCTTCCTATAACACAAATCAAACAGCCATGCTGCCTAGTGGGTTAAGGATTGGCAGACCAGGAAAAAGGGCACAGACCTTTAAGACATATTCAACAGAAACCAGCCAAAGTACAAATATTCTCTGCATGGCACAACATGCAAAAAATTAAGCACATCCTTGGGTGTAGTATACTCTAGGAGATAAGAAACAACTTAAATGGGAAAAAAAGAGTACAGCAATCGGCAAGGGATTATTGTAGCAAGCATATTTTGGCTATGTGAAGTATACTCTGCGTTGGTGTCAAATCCACTATAAAATTCCCCACAAAAGAATTCTCTATCCTGAAGACCAAAATCATAGTCCAACTCCTTGAGAAAAGAATTTAACATGTTTCAGTAAATTGTAAATGCTTCAGACGTGTCAATATACATGTTGAAAAACTGTCCCGCATGAAAAAAAAAATAGATTGAGCATATACAAAAGCCAGTAAACTACATTACTCATCAGTCATCACCAAATGGTTGTGGGATGACCTCACTTGGGATAAGTATACATTCATTTAATTCAGACACATCATAAAATTTAAAATGACAGCTTAAAACAAGCTAGATCAAGGTTACATCTCTCTGATAAATTAGTAAAAAAAAAAATGTCACAACAACTGAATACAACCTCAATCTTTCAGCTGTAAGCATAAACTACAGTGTTATACTACGGACGAGAAACAAAAAGCATTCAACAAGGCTTGAAATCTGACAAACCACACCATATAAATTAAAATAAATCAGATTGCAGTTATACCCATATCGAAGATCAAGTTTGTGTAAGACATCAGGTTCTTCACCATCACTAGCTTCAGCAGGTTGTGTATAAACGATATCACGAGGAGAAACTTCCATCTTTGCATCACCTCCATCTTGAGTCTCCACCCTACCATTCAAATGACATTAAAATGTAAAGAAATGTGCTTCCAGATTTATAATGAACAGTGAAAAGCGAGGAATATGGTCATGTGTTACTCACAACACGAACACATCACCATCTGTGAATGACACAAAAAGCATTCTAACTCTTTAAGCCAATAAGCAGACACCGTTAAGTTTACGTTATCCTTTTCGCATTAGAGAGTTTATCAAATAAATCATACCATCCCACAACACTAGAAACATAGAGCTAAAATTGATTTTCTTTTTTTCCCGAGGAGAGGAGGGGTGTTTAGAGATTGAAGCTTACCAGTAAATAGTGGAGGGTCTGTCAGCTCTCCAATTGATAGAACGCATCCCTTGTCGCACACTATTATGAACAATAGGAATATTCTCTGCTAAAGGCAAATCACAGAGTTGTCTCACAAATTTTCCATCAGCCGTCCACAAATCAACCTTCTTCGGAAATCTTCCACAAGGTACTAAATAAGAGTATGGTCTGTGGGTTGAACTTATCATTATGTACTTTTGATCTGGTGAGGGGTCCAGTGACGTGTACACAGCTGGTGACCCAAAAGGCTTCATAGTTCCATTCAAAGAAGCTAATACAAGTTGTGAAGTTGCATAATAATCAAACAAATCTTCATCATATTCATCCTTCAACAGATCTTGGAAGGTTCTGAGTTGTATAGTATTCTTTTGCTCATTTGATTGAATCTTAGGGCCAGGTGGAACCAAAGGTTTCTTCGGGGGATCACCACGAGATGATGGAATGGTGCAAACCAGTAAAGTAGAGTCATCCACCCAAACAAAACTAATAAGAAACACAGCAATTAGCTGTCAGCTAGGTGATACTTCAGAATTCTGCTGAATCTACTCGACAAGTTCCAAGTGATAAGAGACACCTACTTGTCAAACACAGCATTCACATAGATATCTGCTGAAAGGAATAGGGGTTTAGCTTGTCCGGTTTCCACATTGGCAACCCATATTTGAAGCTTGCTACTGCCACCATCATCCTGCTCTAGCAAACCGTCAAAAAGAAGCTAAAGTTGCCAATTATTAAACTAGGGAAAAATGCATATTCCGGTAACTTGGCGCAAGACAAGAGGTTACAGGAGAAACTGTGCATCAATTAGATTGGCATCACAGAGTAATATGGTCTCACCAGAACACCAGTGATATTTACTGTCCACTAAGATGCCTTTTAGTAGAAACAAGATAAGCCACAAATTGCTATTTTATTACTCCCTCCGTCCCAAAATATAGTTCCTGTTTCATTTTACACAGTCTCCAATACGTACCTTTGACCTACGATAGCTTCTATTACGTATTAGTAAAAAATATAAAAAGTTGATATTATGAATGTACACATTAAGGCGAACCTAACAAGATCCCACATAAGTATGTTTTTTTGTATACATTAATGAGAATATTTGGTCAAAGTTTGTAGAATTTGACTCCCAAAATAGAAATAGGAACTATATTTTGGGACGGATGGGGTATTGTGGTATCTAAGTGTACAAAGCTTAAAAAAGTAGAGCTCTAAAGCAAATATCAGATAAAAATTTCTAGCTACTTCATGTTGGATCAGCTGCAGATGAGAAGAGGTCATCTTTACAATACTTTGTCTTGTACAATCTAGCTTTAAATACAGGAAGTGGAAAAGGGAACAGTTGAAAAACTAAATTGAACAGCTGCATGATTCTATAGCAGCAACTAGCAAGAAGACCAGCAAACTATGATTACCTCATCAACTCGGACAGTAAATGCTAGATGCCGGCCATCAGTTGCCCTGTTAAAGCATCAGAAAGAAAATCAACCAAATGCAGAGCAATGCATCATCTTGTAGGGAATGAAAGGTCCACAGAAAAGTAGTCCATATGCAAACAATTAAAGTTATATCCAATAGAATAAGATGATTTTTGAGTTAAGAGGAACCTATAGACAGAAGATAAAAAGACCCCCTTGCCAACCACATGAATTATTCTCAACAACAGTACGATTACCTAAGACTCAACATTCCTCATACTAGCTCGTTAATTGATAGCTCCATTGAAGCTCATGTACTCATTGTTAGTTTTATAAGCCAATTAGACATCCATTTTGTAAGGCTTCTTACAACAAAACCCTAATGTAGCAATTACCTAACCAGAAAAGCTATAATAAAATCAACTATGAAAGTGCACAAAAAGTTACCAAGGTTGAGGCAAATTAAAGACGTTAAGGACAACTTATGTCCAAGTAATAACATCAACAATCATAGATGCATCAACTAGCAGACCAAAGTATAAAGATCATGTTTGATGCAGAAATAAAAATGAGGTAGCTTCCTCCCATAGAAAGGCATACACAGAAATCGATATGAGGTAGCTTCCACCAACGAAAGGGCAGAGAAGAAGAGTTTGAGAGGGAGAAAAAGAAGGGCCGGGGGGGGGGCAGTGGCCACAAACTCATTAAAGGTGAAGTTTGGAAGTCAAAATTTGCAGCCACTCTAAAGCATTCAAAAGCCTTGTCATAACTACATGCACCTCATATAAGTCTTGAGATTCTGTAAGACACTATTGATGCTCTAAAACATGTAGTTAGTAAAGAGCTGGTGGACCTAAGCTTAAGTTACTACTAAGACATCATAAAAAGTTCCTTGAGTTTAAAAGTGCATAACTTTTACCAGTCACATATGCTATAGGTGTCTTTCTATAACTTCCATTAAGCAAACTAATTACAGTAGGGAAAATTCTCACTTATACATGTACAACTTGGCCAGCTTGTCAAAATTAGAACCCAATTACTCAAATCAATCCCATCTAAATCAGCATTTAGTTTACCCCAAACTCCATAATTGATGCAACAATAATAAATTAAAAATAAAAAACTGCTCCAATTACCAGCTAACAAAATTGATCCTAGCACCAGCAGGTAAGCCAAGTACCTCTTTTTCTGGCCCAAGGGTACCATCACTTGCCAAATGATGGATCCCAATACCTGTGTAAAATGACCTGCACAAAAAATGATTATGCTCATGCTTTCCACCATCACAAAAGAAAATGATAGCTCAAAATAGAGAAAATATTAAACAAATAGAGAAGTTATGAAGTGCAGAATTACATATGCTATTATGATTCTTCATGTTTCTATCAATTTCGTTTGTTGTACAGTAGCAACCTAATAAATCATGGTAAACGGGAGCATCATGAAAGGCACTAAGATAAATCTAGGGTATGGTATGTATCCTGTGCTATTTTTTAAAATTAAATTCCCTATAGCTAACTACCAACAATTCAAACAAGGTGAATACACCTAATACTAACTGCACATTGAAAGTGAGCAAAGCAAGTCATTTGTATGCGTTCATTTCAATTCTAAAAGAAGAAGTTATAAGACTGCATACACAAATCACAATAGCAAAAAACTAGCCTCAAGCTCTGGTTGCAGGGATTCAAGATAAGGGGCTTGCACTGAGCATTTTATGCGTATGTACTCACATTCGACTCCGTGTGTTGCTTTGCACATCAATACGAATACCACCGAGCTTTTCTTCTGGTTTAGCAATGTCAATCAAAGGAGGTAAAGATCTTCTCTTGAGAAATAATACTTTATCCCTCTGGGGTGAAATTGACAATGCAGGCAAGGGAGGAGCATCAACAATGTCTCTTATCTCCGATGGAGGTAACTGATACCCAACACTCGCTGCCAAATCATCTACATACAAGATACAAAAGATGTACACTAAGTAAATATATATCTCAAGCATCCAACTACGCAAAAGATAGAATACAATAATACAAGAAACAAAATCTTCAACTCTAAAAAAAAAAGGTCCAACCTAACATGTTTACCAGCACAGATAGTATATTAGTTTCCACTTAATTCTACATAAACTCAAGGGCTCTAAGTCTCTACTTCGATAAGAAACACGAAGCATGTCGTGTACCAGATTCATATACTCCAACAATCTAAGACAATGGTTAAATTTGGTGAATGCAACTCAGTATATCAAGTTCAATCATATTACAAAAATTGCCAAATTGCTTAAGGAGTCAAAAGCTCCCAGCCTCCCACATTTCTAACCAAAAAAGGTCAAAAGGCAGGGAGTGGAGCATATTCAGAGATATTGAGGCCTTTAAACTCAGCATATGAACTTCAATGAAGTCAAAATCATCACAAAATCAACTCACACCATATCCAACAATTCAGCTTCAACTCAATTCAAGTTCCAGTCTTTCACGCATCAGAGATATACTACCCAAAATCCAACCAAATCAAATATCCCTCTTTTATACTTCAATCCAATTCACAAATCAAAACCCATATCAAAATAACACTAAACAAACAAAACCCAGAAAAATAAATAACAAAATTAATACAAAAAAAGAAAAAAAAAAAGGAAAAATTGAAACAAATTACCTTCATATTGGGATTTAGAAGCAGACCCATTAAACCCAACAGCAGCAACATTTTCCCCAGCAACTGCTTCAACAGGAACAAGACTTTGAAGCCTACTCATTGTAGAGTTCAAAGGTTTCCCAGAAACAACAGTCCTAAAATGGCGGAAATTTGGGATTTTTGGAAATTTACAGGGAATTAAAGAGAGAGAAGAAGGTGGTGAGAGAGAAAATCTATGAGGTGAGAAGAAAAGATTATGATTTTGGTTATGAATGGTGAAGGAGAAAGAAGGGAAACGATGGTAGACTTTATGAAGTCGCATCTTTTATTATCTTTTTATGATTTAGAAGTATTACTTTATTCTTTAGAGATTTAAGTCTACAACAAAGAGTAAGATTCTTCCTGTTTTTTTATGTGAGTTTTTTGTTTGAATGTTGTAATCATGAGTCATTTTGCAGTGGAAAGTTTAGAGTAGAGTGACACCATAGTTGGACTATTTCCAGGTTTTGCTGAGAAGAATCAAATGACTCTAATCTATGTAAATACATTATCCATCAATGCCACAAAAATTACTCAACAATTTGTACTAGAAGAAAAAGAACTAATTTGGTTTTTCATTATTTAGGGTTATTTGGAATTATGAAAGACGAGAAACTGCTAATTTATCATTGTGATATGTGAATAGTGCATATGATATTACAGTGGCATTTTTGTGTTTTATAAGAGGAAAAAAATAGATTTAAACTTCCTAAGAATACGCTCTCCTGTTTTTTTGGAATACCTAAAAGAAATTTTCATAATTACACAAAATGTTCATATGATATAATATTATTTCATATCTAAGTGTATTTAGGACAAGTTTGAGATGAGACTTTCTATTTTCTTATTATTCAAATTTATACTATAATACGTAAACAATTAATAATTAAAAATCTAAAGATTCCTCTTAACTTTTTCCCTCGTGCTATTCCAACCATTAATTTAGGAAATGTAAGAAAAGAAAATTCAATAAGACCTCATCTATTTATTTAAAGAATTGAAGTAAAGTACCCTGCGAAAACAAAAACTTATTAGGTTTTTAATTCTGAGATATTTGGGTTTGCAATATGAAATTTGCATCCCTCTTTATAGTTATAGTAGCTTTACCTAAGTATACTTTATTTTATGGTGTTCAGTGTGTTTGACTAGCTAGAAGAAACTCCCAGCAAACTTTATACTAGCTAGAAGAAACTCCCAAGTAATATTCTATTATAAAATGTATCTCATTAATTTATACTCCCTCCGTCCCATAATATAATATAGTTTTTAGTCTCAAAGACGTAATTTTGGCCTTTAATATCTTCAATTCCGTATTAATAAAAAATATAAAAAGTTGATATTATGAAACTACACATTGAGACGAATCTAACAAGATCCCACATGAATATGTTTTTTTATATATACACATGAGAATATTCGGTCAAAGATTTTAAAGTTTGACCCACCAAAAATGAAATAGGCACTATATTATGGGACGGAGGGAGTATAAAGTTTGGACCTTTGTTATTACGTTGCAAAAAGAGGTAAAACTTATACTCATAATAACTACTTCTTCTCCGACCAAAAAATATGCTTTTTTTTATTTTGGGAGTCAAATTTTACAAACTTTGACTAAATATTCTCATTATTGTATAGAAAAAAAACATACTCATGTGGGGTCTTGTTAGATTCGTCTCAATGTGTATGTTCATAATATCAACTTTTTATATTTTTTACTAATACGAAATAGAAGATATCGTAGGTCAAAGGTACGCTTTGGAGACTGTGCAAAAAGAAACAGGAACTATATTTTGGGACGGAGGGAGTACTATATACAAGGTTTATGGAAGTTTTGACTGTTTATACATTTATGGTCTTATATTCACCTTGTGTTGGCAATCACAATGTGTTACTACCTTTTTTTTTACGCAAATCTATGACCTATAATCTAAAACAAAGTTAAAGACACCACTTGGTGATGATGCCGTCCGAAAACCCTTCGGAGCCTAGTAAGGATAATGTCAAGCGAACCAAGGGAAGGCAAACGTGGGAAACAAAGGAAGCTCCAAGGCACCGGGGCATCCTTAGGCGCACCGGGGCATCCTTAGGCTCCCCGGGGACCCTAGGAAAGTTCGGAACGAAAAAAATTATCGGGTCCAGAGAAGTCAAAAATGGCCCGAAAATAGGAACAAGTGTGGATTGTAGTCCACGTTTTCGGGCACCCACGGGGCTCAGGCACCGTTGACCAAGGGATGCACCCCAGGGATATGAGAGTCTCTTGGGAGGTACACTCGTGCCTTGCAAGGGGCATGAGGTGCCATTCGAAGGCCCTTCAGAGCCTAGTGAGGGTGGTGCCAAGCGAATCAAGAGAAGGAAAAAGTGGACAACGAAGGAAGGTCCGACGCACTCAGGGGGAATCCTTAGGCACCCTAGGGCCCCTAAGAAACTCTGGGACAAAAAAAGTCGACGTGCTTGAGAAGTCGAAAAATGGCCTGAAAACGGGTAAAATTATAGATATTATAGTCAACGGCTTCGGGCGCCCAAGAGGCCTGGCCACCGTTTACCATGGGGGTGCACCTTAGGGCTGCGGGAGGCGCTTGAGAGGCACACTCGTACCGCGGAGGCCCAGGATGTCATTCGGAGGCCCTTCGGAGCCTAGTGAGGGCGGTGCCAAGGGAAGGCAAAAGTGGGCAACAAAAGAAGGTTCGAGGCACCAAGGGAATCCTTAGGCACCCTGGTATAGGCCACTTGGAAGTTGTGACTCTGCTCAATGGTGTTTCACTTGCTTGTGAGGTTGAAGTCTCCCATTAAATCATCAATGGTCTGCAGAGACTCTTCGAGTGCCCTTGGTACATCCAACCACTTGGTGATGATGCTAGAAATATCTTACTCCCTCCGTCCCAGAAAGATCTGAACACTTGTTGGGACACGTAGTTTAAGGTGATAAGTTGTGGTGTGGTTATCAAATGTTATTTTATTTAAAAAGTAGATGTGATAGGAGTTAGTGGGGTATTATTTATTAGAGGAGAGAGAAAGTTGGGTAACTTTTTATTGATAAAAGGTAAAGTGTGGCCAAACATGTGTAAAAGAAATAATATATTAATGGTGGGACCATGCCAATAATGGATGTGTTCAAACTAATTTGGGACGAACATAAAAGGAAAGTGTTCAGACTATTCTGGGACGGAGGTAGTATACAACATTTTTTAGATCTCCCGTGTTTCACGAGAAGCAAACCAAATTTGTACGTTTTTCAAAATCAACCATTGTAGTATTTGAAATATGCAAGATATAGATGCTTATATCTAAATACGTCTATCTTTTTCTAATTATCTTCGATTGTCCGGGTCAATAATTTAAAAGAAAGGTCCCCTAAATTCTTCTGTTACGTCTTTTAAAAAATATCATCAAAGTATCTTAAAAAGTTACGAAACATCAAAAACAATGTGAAAAAGAAAATTCATTTTACTACGTAATTTAAGGTGACCACACCTCAATTACAGACAAATGGAGAAAAAATCAATAATACATCCAAAGAAAAGCAAAAAGATACCACAAGAAAGTCATTATTATAGTAGAAGAAATTAAAAGAAAAAACTACAAGAAATATCCAACTAGTTCACTCCTACGTGGAAGCATACTAGTGGCAATTTCATGATAAGAAATATGTGCACCACATTAACTCTCCAACCACAAACTTGAACAATCATATCCTTCCTATATCTCAAACCTTACTATTTCCTTTGTCACAACAAACCTCAAAAGTAGCTAGGAAAACAAGAAGATTAGGCAAAAAAAAAAAAATGGCAAGCATGAGTCTTTCAATGAGCCCAAAAATCTTGCTTGCCAATAAGCCAAGCACCAATATTGAAGTACCAAAGTTATGTAACATGGTCACGTACGTAAAAAATAGGAACCTCCATGCAAGGCGCTTGGTAGTGGTTCGAGCCGCACCCGATAAGCTGTCTGAGAACGTGGAGAAGAGCATCAAGGAAGCGCAAGAGACGTGTTCGGATGACCCGGTAAGCAGCGAGTGTGTCGCGGCGTGGGACGTGGTGGAGGAGGTGAGTGCGGCAGCTAGCCATGCTAGGGACAAGGCCAAGGAAACTGATCCTCTTGAGGAATATTGCAAGGATAACCCTGAGACTGATGAATGCAAGACCTATGATAATTAAGTATTAATTTTAATTAATTACTTTGGAGTAATATTTTGTTGTATACTTTGTTTTAAATTAGTTATTATAGGATGTTTGTTGAGTTCATCATCAATTAAATTATGCATGGGGTTACATATATATATGATGGAATTAAGGAGGTCTAATGTATGCTCAAAAAGGGTGGGGTGACATTTTAATTACCCTTGGATAAGAGTTTACATGTCATAAATTGGTTATGTAAATGACTAAATGCATAAGAACTTTTTACCTAATTTGCTTTGTATTTGAAGCTCTTTCTTGTTTTCTTTAATTGGTTCACATCGATTATGAATTAGGAGTTCTTGTGGATTTAAATTGCTTGATTACATTTCTTACATAATAAGGAAAAGAAGTATGACATCCTTTAATTTCAGTGATGACCAAAACCAATTTTTTGTACTTTCTCCATAACAGAAAGAATGCAATAATTGGGTATTATTTGTAAGGTATAAAATATTCAATTGTTGCATTTTTTCTGTTACAGAGGAATTAGATAAAATTGAGCAAAATCACTGACAACATCCGTAATTAGCTATGAAGTTTGTTGCTTTATTAGCCTCCTTGAATTAATGAATGGCCAGAGTTAGGAAACATGCTTTAATATAATTCAAAGATTTACCCAAATCTGTTAAAATGGTTAATCTCCAGAGTCTCTCCTCTCCGTTGCTATGGCATGAGCAAAAGGCTCGGACAAGCCATATAATTCAAGGATTATTTACCTTATCATTAAGCATAGTAACAGGTTAAAATATTTTGAATCTGGATTTTGGAAGTAGCCAAGTAGGACAGAGAGAACAATTTACATACCTTTCTTCGAATAGGGAAAGAATAAAATCAATACTAATATATTAAAAAGCGTTCCTAAGAAAGTTTACGTGCCACGTGTCACCCCTCCCTTTTTTCTTGAATTATGTTATTATCCATTCAACTAACAATCAAAATGCATGGGGAGGATTCGAACACTAGACCTCCTAAGTTGAAAATCTCACTCATTACCATCTTAACTAGCAATGAGTTGTGAGATATCTCTCCATATTAATATGTAAATCCCTCATTTAAATATGAAAAATTAATGAAAAAAGACAGAAAAAAGAGTTTGAAACTTTCTCAAATGCAAATAAAAAATAAAGTACTCAATGTATGGAGCCGGGGCATCGCCCGGGCCACACACTAGTTAAAGTATTCAAAAGACTCGATTTATCCATATAAACTTACTTAAACAATATATGATCAAAGGGTGAACCTAGTGCCAAAGTACTTTAAGATGTAGGCATGTGAATTAGAAGGTAGAACTGAATAGCTCCTGTTTACATAATGTTCATAGGATATATCATACATCGCCTATTAGCTCGATATAGGAGAGCATTGCGTGGTAACATGCAAAGATATAGGTTCAATTCCTACATAAAAAGTTTCTTTCAACGCAACAACTAAGAGGAAGACTTTAGGATAACAGATCACGCCTGTAATAGCAATCCTTGTGCTCAATGAAAGGGAGGCAGAAACAGGGGAAATGTATAATAGTTCAACTCATGTTGGGCTAACTTGAATCACAGAGAGGGTCCAGAAGATTTCTTTTGTACGGATTTAACCGTTACTCCTGCATTATCAGTAAATTTCATATTATTCGTCAGAACTCAGAAGCTTGTTGTTAAGAGACATGATTACAACTAGATGCATGTATAGAGTGCTTACAGAGATAGGTCCACAAGAAACAAGTCCCAAAAAACCACATAATACTTATGTAGTAGCACAATTGATAAGTAAAAAACATACTCCGTATATTACAACCTATAGCCAACAGCAGTGCAAAAAAAAAAAAAAAACAGTAGATGTCGAGACAATCAGAATTTCTCAAAGGTCAAAACTCTCTTAGAAATGTAGCATGCTATATAAGCACAGACAAAATAATCACCAGCATCTAGTGTTCATTATAACAGAACATAATCTCTCTAACCATTACCTAGGGTATCACGGATAAGAGGGTGATAATCTCCCAAGACGAACTGTGAGACCAGCAGTTGCAACCATCATGATGCAGTCAAGCAAACCTTCAGTTACACCTCCCTGCTCGATCAAATATAGCTGCAAAATAGGAACAATAGTAATAATACCTATAGCATATTCATTAAGAAAATCCCTAAAAATACATATATGAGAAGCTAAAAAAACTCACCGCCAAATAGACAAACAGCAATTATGTAACACTTCTAAAATCTAAATATGGGTAACCGTGAGTCTCAACACCACAATTTCATCAGGATGTCCACCCTACTCCATGGTGTAAAACTGCATCCTCTCACAGTCTCATTACCATGTGCTTTGCGCATGAGCAACATATTGTGGAGAATGTACCAGGTGTATGATTTGATTATATGCTTTCATAAACATGTCATACCGAATTAAGGATAGTACATCTTTAGCAAACTATAATCACCTCTTTAATCTTCCATAGCATCAGTAAAACATAAAGTGTACAGTTAATAGTAAAGGAACCAAGTCAGCCAACTATTTTCAAGAAAACATAATGACCACAATATGAGTTGCATAACTATTTACTATTTAGACGACTAAGACGCCTGAAAAGATAGTAATCTTCCACAACAGAGGACTCCATTTGATCGCATTATGAATGCTCCATATCATATCTTGATTAGATTTTCAGCTGTCCTCACTCGTGCTCCGGCCAAACAATTTTCCAATGTTTTCCTTTTAGCCGCAATGTCTTCTTCAGCCCCTTCATGCCATCAAAGTACATCAGTGATTGTAAACTCACTAAAAGAATATCCTTAATCTTAAAGCTAAAAGCCATATCAGCTCAGAATACAATTACAAGATTGTATAAATAAGGTGTATAATGAGATATATGATGGTATTATGGTAAAGAACAACCGTCAATTTAGTGTCAAGGCAATACCTGTGATTGATAGGACGGCGAGGATCTTGTCATTATACCAGTCTCTGAATAACCCCAGCACATATCCATATCCACCAAGAGATGTTCTTAATGCAGCTTGATAAATACCAGTTTTACCAGAGCTCTTGTTTATGGCAGAAAATGTCATGAAGTAAAAAGAAAAGGTACGATTTACTTTTATTAGCTTCTTCAACTTCAGCTTCCCATCCTACCAATAAATCCAAGCACACATCTTAATAGCTGGAAGGGTTAATGAGATAAGAAAATTAGTTTAAAAAATAACTGAATCATAAGATCATTATGATAAATTTAAAATATTCAATAAATTTGAAAAATATCGAAAAATCTTGGGTATTGTTGGGGTAGCCAACAATCAGCCAATTTGAGATTACAAGTCTGAGGTGAATGTCTATGCCAGCTAGGACTTCAACACAGGAAGAATTGTGAAGATATTTTAATACAATACTAATGAAAGGAAAGCCTGAACTTAATCCTTTGACATAATTACCAGTGCAGGTGCATACAAGAATCGAGTACTTAACTCAGCTCGTCAGTTAAATCACGAAAAGAAACAACAATCCAAATATAAAATCAACAAACACCATAAATCGCTTCATTTACTCCTTTTTTCTTTAATATGGAGAAAACAATTTTCCATTATTTGATTATATTGGCAGAGCAACACTACTGTATGTAAGAGAAATTTCAATTAAAAAACATTTTAATGCATTGCTCAAATATAAAACTGATGAAACAAGTCAGTATTTCATTTTACAGGCCGTACACAAAATCACTAAGCACATATGGCAAATAGTTCAGGCTGCTTAGTAGAGTAGTAAAATTTTCTACCAAAGTTCCATAAAACAAGATGAATAAAAATGAACCTTGCTGAGGCGGTTGTATATAGTAATAGCTTTCTTGGCCATCTCATGACAAATTTTGTAGCGCTCGAGCTTTTGCCCTTCCAAGGATATTACCCCGCCCTCACATTTTTCGCCAGGGTGAGTAAAGTACTACAACATCACATTATCAATATCATTCCACATGTGAATTGTGAGCAATTGTCCAAGTAAACTAACTAATTCACCACATAATCTTGTGTGCACCGAATGTACTATAAATTATCACTATGGTTCCATATATAAATGAATAAATGTCCAACAAAACTAACTAATTCACCACATAATCTTGTGTGCATCGAATGTACTATAAATTATCAATATGATTCCATAAATGAATAAATGTCCAACAAAAGTAACTAATTCACCACATAATCTTGCGTGCACCGGATGTACTATAAAATATCACTATGATTCCAAACATGAATAAATGTCCAACAAAACTAACTAATTCACCACATAATCTTGTGTGCACCAAATATACTATAAATTATCACTACGATTCCATAGATGAATAAATGTCCAACAAACCTAACTAAGGCTCTATTCTTTTGGACTGAATTGAACTCAATTTGTCTGAACAAAACTAAATGAAAACTGTGAGAGGAAACTAATTGAACTGAATTGAATTTGTCTGAACTAAATTGAATTTTCATTAATTCAGTATTTCAGTCCAAAAGAACAGAGCCTAATTCACCACATCATCTTGTGTGCACCAAATGTACTACCTCCTCCGTTCTGAAATTAGTGAAACCATTCTCTTATATGTTACAACTTTTTTAAAAAGTAGTGTTTCACTTATTCAGAACGGATGAAGTATAATTTATTATAAAACGCGTCTAAAGTTATCCAATAATACTAAAAGTTACCCCGGCAAACCTTAAGGTTACATTTTCTTCGGCAATCGAAACAGAAGTCGACGAGAGTGTTGTATCGACTATCGTTTTTTTTCTTCAATTTGGGACCGTCAAATACCACCAAGCAAGCATCTGAAATGTCGAATTCTTCAAGCATGCTCGAGAATGATGGAGGTTGTTTGATCATTTGTAAAATCATATCATCAAAATTCATACTTCCAGCGTTATCATCATCATCATCCGATATTTCCATATCGGATAAACTATCTTCCGTTTCTGTATCGGACGACATATCATCTTCCGTTTCTACATCGGACGTATCATCTTCCGCATTCATTCTACCGTAGAAATACAAAGAGTTTCTATGAAACCCTAACTTTGGGATAGAATCATATATACATTAAAACAACAAGCTAGAAAATGAATTGAGTAAATCTGAAACCCTAACTTTGCCAGAAAAATGAATTGAGTAAGATTACCTGAAAATTTATGAGAGATTAGGAGCTACACTACAAGAAAAATCGAGGAGTCTTCGGTTGCATGCAGAGAACAAAGGTTGTTGTCTTGTTGAATTATGATAGTGAAGAAAGATGTGATGGAAACATTTGTAAACGTCCAAGTCTAAGGGTGATAATGAGCTCGATCTGTTCGCGAATAGTTCGGGATCGGCTCGGTCAGAGCTCAGCTCGTGGTAACTCGATTTAGATTTGGGCTCGGCTCGAGACCTTTACGAGCTGAGCCGAACTAGGCCAAGCTCGATAGTTCGGCTCGAAAGCTTGTGAACAGGCTCGATTATTATTTTATATAAAGAAATTATTATAATTTAAAGCAATTTAAATGTTATTATAGACTAAAACACTTTAAAAAGTTATTATACAATACGTATTCTTTTATACAAATTTTTACATTGAACAATTCATGTCTTTCTTTTTGTATCCTTTAGATCTAGTTTGTCGATTTTTTATATATATTTGTAAATAATTCATTTGGTTAGCATGTAAAAAATGAAATAAAATAGGTTTATTCATGTTATTTTTGAATTTAGTCTATTATTCTACATGATCTATCAACAATCTTTTTTAAATTTCGAATATGAATTTTTTGTTTGGTTTAATGTTGTGTTGGTTTATTTTTAGTGTGTCTGAAATCGAGCTCGAGCCTTTAGTGAAGCTCACAAGCTCGAGCCGAGTTTCACTTATCGAGCTCACGAGCCGAGCCGAGCCCAGTACAGTTCAGGTTCAGCTCATGCGATAAGCACTCCTATCCAAGTCATAAGGCAGACAATTAGGTCGGGTCGAGTGTAATTAAATTTCAGACCGAAATTGGTTGTTCGCCAAATTGATTAAGTTATATAGTATGACAAAATTATCTTACTACATCATGTTTTTGTTCCTCTCAATTACTTTAGGGCAGATTCATGTCGGGTTCAGGGGTCCTGTCACGGATCGCCAAACTTAATTTAAGAACATTAGCGGTTATCAGGCATTGCCTAACTAGGCAAAGCAAAAGCCCTATTTGACAGTAGCTTCTAAGGTAGCTGTTAGAGGTTTGACAGTGTGAAAATACTAGTAGAATAAAATTTGCACTGTTCAGCACTATAGTCGTTGACATAGATTTTAGCGGTACAATGAGCGTTTCGCAACCATTATGAACTTTTTTTTTGCATGCATTGAGGTAGCACTCTAAAAAATATTTCAAATTTTACCAAAATTAAGACAAGTTAACCTAAACTTAAATTCAACAAGTTTTTTTTTTTTTTTTGTAACTTTGAACATACTAGAAGTAAGAACTTGCTAGTTGTGTTTCTTCTTGTCACTTGAATATTTCCGCACGAGGTATATTTAGCCTGCCGTTTTTGGTCTTGAGTTAGCCTCTTTATAAGAGGGTGTTAAGAAAAAACTCTCCAAAAAATTTTCTTTTTTTTCTAATCTTCTGGGCATTGTTCGAGGTGTATTTACGCTACGGCTTTCAAATATGTTAATTAGTATAGTTCTACCAGTTTTAGTTTGTACAAAGAGCCAATCTTTTCTGGCTTCACTGGTTTTGCAATAGTGATGCAGCCTACTTGCTTTTTGCATATTGTTGAGCTGTCTTGTGATGTAAAGAGCTTAACACATCGTATTTTATTGAGCTAGTGTCTAATATCCAGTGCAATGTGCCAATGTCTAACAACCATACATACACTAGTAATATGCATAATCACCAATTAAACATGAATCACAAGCAAATTGAAATAATAATTAATGCGTAAATACTTAAGTCAATAATAATATACAAACTAATTTACCATACTAAAAATAAGAATCTAATAAAACAGCAAAGTAGATTGAAAGAATGGTAATTTGGAACAATAAGTAAAAGAATAACTTATAAATTATGTGCCCAAGAACACCGTACAAAACTCGGCTTCAACCCCGCGAATTGTTGTTACTCTTGTGCTTTATTACTACACTAATCCAGAATTTCTCCTTCCTTATTGAACCTCCTTCATAATATCAACAATCAAACTATGAGGAATCTCAGGGATATCCTTAGCAACTTCACAAACATCTTTAAGAAACTGATTACACAAACTTTGATGATGGTTATAATGATGATCAACATTAACATAAATCCCAGTAACTTCCTTCATAACTTGAATAATAGCATTCTTAGACTTAAGCTCATCATTTAAACTCATCACTTGAACTCTCAAGACACTTACCATATGCTCAAGTTCATCCATGTATTGTTGCTTCCTCATTCGTGATCGACGAGCCGATTCTCTATTAGCTATAATTCTCTTCTGTTTCGCCTCCTCCTCCTTCTGCTGCTGCTCCATTGTAATCTATCTAAAAATGATTGAATTTCAATATGAAAATTATACTACAGGGGAATTATTTAGTACAAAATATGTACTTCCTCCATTTCATTATTCTCGCTACACTTTCCATTGTGGGAAGTTTCACATTACTTGCTACACTTCCTTTTTGGGCAATAAACTCTCTCTATCTCTCTCCTCTCACATGGGTCTCTTTTCTTTTTACTCTCTACTTCTCTCTT
This sequence comes from Beta lomatogona, assembly GCA_947646795.1. Lineage (NCBI taxonomy): Eukaryota > Viridiplantae > Streptophyta > Magnoliopsida > Caryophyllales > Amaranthaceae > Beta > Beta lomatogona. The sequence goes on along the minus strand of CANSNZ010000319.1, from coordinate 644,955 downwards.
CTCTAAAAATTACCTAGGAGCCCGTGAATTGAGAAGTGTAGCAAGTAAAATGAAACGGATGAAGTAAAAGATATGAAGAATATTGGAAATATAATGGAGAGTTTTACAAGCATTAAAAACAGAGGGGAAGGATGAAAAATGTAAGTTTATGTTGTTTAAATGGATGTTGCAAAGGTTTTTGGATATGATTATGCCAAATAAGAAAACGGGAAGTTTTTAATTTTTGGATAGAAATTGGATAAAGATTTCCTTTTCTTTGTTTTTCTATTATAGGGTAGGGATAAATTTGTAGATTGAGTTTCCTGTTTTTAGTGTTTTTGAAGTTTATGAAAAATATTTAATCTGTTCCAATATGTTGTCCAGATTCTTAAAAGGTTGATGGAGATAATTGAACAGATTTGGGTACAAATTGTGGTATCTTCCTAAATGTTAAGGTTTAGTTGGACTTTCTATTAAATGCCCGTTTGTAACCCTAAAAGACAAAGAGCTTATACTAATGAGGTTTTGGCCCATAAAATGAGATTGAAGGATTGTATGCATTGAAGCTTTGTTCGAATTTTTTGTATTTGAGCTAACCCTTATTCGAAATAACTAAACGCTTATAAGAACTTATTTAAGTTGTTTGGACTTGTATATCCCTTATCTAAACTTAGACTTAATAAAAAATTGCGGTAAAAAATAGAAAAGCCTAACTTTTTGCAAATTCTTAGGTATTCCCGGGAATCCTGTGTTTCCTTTTACGCAAAAAGAAGCATGTACTATGAAGATGATCTTTTATGTGATAGAAAACATGTGTAATCCAAGAACATAATGGACGAGCTTACAAGTTTTGGTTTTCAACCCTAGTTCGCCTTTGCACCTCATATAGAAAGCACAACAATAAAATGAGCAAAAAGAACATCTAAAATTATCACTTGGGCTTGACAAAAAATATGCACGTACATAAAACTACAGCTTTTCAGTTATGCAAGCATAAAGTAAATACTCAAGACTCAAAAGCATCAAAAGAAGTATTTATACTAATAGCAACAAAGGTACACTAGGAGATTCAAGTCTTGTTTAACGACTTCAACTACTTGCTCCTTCACATCAAAAACTCAGTTAGTTAATGTCATGTCTACAAGGAAGCAAATCACGCTGCAAACCAAATACTCACATCAACCATGTCATGCAGCTTACCAAGAGACCTGTAACTAGATGCTAATTTTCTTATTATATTAACTTAGATGAACTAGAATTCATCCTTGAGAAAAGACTATCCTAATTTTCCGTTTGCTTTTCTTTGAAAAAAATAAAGAGACACTAAGATATTAAAAAAAAAAAAAAACACCTCTAACTTGTTTCCACATACTCAACCAAAAAAAGGGCATCAATAGAGAATATCCTCCCAATCCCTTAGATTACTTTAAACTTATTACAGAGCAATCCATTAAAAATAAAGCTCTTACACCTGACAATGTTATAATAGCTCCTTTTTTCTTCTTTTATTTACACTTCTACTAGTACTATTTCGTAATATATTCTAATTCCCCCACAACATAACCTTTTTGTTGTGAAAAGCGAAAACCCACGTCGCCCTTTTTATCACCACACTCCTAAAAGACCCATGATGATTGATGAGGCCATGAAGCCATCAAGGAATACACTTTCACAGAACTCACAAGTCACAATTAGAAGGTAAAGCTAAATAGAAAAATACAAGAACAAGACACAAGATAAAGAAAAAGTATCTACAGAATGTCTTCTTAACCATGAAGTCTTCTTAGAGCCTGTTCTCTTCGGCATAAAACTACTGAACTGACTGAATTAAATTATAACTAATTAATAGTAATGATTATTATTTAGGAACGGAACTGAACCGAACCGAACTGCATTGAACTGAAAATAAGCTGGAGAGAACAAGCCCCTATCCCATAAGTTGAAAACAAGCATCTACTCTCAAGCAAAACCAGCAAAGCCTCAAAACCATCTGCTCTAAGTAAGCAGAAAACATACTAAGCTCGAATCAGATCCTAGATGACTCGTTTGGTAGGCGATAATGAATAGTGCTAATAATATCTCTCTTCTTAAATAAACTACTCCCTCCGTCCCAAAATACAGTTCCCATTTCCATTTCGGGTATCCCAAAATATAGTTCCCATTTCCATTTCGGGTGTCCCAAAATATAGTTCCCATTTTCATATTTAGCTCCACATTTTTCCGTAATTTGTCTAGAAAAACTGTGTCCCATCATTTATTTGCTTCTTGAATTTTGTTTTTTTGCTTTGTTTATTCAACCCAAGTGTTACAATTAATGTTTTTCACCAATTATTCTCCATTCTCTCTCCTAAAATCATTTTTTCCCATACAACATTTATTTAAATAAACAAAAAATATTTACTATCCCTCTTAAATTCTACTTGCATAAATTACCGTAAAAAAAGGGAAATGTGAACTATATTTTGGGACGGAGGGAGCACTAGTGAAGAAAATTTTCACCAAAATCCATGATAATGCTTGTCAAACCTAGCGTTTGGTAGGCGATAATGAATAGTGCTAATAATATCTCTCTTCTTAAATAAACTACTAGTGAAGAAAATTTTCACCAAAATCCATGATAATGCTTGTCAAACCTAGCGTTTGGTAGACGATAATGAATAGTGCTAATAATATCTCTCTTCTTAAATAAACTACTAGTGAAGAAAATTTTCACCAAAATCCATGATAATGCTCGTCAAACCTAGCGTTTGGTAGGCGATAATGAATAGTGCTAATAATATCTCTCTTCTTAAATAAACTACTAGTGAAGAAAATTTTCACCAAAATCCATGATAATGCTTGTCAAACCTAGCATTTTTCTTTCATTGCGATCCATTATAATTTTGAAGATAGTATTGAGTGGTAACGAAAATTTGTGAAGAAAACACATGTTTGGAGATAAATCAAATTAGCACGAGACTTTCTTTACAAAAATACATATAAATTCATAAGCTTCTCAAACGTGCCGAATTCGAGCATAGACCATGTTACATCCTCAATTGAAATGGAATGAACTTTTTCATTGATGGGAGAATGGAATGAACATAACCTTCCTGAAACTGATTTTTCCTAGTCAAAACTAGATTCCTACTTCAGAATTGCTACATTTGTTAAAGAAATCCAAAAAATATAAACTACAATTAACTATTAATACATTAAAACTTAAAAGACACAAACATCTTGCAAATATAATTCCCCATAACATATCAAATTACCAAATTTAACATACAAGAAAGGCAAATGTATTACATGGGTAACATTATTATTCCAACACAAACACCCTAATGCCAATAGATTGGAATCAAAAAACAAAAAAAGACATCAAACCCATTGTAATTCAATTACAACAAAACCTAAAAAACACACTAACAAAGACTCAACATCATCTTCAACAGCAAAAACACAGACAATTCATCCATTATATAACAGCAACAATCCTCTTCACCATACCATTGTGCAACATTTGACACCAATGATCTTTACCAAACATTCAAGATGATACCTTTCATCATCAAAAAAGCAGGTCAATCAATCCATTAATCACTTCCACCATTCACCATTAATCTTCAGCATTGAAATACATTCGGAATCGCCTGAACAGGGCAAGGAAGCTGCCATGGCTCAAGCAAATTATCAGGGATTTCAGGGATATCCATAGCAAACCCACTAGCATCCTGCATAAACTGAAGCACAGAATTTAGAGACCTCAATCTATCAGTTAACTCAATAACCTGAGCTCTTAACACATTGTTTTCGGATTCGACACCGATATATAACTGTGAAACAACATCAGTTTTCTGAGATAACCCAGAATTCTGTGATTTCAATTCATTCACTTCTTTCAACATCTCATCCATGTGCTGCTGCTTCTTCATTCTCGACCTACGCGCCGATTCACGGTTAGAAATCATCCGCTTTCGCTTCCTTTCATCCATATTTGCATACTTCGGGTCAGAATCCGACCCGGAACTCAACTGCTGCGGTTGCTGCATTGTAATCAGAGATTTTCTCTCTCCTACAGCCGGAATTTAATTACTTTCTTCGCAAAATCTAGGGTTTTTTTTCCTTTTTTTTTGGGGGGAGGGGGTTGAATATCGGAAATTAGGGTTAGGGTTTGATTGAAATTGAAATTTAATCTAGGATATCCTAAATCTATGAAACTTCAAACGATTAATTCATGAGAAAACGTAAAACCAGTAGAGAAAAACAACGGAAAATGAGTGGAGAATTCGAATCCTCCGCATCTGGATTTGGAAGCTCATATAGGCTTTATATACATTGAAATTGAATTTCAATTCATATACATATATGAATGAAACCCTAGATCTGAAATTGACGAAACTACAATCAAATTGAAAAGGGGATTTTGGGGGAATTGAATCGAAATCTGAGAAATCGAAGAGAAATTTAGAAAGACAAGAATTGAAGACTTATCTGGAAGAAGAAGATGAATAACGCAATAATACGCGAAAGCAAAAGAGGGAAGAAGGAAGGTTTTTCAATTGGAAAACCAGGTCTTTTATAGAAAATTAGGGCTTTCTTTGTCTCTCTGTTTTCTGACTTTTCTTGGAAGCTGCTGCTTTTTTTTTTCAATTTATTATTGCTAGATAGAGGACAGCAAGAAATGGAATGTATTATTATTGAAATGAATTATTGATTTGCCCTCTTACACACTCCCACCGTTTTTTTAGATGTAACATGTTGATTTTGGGAAATATTCCAGTACACTTTGACCATAATTGTTATTTATACATAAGAAAAAAAATATAGTCATGTGGGATCTTGTTTGATTCGTCACGGTATACACTTTCCAAATATATGTTTTTTTATAATTTTTAACTTTTATACGGTTAGAGATATTATCGGTCAAAGTTGTGTCTCGACAAATGTGAAAAGTCAATGTTACATCTAAAAAAACGGGGGGAGTATTGTTTTTTTCAAGAACTAATGTTATTTGCTTAGGGTAACTATGTCGGTGTCTCTTCATTATGGAGAATAATTAGGTGAATAGCCATTTTCTTTTGGAAGAAAAGGATAGTTTTATATTAAAAATAGAAAATATAAGATGGAGATTGTGTCATATATTTAACAATGGTCAATGTGCTTTGATGTACACTCATAAATTTGAAGCATATAGGAGTAGTATTTACTGTATAATTGGATAATAATTACATAGTTGGTGGTTGGTGCAAAATAAATCTTAATTTTATGAGACTTTTATGGTACACAATGGACTTGTAAGGCTTCTATTCTAACGTGGTAGGGAAAAATTTGCGAAGGAATTGGGATAAGTAGACTGTAACTCGTTGTACCACTTAATCAACAAAACTTCTCATAACAGTTAGATAAGATATATTTCATATGTTTTTTTTACTTGCAACCGTTTGACTTTCACGCTTGTCAATGCATAACTTCACCTATTAATATCTTTAATTACTGATAATTAAAAATTATATAAAGTAGATATTTGAAAAATATAAATTGACCTCAAAGTCACAAGGTGAGTCCCCCACCACCTCCACCAAGCAAGTTTCGTTAGTTCAAATAGAGTAAATGTGAGAGTAAAGTTATTAGGCTTTCAATTTCCATGATCTAATATACAGGACCCGTTCTTTTGGACTGAGAGAATTTGAACTGAACTGAAAATAAGTCCAAAAAGGTCACAATTAGTTTAGAAGGACACCCAAAAAGAAAATTGGGACAAGTTTCAAGAAATGGGGAATATGCTTGTGGAATTTTATTTTTGTAAGATTTGACTATTATGCATTGTTGTCGTAACATTATTATTTTTTTTATATAGAAGAGGATTGAGTCTAATATCTTTATTCTTATATTTTGATTGTAATGAAGTTGGGTTTCTTTGATTGGTCAAATCAAATGACTCTTTTAATTGGGGATAGTGGATCTGTTTTATATGATTTTATATTGGTCTTGTTTTTATAAAGGTAGAGCACATTGGGTGGAGGTGTTAGGTGGGAATTGAGAAATCTCTTGCAAAGAGGGAAAAAAAAAAAAAAAAACAAATAACCGGCAATTCTTGCAAGTTTTGGCTGGCATATGTAGTACTACACTACTACTACCTTCATCCCATATTAGTTGCTACATTTTGACCATTGACACTATTCACATCATAACTTTGACTGTCTTTTAGTTTATATACATAAGAAAAAACATAGTCATGTGAGATCTTGTTTGATTCATTCCAATTTGTGTTTTCCAAATATATAATTTTTATAATTTTTTCATATATGTAACTTAAGATATTAGCGTTTAAAGTTGCATCTCGTAAACTTTAAAAAAACAAATGTAGCAACTAAATTAGAACGGAGGGAGTAGCAATGTGGGCAAAAAATGTGGGCAAACATGTTGCATGACGCGAGCTTAGCGTATGGAAATGCACTGATATAGCCATATAATATAAGCATTATATAGCCGTCCTTCTCAAGCAAGGTTTCTTGCTTCTACAATATTTCAATATGTTGTCTTTTGAGAGTATGTTTTTAACAAATTGCCTCTTAATTTGGACTAAGTTTTACTTTTCTTGATAAGGATATCAGTCTTATTACTTTTTTTTTTACTTCCTTGTCCTTTTTCCTTACTACATTTTTCATAAATAAATGTGTATTTGACGGCTATATTTTTTGTTTGGTAAAAAAAAATAGTTTATAATAAAGGAAAATTTGACATGAATAATCCCAATTTTCACCCTGCTAAAAGTAATTACAACTTTGAATTATTTTAGAATAATTCTAACTTTAGGGGGCACCTTCTAAAAATAATCCAAACTATTAATTTTCTAAATATTATAGACCTAAAATGGATTAGTGTAGGCAAGAAAAAGGATAGTTTGGCTTATTTTGAGAAGGTCCCCTCAAAAGTAAATCCAAAGTTGAGATTATTTTCAGAAGACGAGTGAAAGTTGGGATTATTCATGTCAATTTTTCCTATAATAAAAGTACTAATAATCCATTTCATTTTTGGTTCATTTTTGGTTCCTATTCTCAAATATTTGTCATCTTTCTATAAAGTTACACTGAGTGCTGATCCACAACACTTTTTCTTCTCTTATAAACACTTGTCCCCACAATAATATAGCAAATAAAGAAACATAGTGCGTATAATTTATTTCTATTTGTGTTTGTATAGAAGAGTCATAGCAAAGCTTTCATGTTGCTCCCAGAAGCACTTAGAATTATGTGCTCTTTCTCACTTTTTTTCGCATATTATTCATCTTGCTCATTTAAGTAAATTATATAAAAAAGGCGGAAAAAAAACGTGCTTAGCGACACATAGTTGTAACTACTCTTATAAACACCTAAGATTTGCAAGTCACAAGCAGCTGTAGTATATATATATTTTTAAAGCGGTTGTAGTATATATATAATTGTATGTTTGGATCAATACCGTAATACTTTATCAACTTAAATTTAATTGATCTTACTTAAGGCTATAGACTTCATAAGCGTTTCTTTTATTATAAGAATAGTGTCTTGTTGGACCAGATTTTCACAAGGATCAACCTGTTCTAGTTGCATAAGCAAGGTCCAAAGATCCCTTCGTAGTGGGTTGCAGACCAGGGGGTAAGGGAAATCTCCTACCTCCAAAGTTGTAAGTTGGACCTTGCTTATGCAACTGGAACAGGCATGCATGGAGTTGTAAGTTGTAAGTTGTAAGTTATGCATACTAATTTTCACCACAATAACAAGCATGCATGGAGTCAGAATTGTTTAGGAAGTGTTGTCACTTACTACCTTGTATATATTCAACTTTGATGATGATTACAACCTCTACATTAATTAGTCGTATTTGTAACACCCATACCCATAAAGAGTCTAGTCTATTGCACTAATGCACATCCAGGGCCAACAAATGTCCTCAATAACCAACACAAGTTCTTCTGGTGCATTTTGTCATGCACACCATGAGAAACTTCCCAGAAGGTCACTCATCCCTAGACTACTCACAGCTAAGCACGCTTAAATGTAGAGTAACTAAGGAAATGAGCTCCCTAAAAGAAAAATGCATCTTGTTGGAATGAGTAGCATGCTAAATCCTTTTGAAGCAATCATGAGGGGTATTACATACACCCCCCACTTGAGGACAGCAACGCCCTCATTGCACCCGAGGACTCCACATATTTGGTATACGACCTGTGGGTCGCCTCGACCAAGAAACTAATCACATATTCGACACGCAGCCGGTGACATACCCCAGAATCCTTCTCCACTAGGCGACTAACCTTGGATTAATTATCCACACGATCAACACACGGTCGTAGGGTTGCTCTGATACCATTTGTAACACCCCGACCCATATAGAGTTGAGTCTAGTGTCACCAATGCGCACCTAGGGCCAACAACTGAGAAACTTCCCAAGAGGTCACCCATCCCTAGATTACTCCCAGCCAAGCACGCTTAACTGTAGGATAACTAAGGAAATGAGATCCCTAAAAGAAAGACGCATCTTATTGGAATGAGTAGCGTGCTAAATTCTTTTAAAGCAATATTGAGGGGTATTACAGTATTACTCCATGCAGACGAATTGAATCATCATTTGAATGAAGTACAAACGTGTTCATATTCCCAAATAAAATAAAGAGCACAATGAAATCCTAATTCCTAACTCTATCATCGTCCAATCCCAACCCCTATTCGAAGCAAACTATTAATGAGTAATGACAAACACATAGTACTTCCTTTATTATTTTTTTTGCAACATTTTCCATATAAGAAGCTTTAAATATTTGCAACATTGACATTTCTAGTAACATTTATATTTTTCTATCTCGTAAAACATAAGGTCCACCCACTCTATATTTGTATATCTATCTCCTAAATTCTTGTGTCATGCTCCAAATGCTAAAAAAAAAAGAAGAAGTATACATATAAAAACTCAACATTGTAAGTTGATCGCTTAAATCCAAATAGACAAATTGAGAGAATATGAGATGTGAAGATAGATTAACAAAATTGTTGCAAGTGTAATGCCAAACTGGCTATCTACTTGATTCATCAACTACCCCTGAAGGCGTTAACTAACTAGGGTCCATGTCGTATCAAACGAATGACATATACTTGATTTCTCGACGTAGATGCTATATAATGGGTTCTCTCTCATCTTTCAAAGACTACGAATGTAATAGGAACCGTCATGTACAAAAGGATCTCATGAACAAATTAAACTATGAGGCCTAACCAATTTATTAGCCCAATTTAAACCCAACCCATATCACTTACTAACGTCACAACTCACAACTCACAAACAACAATTTTCATTTCTCTCTCCTCTTTTACCAGATCAAAAACCTGAAATTATCAGTTACAAAAAAAACTCTTGCTCAATTTAGCTTCTAAGTTTCCCAGTATTCATCACACTCAACCTTCAAATTCATCATCCAAAATTGAAGAAAAATCTCTACATTTTTCCAGAATTACTTAATCAAATTCGAAATTCGATCTCCATAAATTCAAATTAATTGTACAAAAATGGCGGCAGATGATGCGCCATTGGACGATAAAGCGAAGAGAATGAGAGATCTGTTATCTAGCTATTATTCAACGGATCAAAGTTCGGTAACTAATTCAAATGCAGTTTCTTCAAAGTATGCTACACTTGATACCATTAATTCACCTTCGTTTGATCCTGACCACTATATGAATCTCTTGGTACTTTCTCTTTCCTCTTTTTTTTTATTCTTTGTTTTACGTTTTTTATGTTTAATTTGTTTGATTCAGCTGATTTTTTTGATGGAATTCTGTATGATTTGCATGTATTTTTCGAGTTACTGGATGCAATTTGAGTTGATGATGCAAATGATTTTATTGTATTTATTCTATTTGTTAGTGATTCAATTTTAGAAATTATTAGAAATTGCTGATTAAAGGGTTGAAGATTTGGAATTGGTTTGGGGTATTTCAGCTGGCACTGGGAAGAGAGCTGAGTTTTCTAGTTTATTGTAAATGGGAGTTAGATGTATGGTGGCTTTTATGGGGGGAGAATAGAAGAAGGAATTTGGATGAGATGTAGGCTGTTAAGTGATCATCGATCGCTTCACTCGTGGGAGATTTGTGGTATTAGTTTTGATCACATTTTGGGAGAGTTGCATATAAATCTGGTAGGGGCATATTGTTGTTATTTGGGTCGTTCTTATGTATTAAGGCATATGCTTTGATAGGGGGTAATGCATTTAAGGGGTAATAGAAGAAAACGATGAGAGAATGAAGGTCGATGGGGGAGGTAGTTGATGGGGTGAGGCAAGGATTGTGTATGGAGGAGAGCAATTTTACCCTCATTCCCCCTCCTCCCCCCAAAAAAAAAAGAAAAAGAGAGGGTAATAATCTAATAATTCCCCTTTGCATGGTATCTTTTATCACCACCTAAATTTATTTACGAGTTCTTCATTTAGTTCACACTACCTCATTAATGCATTATCCTCTATCCAAGCATGATAGGAGTAATAAGAAGAGGCTCTTAGTTTGCCTGCTTCTTCTACGAGAGAAATCTGATACTTGAATGTTTGGTCCCTTTTTAACTTATAGGGCCATAGGCATCATGTGGATAGATAATTAGATTCGATGAGGAGGGGTTTCTTCCATTTACGTATGGGCATTATGCCCTTGGACAATAAGGCCTTGTGAAAGGAAGGGGACTAGGGGGACTGAGACAGGAAACGGAGACAGTGAGAAAAAGAGGGAGAGGTCTTGTAATTTGTAAAGATGCGGAGAAGTTGCTGTGGCATGTCGTTTTGTTAATGAAAAACCCTGCCTCAGGGTTCTTGGTGTTTTCTTGTTGCCACAAATCAGTGTGTATTATGATGTTGGTGAGGAAAGAGTGATAAGGACATAAGGTGCATCCTATTCATTGACTTTGCTATTGACCTCTGACACAAGCAATGAATTGCTTAACAAAGTTCTAGCCTTTGTAGCCTTAGATAAGAATGAGATGCTCCGGAATGAATCTTGCATCAAGTTCGCGAATCCCTCATTCATTTGGATATGGAGCTAAGAAGACATTTTGAGTACTATATTCTCAAAGTACATCTGAAGGGAATTTGGAGGGAAGCCTCATGAGCATGTCCTGTAGAGACACAAGATATTCTTATCTTTCGTGTAAACTTGTTACTAGATGCTTCCCTTGATTGCTGAATGCTGAAGGTTCTGTCATTACTGTAAACGAACCAACCACCATGCGAGCCAAAGTTTATCTTGGTTTATTATTGTCATTATACTCTTTCTGTTGGAAATCACAGAGTTATCTACGTAGTTTGTCTTTTAGGTGTAACTTATATCACCATCACATTAATCAGCTTAACTAATGTCAGCCTTCTTTTCACTCATTTTTCTTTCGATGCTTATGGTTAGAAGAAATAGCTTTGCTCTTATGGAATATTTTCCCAAAGTTGCTGTAACCAGGATATGTACGTTTTTTTAAATCTAATAGTTTCTACTTATTCTTGTTGACTTTCTCTAAATGCCATTCACAGGTGCAAAAGTCCAACTTAGAGACGCTACTTCAACGACATGTCGAAATGGCAGCTGAGATAAAAAATCTGGACACTGATTTGCAAATGTTAGTATATGAGAACTACAACAAGTTTATTAGTGCCACAGAGACAATAAAAAGGCAAGTTGTGCTATCATAAGCAATATGATCATCTGGATGTTAAGTGCTGGCTGCTAGGGCCTAGGGGTTTGATAATTGATTGTATTTTGATGTGTACTAAACTTCATAAATCCTTGTGTCGTTGTTTCACATGTTGCCTCTGTCTTGTATTTTCTGCTATTCTGTTTGAATTTTTTTGTCCTGTGTTCTGGTGACCTCTGCTATCAGGCTATGCAAGTGCTTGTGCTTGCACGCATATAGGTCGTGCATCCCAATTTTCTCGATATAGACTTGGCTACGATAGTGTTCTTTGGCTATGCTTGTGGTTCATAATTTCTTGTTTACATTGTAATTGTTTATAGATTTGTATTAGTTGAGGTCTCAACTCCCATTTTGTGACCTATCTTGTGTCCCAACTCCTTAAGTTTCTGACACATAAAAAATTGGTGATGTGTCAGAATTATGGGTTGGGACACAAGATCAGACATGGAATGGGACACAGGATCTTAATGAACTTGTAAAGTTTTCTATGGCTATACTTGTGGTTTGTAATACCTTGTTTACAAAGTATTTGTTTTATGTTTTTTACACTGAGTTTTTTTATTTTTGTTTTTTTTAATAATCCTATAGGATGAATAGCAATATTGTGGGCATGGAAACAAATATGGAACAACTGCTTGAGAAGGTAATTAACTAGTTTTGATTGACCAAAATTGAGGGCATTTGTTCAGTAATCTTTTATCAATGTAAATAATTATCTCTTTATTTGTTTTCCAACTTGATCATGTTGCAGATATTATCCGTGCAATCTAGGAGTGATGGGGTCAACACTTCACTTTTTGAGAAAAGGGAACATATAGAAAAGCTGCACCGCACTCGAAATCTTCTACGCAAAATCCAGGTATTTAAGTGGGCGACTCACCTATTTATATTGTGCCAATGAGAGTTTATGGTTAATCTTGCCTGGATTTTCCTCTTCTTTTGATATTTGGAAGAACAAAGCTCCGCTCAGAATTTTGTTCTCAATTATATCTTGTGCTTGGGCGGTCAAAGTGAAGAACCTAATCGAGCTTCTTAAGAGAAGGGACTTTCGCTCAAAAAAAAGAAAAAGAAAAAGAAAAAAGAGAAGGAACTTTTCATCGTCTAGTCATAGCAGTTTGTGCCTTAAGGAATAAGTGTCTGTTAAATCTCCCCTTCTGTCTTCGGGATCTTTTGTGCTTTCACTCTGGCACTTATCATTAGCCTTGTAGGCTTGTATGATATGAGCTCATCGATCCTTGTTGTGTAATAGATTCTCTTGTTGTTTGGAAAGAAGGATAAACAAAGGTTGTTTTACAGAGTTTCCAAGATGGTTCCATTGGCACTTTGATGTTGCTTTTGGAAAGAGAGTATTCAATGGATTTTTGAGGGTATACCCTCGCCAAAGTTTCAAGACTCGAGTTCCAATTCTGGAGGCTTTTGTATGGCTGGAGTCAAATTTTAGCTTGTGAGGGTTGCTAGACTTCTTATATCGTATTTTTATTGCACTACAATAGCTTATGGGCATGGGTCCTTTTGTTCTTAGCCCTTACTCTGCACATGGAAAGCATCGTCTTTATAATCCTTTATTACTCACTTATTTTAAAATGATTTATGGTTACAGTCTTCCCATATCTACCTTGGTTGGTGATGGTTTGATTTTATGTCATGTTATAGGAGGTCCATAGAGGAATCCAATTGTCCTAACTTTAGTAGTTGGAGTAGGGATTATATTTGTATATCTCTCCCTTTTGTGCCTACCTGGCTACCTCTAGTTGTATGCTAGAGACTAGAAGTCACCTTTGTGTGAGTGTGATTAAGCACTCTGCGTATATTATGTAATAGAGCTACAAGGTACTAATTTCTCATAAATTCTGAATTTCTAGACATCTATGAATGTAAATGAATTGTATATGTATATTTTTTTATCATTACTATTGTTGCTAATCATTGATTATTGTGTCAGTTCTCTATACATATTGTTGTATGTTGGTTTCACAAATTCGTAGTTTTAGCAAAGTTGGCTGATTTTTGACATGTTTGAAATAGAACAGTTCATATATGATTTACCTGAAAGGCTCGGGAAGTGCATTAAATCCGAAGCTTATACTGATGCAGTCAAGTTCTACACTGGAGCAATGCCTATCTTCAAGGTTTTCCCTCAGCACTGAACACTTTAGGTCTAAAAAATCTATGTGATATTTGTGATTCTTGTTTACAAGTGAAGCTGAATTCCTTAAATTTATCATTATTTCCTTTTTGCATCAGGCATATGGAGACTCATCATTCCAAGATTGTAAGAAAGCATCTGAAGAGGCAGTGAGCATCATAGTTAAGAATCTACAGGTAAGTGAGTCCATTCTGACTCTCTGAGTAAGATCTTTTTAGTGTACAGGCGTTGGGGGGACCTAACTCACGAGTTCTGATAGGATGGAGGTAAAGCTGGTTGATCCTATAGGAAGGTAATTTAAGCCGTTACTTGGTTTATTCAAAGAAGAAAATTTGATTGAATTTAGAGAATCTGAAATCAGGATCAGTTGAAGCCCGTAGTGTGGAGAAAATTTTCCTCAATTGGAACTGTTGATTTGTAGTACCCAGTACTCATTAATTTCCGCCCCCGTTTCTCTACAGAGGGTAGCTTGTCCTTTTGTTGCACCTTTTCGTTTCATTTGTTTTCTACATTAATATTTTTTCTTATAAAAAAAGAGAAGGAGAACTAGGATTTTTCTTACTGTTTAAGTCTGCTGCTATTGATGCTCTGCTTATGCTGTGTTAATCTATGCGGAAAGTAGCATTTCAGGCAGGAGGTTGTGATTTGTGATTATCTGTTGGTGGCTGACATGTTTTTGAAATATTATTATCAGTGAGAGGGTGGGCATATACGCATGCTTCTAGTGCTACCTTGTTTGCTTAATCCCCCTGCTTCCCAAAAGAGAGCCGACTTGGACTAAAAAGAAGGGGGTGAAAATAAGAAAAAGGCGCAACTGCTCATTATATAGTTATTACATGTATTATTGGCCATCCTTGACATAGAACAGATGAGGACTTCAGAATTTTATGCTCTTTCTTCCTCAGGGAAAGCTGTTTTCAGATTCGGAATCCATCCAAGTTAGAGCTGAGGCTGTAATGCTTCTCAAGCAGCTAGATTTCCCGGTGTGTCCTTCAATTCTTTTCCTATATCAGCTACAATACATGTTGACATATCTAGAATTCAAATATGTGCAGAATGGTTTATTACACTTAATTGAATAGTCTGTTTGAATATTTGACTATTTGTTGACAGGTGGACAACCTAAAAGACCAATTATTTGAAAAGTTGGAGCAATCTCTTGGTGACGTGCAACTCCACCTTGATGGAAAAATTGGTTTTTCTGCAAAATCAGATGATTCTGCAAAACAAGAATCACCTGATCACATCCCTGCTGCTCATGAGGTAAGCAGTGAGTTTTCTTCCATAGAACGAACATTTTGGACTGA
The DNA here is from genome assembly GCA_947646795.1 of Beta lomatogona. Taxonomy (NCBI): domain Eukaryota; kingdom Viridiplantae; phylum Streptophyta; class Magnoliopsida; order Caryophyllales; family Amaranthaceae; genus Beta; species Beta lomatogona. Next base: position 629,841 of record CANSNZ010000319.1, on the reverse strand, counting down.
TCAGAACAACAGTAGTTTGATACTCATCACTCACATATATTGCGTGTGATCTTTTAGTCATGGACCATCATGTCTTCCTAAATTGCTGAGTCCTGTTTTAATGTTTGATAATATAGAGTCCCCTGAGTACACACCTGGGTCATAACACTTACTGTGAATCTGTGATGGCTGATCCCCTTTATTGCTGTGCCCTTTGACTATGATCTTACTTAATCTGGTCAATTGGATGGCTGCATAATTAGTTTTAACTGCTGAACTTGTGAATAAATCAGTTGAATTCTGTTATGGCATATTGTACTCTTTGGTGAATATCTAAGAAAGAGCAGCCATCACCTAAGAGCATGTAACGAAGCCCATTGTGGGTGATTGAAAGATGGGTTCTGCTGGAGAGATATGGCCATTGAAGTCTTTGAATTTTCCAGTACTACTTCCTGGCTCATATTTGAAACTATACTGTGTGACACTGCTTGCTCAACATGTAAGATCATTGTGCGAAGGTTGAAGCATGAGCATAGATGCGGAGATGACCCTTTATTAATTCGCCCCTCTTGAAGGAATCCTGGTGGTTGGTACTTTATATTGTAGCTGCTTTGGATTGACATGCATGCACTTCATTTCTGTCTGTTTGATTCTGGAAAGCTCAATAGTTTATGTTTGGCATTTCCTAATGTCTATATTCGTTCATTTCATTAAATTTGTAGTACTGATCCCCCTTGTGCACATATGCTGCTAAATACATATTTCCTTGTTTTTATGTGTTTCCTTGTTTGCAAAGTATTTCATTGTATGTTTAAAGTTACTTGACCATTCTACTTCCAGGTTTCAACTCGTGAGTTGGTGGAGGCTGTGCGTGCTTACCGAGTTATATTTCCCAATTCAGAGCAGCAACTTATTAGAATCTCTCATGATCTTGTTATCAAGTAATCTGAAGTTTGATTCTCGTTCATTATATTCATTTGATTGCATGTGAAGCTTAATCTCTGTCTGATGATTAATTACTGTGTTGCTGTTACTTCAGACACTTTGGAACCATTGATACACACATAAAGAGTCAAATTTCTTCGGCACAGTTGTTGGACTTGCTCAGTGAGTTCCATTCCTCTTGATTATATCCAAATGTTGATTCTGTTCATGATATCTGGCTGTACTTTTGGAGGACAATTTTTTATTTATACAGATGTTTATGCATTCTGCTTTCTTGATTATTTGTATATCGAAGTAAGGAACCAAAAAATTCATGTGGCCTTACAGGCTTTAGGCCTTCGTACGATTGTGGCTAATAGGACCTCATCACCTTTCTGACAAAAGGCATTTAGCAGATTTCCTTTGCAGGGGGAGTAGCATTGTTTGTAAAGCCAAATTTTACAGCTCATGGGATATGCATATAGTCATTATTTCATCATAATCTGTAAAGTTGCTTTTAAATGAGTTCATCTTGTTATGGCCTATGGATATTACAAAATCCGGACACCAAAGTCACTTATATGCTACATCTGTGGGAAAAAAATTGGTAGGAGCTGTGGATCAAACTCCTTAAATGTTATAGGTACTGGATATTTAATTTTTCCCTTAAAGGCATCTATGTTAAACAATTTTTTTCTTTTTACCTGTTCAGGACTTGTTTGGGCTGATGTGCTTATGATGGATGAAGTACTACCTGAAGCATCTGTTGCTGATGTTTGTTTGGAGGTTTTTTTCCCTTGCACCTTCACATTTACCTGCCACTTTGGAATGTGACAGCCTATGTCATGCTTGTTAATATTCATGTTAAGGTTATGTTCTCATGATCAGGCTGCCAACCATGCCGTCAAGCAGTATATTACTGGCGCCTTCTCTCATCTTTTGCAGGATATATCTGGTAATTCCTGTTCATTTTTGTTCCTTTTTAAAAAATATGTGTGAGCTTGACCTGTTCAATTACCTTGGTGTGAGTGTGTGACAACAAAAACAATATTGTAGTTTTCAATTTTATAATGATTTTGTTGGTTTATGGGTTTTGTATAATACATTTTAAATTTGCAGATTCACTGATGAAAATTCAAATTAACCAAAAGGAAACTGTGAAAGAGGAGCATCCTTTGCAGGCTATACTGGAGGCCAGCAAGAAGGCAGTCATACAAGGGAGCATGGGTGTCTTGTTGGTAATATTTGTCTACCTTTTTATTTGTGCATAACGCCAAAACGTTAGATGAACTAAGAATAGTAGTACTTACCCCAAAATTTATGTCTTGTACAAGAATGCTTTAAATCTGCCCCTTACATTACATCCTTTTAGCTTTGGTTTTCCATACCACGGCCATAATTTCATAGGCTATCTAATCTTTGCTTCCCTTTGTCAATAATCTCACTGTAGGATTGCCTGGGATTTTTTGGAACTTGAAAGCAGTCTTTCTTGCTTTTTCATTCGTGTTGATGTATCATACGCACTGTGTTTTTCCTATAGGACTTCCGCCAACTCCTGGATGACAGCCTGCCACTGCTAAATAGCCTGAGAGATTTGGTCATTGATTGGGTTCAAGAAGGATTTCAAGCCTTCTTCAGAACACTGTATAATCGCTTTCAAATGCTTTCGGGAAAAAACAATCCTACTAGTCAAGATCTAGTTTTCCATGATAGCATGCAAGGAGACAAGACTGTTGCGGGTCTTGTTCTTGTTCTAGCTCAGCTCTCGGTTTTCATAGATCAAAATGCCATCCCAAGAATCACTGAGGCAAGCACCACTGAGTTCTTGATATTGTCTGTTTATAATTGTTTCGTGTATTCGTATCTTCAATTCTCTTTCTATAGTGTGGGATGACCTATAACTATTATTTTGTTTATCAGGAAATTGCAACTTCATTTTCTAGCGGTGGTGTTCGGGGGTATGAGAGTGGCCCTGCATTTGTTCCTGCAGAAATTTGCCGAATATATCGATCAGCTGCTGAAAAATTTCTGCACCTTGTAGGTTTTTCTTTCTAATCATCTAATAGCAGTAAAATAGCTTTTATTTCACTACAATTAGAGTCCTCATGGTGCTTTATATTTTTGAGCTCATCTTTGTCAATCTCTGATACAAACGGCAGCAGCTTTAACCAAAAAAGGGGCAGTGGCTGAAAAAATGGAAAAGGGGGAGAAGCGTGCTGATTTCGTTTCTTAGCTAGTAGGGGTTTGATAATGTGCTTTGCTAACGGGATTTTAGATTTTTAGTTGGCTTTGAGATGTTAATTAAGAGTAGGAGCAGGATTCTTGACTTATACATTATACTCTTTACCTTTCTCTTTCATTAGTTAAACGGTTAAACCTGCCAATATGTGGAGTTCACTACTTTGACTAATCCAGCTGCATCGGATTTCTCATTCACTAGTGAAATTTTCTTGTATGTAATATAAACAAATTTATGCATAGTGGGATCTTAATCATGTGCTCTGCTAACTGCTATTTTATATGCCTTTGAACTGTTAATATTAGGAGTGGGAGCATTGTTTTGAGAAGTTATGAACTCTTGTCTTTACCTTTCTGCATCATTAGGAACTTGCATATGCAATATAAACACAGGAAGGGAGAGAGAGAGAGGGAGATGTGAAGGTTGCTACATGACATGGTGGTCAAAGTTGCTGCAAACACGCTACTGTTGCATGTGACAGAAGCTCAGTGTCATTGTTGGTCTAAACTTGTTAAGATGTAAATAATCATGTAATACAAAATCTCATATAAAACCGCCTTACCATGATTTATGGCAACTTGAAATCCTAAAGGGGTCACTTATAGTAGAAACGACCCCTTTAAGATATTAGGTGACCCATTATCTAATAGAGTGACCCCTTTAACTAATAGAGTGACCCCTTAACTTGCAAAGTGACCCTTTTAGGGAACAAAGTGTGGTGGTTTTATCATGATTTTATTGTAAGACAGTTTTATACGAGACTTACTAATCATGTAATGACGTCTGTTTGGAGTTGGGTTGGGCGGGGTAGGTATGGGGTTCTGTCAAACTGATGTCATCTGTTCAACTTTAGTCTAATGGCTTGATTTATTGACCTTTACTGGTAGTCTCTGATATGTGGTAGATTCTATAGGCCAAACCAATCTGATATATACATACTCAAACTAATTCTAATGGCACTTTGCAACTCTCATAACATTGGCCCTCTCTCATTTACCAAACACTGCATACAAAAAATCTGCCTTCTCATCCATTGAGTCATAACGTGCACTTCAACAACGAAACGCTGGAGCTTATGTGAATTTGGCTTTAACAAATAATTTTTTCTATAAGAAACGAAGGTATGCAACTATAAGCACCTATAAGCATGTCTGTATTTTTTCGTTTTGGGTGGTTTTGGGGGGGAGTATGTGTCTGATTCTAAATGGTGTTTCATTTGTGTTATCATAGTAGAAACTCTGTAACACGTATGCCCTTGTGGAACCCCTGATGGAAAAGTTTAATTCAGAAAACTATTCCACTGAAATCAGTGTGTTTTATCTTTCTATGGTACTTCATATGATCTATTATCATGATTTCTCTTGTTCATTATCTTACTGAAATATCTGTCTAACAATTCACCTTGCCCCTCTTTTATCCTCCCAGTATATAAACATGAAAACGCAGAGAGTTTCCGTTCTCCTGAAAAAGCGGTTTACCACACCCAATTGGATCAAGGTTAGTAAGTGTTTAGGTTGCCTGCATTTTATTTTCATGTATGATTGCTTTACTGTGCTTATAATGAATCTGATGCTCACTTTGTGGTGATTCTTACAGCACAAGGAGCCCAGAGAAGTGCATATGTTTGTTGATTTATTTCTTCAAGAGGTTTGTTTTCTTGTTCTAATCTTGTCAATTTTGAAGGTGTACTTCAAACAATAGTGGAGTTGAAATATTTGTGGCTTTGTGCAATTCTTTGTGGCCTATATGAGGTTGGATTCTTTGCGGATGAGGGTATAGGCTTGCTAGTGACAAGGGATAACACTGCACATCTTCACCTCCACAGTTGGGGGTATAATTTTTTGGTAGCCTTGGCTTCATTCATCCGGTCACCCCAGCTCAGTTCAGGCTTAGATTGTATTAAGCATAAAGTGTTAGCACTTGAATTCCCATACAACCACTCCATAACCAGAGCCCAAAACAAAACTAGTTGGCACCCCAACTTTTGCTCAACTTAAGGAAAAGGTGGACCATTAGGGTTGAAGCCAGATCTGCTGAACACAAGATGCTTCAATGCCACTGTTGGTGTTCTGAGATCTAGTTTTTGGAAATGCTGTCAGGCTGTATGGCTGTATAAAAACATGTTTTTCGTCCAAAAATAAAGGAGGGAGTACACACTCACTTCCATGGTGTGAATTTCTTTTTGTGCAGTTGGAAGGAGTGCTTTCTGAAGTGAAACAACTATTACCTGAGGGGCCTACTCGCAAACATCGCCGTGCTGATAGCATGAGCAATGGCAGCACAACTTCTTCACGTAGCAATCCGTTGCGTGATGACAGGCTGCTAGCTCGGTCCAACACTCAAAAGGCGAGGAGTCAGCTGCTTGAGACCCATTTAGCCAAATTATTCAAACAGAAAATGGAAATATTCACCAAAGTTGATGCCACACAGGTAAAACCTGGGCAATTGTATGGCTGATACAGCTGTTGCTAACTTACAGCTTACGTCTGGGTATTGTATGTTTCAGGATTCTGTCCTCACCACAATAGTGAAGCTTTGCCTGAAAAGTCTGCAGGAATTTGTCCGATTGCAGACTTTCAATCGGAGTGGATTTCAGCAGATCCAGTTGGACACACAGTTCTTAAGGAATTCTATAAAGGATAACGTGGAAGATGAAGCTGCTGTTGACTTTCTACTCGATGAGGTATGGCAACTTTTTATGTTGTGGCAATGATATCTTTGTTTGACCCATAAGAAATTCTGAAGTTATCTTACTGAATCATTTGCAATATAAACCCTTTGTCGGGGATTAGTTGTCACTTGTCACATTGTCTTCCTCTTAGAGGTAAGTATGTGAAATGATTTTACATATATATCCTCTATACTCCCTGTGTTTCTCGATAAGTTTTAACACATACTAAAAAGGCAGCGTTTCACAATAAGTTTACCCTATTTGGGTTTGTTTGTTCTCTCTCTCTCTCTCTCTCTCTCTCCTATGAATCCAGGGGTGAACTTTTTCAATCTATCAATAGCTACTCTTTCTTGTTCCTAGTGCCAAGAAAATTGTTAAGGTCATTGTGAATGGAGTAATGTGTTATTACCATCCTCTTCCCGTTGCTTAATTGAAGGAAGGCTATTCATTTTAGCAAATGTGACCAAAATTTTAGGACAACTGGCGATCTTATCCGGCGCTCCTAACTTATAATTGTTGTCTAATCGTATCCAGCTATGAAGCACAAGTTTTATCAATGTGCTAGTGTTCGTAATATTATGAATCTAATCAGCTATTTGCTTGACTTTTTAGGTAATTGTTGCTGCTGTAGACCGTTGTATGGATCCAATTCCTTTAGAGCCTGCTGTTTTAGACAGACTTGTACAAGTAAAGTTGGAAAAACCCAAGGAACAAACATCTACCAGTCAATGATTGTGAGCTCTCTTTTGTAGCAATTGATACATGTAAAGACTCTTTTGTTGATCCCCCATATATACGAGAACAGTGCATCATCAAGGATCAAATTTGTAATGTTGAGAAAGTCAATACCAAGAGATCAGATTTTGTAATGCTCACAATCTTTTTAAATATTCAAAACTTTCTCTTTTTCTGAAAAAAAAGCCTTTGTTATGGAACATTAATGGATATTTTGTGAAGAGTTGCAAAGGCTTGAAAATCTTTGGTCTGGTAGGACATTGTTATCAGCTTGAACAACATTATCTTTTGGCAGGTAACTAAGGTTTTGAAGTATATTGTGAACCTTATATAGAAAGGACCATTTCTTCTTCTATATCTTTAGGAATTTGGAGTGCTGCATTGTGGCGCGTTTCTTGTGTAGATAGATTGGTTAGAGAAATTTGATCCTTAGAACCACTCATGCTGGGATGGGCATGGGTCGGGTTTGGGATGGGTCCAGCCAGACCCAGACTTGTATATTTTGATTTGGACCCATACCCATAGGGTCTAGAAAAATCTGGACCCTTATTCAGATCTAATGGGTCTGGCGGGTCTTCGGACTAAAATAGGTCTCAAACTTATTAAGAGTTTTCATTATTATTTTTAACTCGCGTTTTTTTTTACGCCCATTTTTTTAGTTTGTAAAATGATAAAATACCAAAATAATAGTCTAGGTCTTCTATAAAACATTCCAAATTAAAATATCAACTACAAGTTGGCTTGAGTTTATGTCGACGATAGATAAAATGGGAAGTTTAGGGCACAAGAACTTGGGTCAGACCCTTTGGACTCATACCCACAGGGTATAAAAAAATTTGGACCTTTATTCAGATCTAATGGGTCTGGCGGGTCTTGGGACTAAAATAGGTCTCAAACTTATTAAGAGTTCCATTATTATTTTTAACTTGCGTTTTTTTACGCCCATTTTTTTAGTTTGTAAAATGATAAAATACCAAAATAATAGTCTAGGTCTTCTACAAAACATTCCAAATTAAAATATTGACTACAAGTTGGCCTGAGTTTGTGTCGACGATGGATAAAATGGGAAGTTTAGGGCTCAAGAACTTGGGTCACTTGGCTCAATGGTTGTGTGAAAAAGAAAAAAAAATAATTGTCAAGGTAAAAAGTTTCATTGCTCTTTTGTGTGTGTGTGTGTGTGAGTATGTGTGTATATATGTGGTATCTAATACAAAAAATATCAAATAGTAGTATAAAACTTGAAGTGGTTTCTAATATAAAAAATATAAATCTTGTAATGTCATAACTAAAATTTTTAATTTTTCTTAAAAAAAAATTTAAAATATGTTATTAACCTATATTCTTTCAAATATTAAATACAATATTATTATAAATCTAAAAAAAGATAAATTTTAAAGTGAAAAAAAATAAAAACAGGTTATGCCTACGTTTCAGAAATTTTAAATAAAATATAATTTTTTTTTTTGTTCAAATGATTGAAGGTAATTAATTGCTTTAAGCTTTAAAAAAGTATAGAGCCACATAAGATTAATTTGTCAACGAGATTAAGAGTAATTGATTTTTTTTATTTTTTCAAATATAGGATTTAGAGCACCAACATCTATGAAAACTCTCCAACCCATTTTTAACTTACTCTCTCCTCAAGATCACCCGTTCAAAAATTGCTAACAATGGTATGACTATCCAATAAGCTATCCAATTAATTATCATATTTAATTCCTATTTTTTTTAATATTCTCAATGACATGTGTCATCATACTATGCCAAGAGCATGCTCTCTCAATGCTCTTAGGGGAGAGCATTTCTCCAAGTTCTCTCCATGGAGTGCGAATGGAGAGCCATTGGAGAGCTCCAATGTTAGGGTAGAGTTAGGTCTCCATTTTCTCTCTCATTGAAGAGCACCAATGTTGGTCCTCTTAGGAAAACTAAAGATAAGATAATATTTTTATTTTATTGAAAATATTTTCTATTATCGTAACCCAAATTTTCTAGAGAAGATAAGGAAATTTCTAATCTAACTAACACTAATATGGCTTTTTTTTTTTGTATGCATTGTTTGGTGTGATAGTGGGACAATGGTAAGATGGAAATATTAATATAGTAAAATTACTCTATTACCCTATTTTGAATATTAGCCCTATTTCTTTCCAATTTTTATTTTCATATATGTGGAACTATTAGCCATAGTTAAACAATCAAAATTTGCCATCAAAAAAACAATGAAAACCATAATAAATCCCTGCTACATAATTAGGGGGATTGAAATTAGATTTTATCCTTAAAAAAAGAGAGTGAAAGGAAATAAAAAGAACCTCCAAAATTGATACGCGAAACTAAAGTGAAAGTGAAAAGGCAAGAAAAACGAAGAAATTAGATTTTATCCTTAAAAAAAAGAGTGAAAGGAAATTAAAAAAAAAAAAACCTCCAAAATTCATACGCGAAACTAAAGCGAAAGTGAAAAGGCAAGAAAAACGAAGAAAACCTTCACATATATACAAAACAAAAAGGGAAAATATTAAGTCAAGATACTTAAAGCACAAAGCGTTTCAGTACATTAAAACAAGTCATTTATATTCATATGGTTAAACAAATTAATGTTAGAAGTTAGAGAGTTACTAGGCCATATGGCAAAACCATCAGCTCCACTCCACATATATATATACACTGATATAATAACATACTTTGATCATTGAATAAACTGAGATGCAGATTGAATCTTGACCTCTTTATGTTATTCAGCCTTAAACAATACCTTACCTGTCAACTTTTCAGCACGTATACCTCCAACCACAACATGAAATTCTACTTTCACAATCAAATAGACATCTAATGGAACACAAACTATAGACTTCGACAACGGTACTTCATCACCATTACCTGGAATCACAAAGTCTAGACTTGCCGTTTTAGACTAAAATATTTTCATATTATCTCTTTTTATAGCTGGTGAAGTTGGGGTGAAACTACAACCTACAAGGGGCTTGGCAGGGGCCCATCCCCCGCGGCCCAATTTTTCGGTCCATATTTTGGTCCCGTTAACTTTTGATTCCCAGCTTCGCCCTAGTGGTGAAATATCTATAGGCAGTATACCTTGAACAAGTATAACGCTTTCTCTAATTAGACAAGCGTGATCGTTGCGATCTAAAAACCATCTTCACTCTAGCTTGTACCGCATTTTCAAAGAAAGTATAGTGAACGACTACAAATCCATCTTTCCCAGGATTGATCGAACAAATACGCATGTTATGCCAACTACTAACTGTGTAGTAATCCCATATCAAATGCCCTCTACTAATTTCATGGCCTTGACTATCTCTCAAATCAAAATCCATACCAAAATTATTGCCCATGAAACAACGAAGAAGTTCTATTACAAATAGAATGTCAACAGGATGAACCAAAGCAGAGTGCATCTCGTTTCTGTTGAACACATCATGCGAGCCTATGGTATCCTAAACCTTAATGGTTCCATGGAGGCGCAAAGAACTATCATCATCGTCATCATAAATACAAAAAATTATGGAGACTGAATCCTGAACTCTTTAGGTTGTTCAGACTTAAACAATACCTTACCTCTTAACTTTTAAGCACGTATACCTCCAACCACAACACAAAATTCTGCTTTCACAATCAAATAGACATCTAATGGAACACAAAATATAGACTTTGACAACGGGACTTCATCACCATCACCTAGAATCACAAAATCTAACTTGTCGTTTTAGAATAGAATACTTTTATAGTATCTCTTTTTATAGCTGGTGAAGCAGGGATGAAGCTACAGCCCACAAGGGAGCTGGCGCGGGGGCCGTCCCATGCGGCCCAATTTTTCGGTCCATATGTTGGCCCCGTTAACTTTTGGTGTCCCCTGCAGCCCAATTTTTCGGTCCATATGTTGGCCCTGTTAACTTTTGATTTCCCCTGCGGCCCAAGTTTTCGGTCCATATGTTGGCCCGTTAACATTTGATTCCTGGCTTCTCCCTTATGGTGAAATATCTATAGTCAGTATACCTAGAACAAATATAATCCTTCCTCTAACTAGACGAGCTTGATCGTTGTCAGATTTAAAAACCATCACTTCACTCTAACTTGTACTACATTTTCAAATAGAGTATAGTGAACAGCTCCAAATCTATCTTTCCCAGGAACGATCGAACAAATACGCCTGTTATGCCAACTACTAACTGTGACATACTCCTATATCAAATGCCCTCTACTAATTTCATGGCCTTGACTATCCCTCAAATCAAAATCCATACCAAAATTATTGCCCATAAAACAACGAAGGGGTTCTATTACACATAGAATGTCACGAGGATGAACCAAGACAGATGCATCACGTTTCTATTGAACATATCATGCGAGCCTATTCTATCATGAATCTTAATGGTTCCATGGAGACTCAAAGAACTATCATCATTGTCATCACAAGTACAAATAGTTATGTAGATTGAATCCTGAGCTCTTTAGGTTCTTCAGCCGTAAACAATACCTTACCTTACCTTACCTCCAACCACAACACGAAATTCTACTTTAACAATCAAATAGACATCTAATGGAACACAAACTATAGACTTTGACAACGGTACTTCATCACCATCACCTGAAATCACAAAGTCTCACTTGCCGTTTTAGAAAAGAATACTTTTATATTATCTCTTATTATAACTGGTGAAGCAGGGGTGAAGCTACAGCATATAAAGGGTTTGGCAGGGTTCCGTCCCCCACGACCCAATTTTTTCGGTCCATATTTTGGTCCCATTAACTTTTGATTCCCGGCTCCATCCATGTGGTGAAATATCTATTGGCAGTATACCTAGATCAAATATAACACTGCCTCTAGCTAGATAAGCGTGATCGTTGCCATCTAAAAACCACCTTCACTCTAACTTGTACTGCATTTCAAAGAGAGTATGGTGAATGACTGCAATCCATCTTTCCCAGGAATTATCAAACAAATATACAAGTTATGCCAACTACTAACTGTGTAGTCCTATATCAAATGCCTCTACTAATTTCATAGCCTTGACTATCCCTTAAATCAAAATCCATACCAAAACTTTTGTCCATGAAACAACGAAATACGTTGTATCTAATACAAAAAATATCAAATATTAAACTTGGAGTGGTTTCTAATATGAAAAATATATATCTTGTAATCTCATAACCAAAATTTTTAATTTTTCTTACAAAAAAAAATTAAGAATATGTTATTAATCTATATTTTTTCAAATATTAGATAAAAAATTAATATAAATCTAAAAATACTATAATTTTTTAAAGTGAAAAAAATAATAAATAAAATAAAGATAGGTTATGTCTACATTTCAGAAAATTTAAATAAAATATAATTCTTTTTTTGTTCAAATGATTGAAGGTAATTTATTGCTTTAAGCTTTAAAAAATTATAGAGCCACATAAGATTAATTTGTCAACGAGATAAAGAGTAATTGATTTTTTTATTTTTTCAAATGTAAGATTAGGAGAACTAAAGATAAGATAATATTTTTATTTTATTGAAAATATTTTCTATTATCGTAACCCAAATTTTCTAGAGAAGATAATGAAATTTCTAATCTAACTAACACTAATATGGCTTTTTTTTTGTATGCATTGTTTGGTGTGATAGTGGGACAATGGTAAGATGGAAAATATTAATATAGTAAAATTACTCTATTACCCTATTTTGAATATTAGCCCTATTTCTTTCCAATTTCTATTTTCATATATGTGGAACTATTAGCTATAGTTAAACAATCAAAATTTGCCATCAAAAAAACAATGAAAACCATAATAAATCCCTGCTACATAATTAGGGGGATTGAAATTAGATTTTATCCTTAAAAAAAAGAGTGAAAGGAAATAAAAAGAACCTCCAAAATTGATATGCGAAACTAAAGCGAAAGTGAAAAGGCAAGAAAAACGAAGAAATTAGATTTTATCCTTAAAAAAAAGAGTGAAAGAAAATTAAAAAAAGAACCTCCAAAATTCATACGCGAAACTAAAGCGAAAGTGAAAAGGCAAGAAAAACGAAGAAAACCTTCACATATATACAAAACAAAAAGGGAAAATATTAAGTCAAGATACTTAAAGCACAAACCGTTACAGTACATTAAAACAAGTCATTTATATTCATATGGTTAAACAAATTAATGTTAGAAGTTAGAGAGTTACTAGGCCATATGGCAAAACCATCAGCTCCACTCCACATATATATACACTGATATAATAACATACTTTGATCATTGAATAAACTGAGATGCAGATTGAATCTTGACCTCTTTATGTTATTCAGCCTTAAACAATACCTTACCTGTCAACTTTTCAGCACGTATACCTCCAACCACAACATGAAATTCTACTTTTACAATCAAATAGACATCTAATGGAACACAAACTATAGACTTTGACAACGGTACTTCACCACCATTACCTGGAATCACAAAGTCTTGACTTGCCGTTTTAGACTAAAATATTTTCATATTATCTCTTTTTATAGCTGGTGAAGTTGGGGTGAAACTACAACCTACAAGGGGCTTGGCAGGGGCCCATCCCCCACGGCCCAATTTTTCGGTCCATATTTTGGTCCCGTTAACTTTTGTTTCCCAGCTTCGCCCTAGTGGTGAAATATCTATAGGCAGTATACCTTGAACAAGTATAACGCTTTCTCTAATTAGACAAGCGTGATCGTTGCGATCTAAAAACCATCTTCACTCTAGCTTGTACCGCATTTTCAAAGAAAGTATAGTGAACGACTACAAATCCATCTTTCCCAGGATTGATCGAACAAATACGCATGTTAGGCCAACTACTAACTGTGTAGTAATCCCATATCAAATGCCCTCTACTAATTTCATGGCCTTGACTATCTCTCAAATGAAAATCCATACCAAAATTATTGCCCATGAAACAACGAATAAGTTCTATTACAAATAGAATGTCAACAGGATGAACCAAAGTAGAGTGCATCTCGTTTCTGTTGAACATATCATGCGAGCCTATGGTATCCTAAACCTTAATGGTTCCATGGAGGCGCAAAGAACTATCATCATCGTCATCATAAATACAAAAAATTATGGAGACTGAATCCTGAACTCTTTAGGTTGTTCAGACTTAAACAATACCTTACCTCTTAACTTTTAAGCACGTATACCTCCAACCACAACACGAAATTCTGCTTTCACAATCAAATAGACATCTAATGGAACACAAAATATAGACTTTGACAACGGGACTTCATCACCATCACCTAGAATCACAAAATCTAACTTGTCGTTTTAGAATAGAATATTTTTATAGTATCTCTTTTTATAGCTGGTGAAGCAGGGATGAAGCTACAACCCACAAGGGAGCTGGCAGGGGGCCGTCCCATGCGGCCCAATTTTTCGGTCCATATTTGGCCCCGTTAACTTTTGGTGTCCCCAGCAGCCCAATTTTTCGGTTCATATGTTGGCCCTGTTAACTTTTGATTTCCCCTGCGGCCCAAGTTTTCGGTCCATATGTTGGCCCGTTAACATTTGATTCCTGGCTTCTCCCTTATGGTGAAATATCTATAGTCAGTATACCTAGAACAAATATAATCCTTCCTCTAACTAGACAAGCTTGATCGTTGTCAGATTTAAAAACCATCACTTCACTCTAACTTGTACTACATTTTCAAATAGAGTATAGTGAACAGCTGCAAATCCATCTTTCCCAGGAACGATCGAACAAATACGCCTGTTATGCCAACTACTAACTGTGACATACTCATATATCAAATGCCCTCTACTAATTTCATGGCCTTGACTATCCCTAAAATCAAAATCCATACCAAAATTATTGCCCATAAAACAACGAAGAGGTTCTATTACACATAGAATGTCACGAGGATGAACCAAGACAGATGCATCTCGTTTCTGTTGAACATATCATGCGAGCCTATTCTATCATGAATCTTAATGGTTCCATGGAGACTCAAAGAACTATCATCATTGTCGTCACAAGTACAAATAGTTATGTAGATTGAATCCTGAGCTCTTTAGGTTCTTCAATTCAGCCGTAAACAATACCTTACCTTACCTTACCTCCAACCACAACACGAAATTTTACTTTCACAATCAAATAGACATCTAATGGAACACAAACTATAGACTTTGACAACGGTACTTCATCACCATCACCTGAAATCACAAAGTCTCTCTTGCCGTTTTAGAAAAGAATACTTTTATATTATCTCTTATTATAACTGGTGAAGCAGGGGTGAAGCTACAGCATATAAAGGGTTTGGCAGGGTTCCGTCCCCCACGACCCAATTTTTCGGTCCCTATTTTGGTCCCATTAACTTTTGATTCCCGGCTCCATCCATGTGGTGAAATATCTATAGGCAGTATACCTAGATCAAATATAACACTGCCTCTAGCTAGATAAGCGTGATCGTTGCCATCTAAAAACCACCTTCACTCTAACTTGTACTGCATTTCAAAGAGAGTATGGTGAATGACTGCAATCCATCTTTCCCAGGAATTATCAAACAAATATACAAGTTATGCCAACTACTAACTGTGTAGTCCTATATCAAATGCCTCTACTAATTTCATGGCCTTGACTATCCCTTAAATCAAAATCCATACCAAAACTTTTGTCCATGAAACAACGAAATACGTTGTATCTAATACAAAAAATATCAAATATTAAACTTGGAGTGGTTTCTAATATGAAAAATATATATCTTGTAATCTCATAACCAAAATTTTTAATTTTTCTTACAAAAAAGATTAAGAATATGTTATTAATCTATATTTTTTGCAAATATTAGATAAAAAATTAATATAAATCTAAAAATACTATAATTTTTTAAAGTGAAAAAAATAATAAATAAAATAAAGATAGGTTATGTCTACATTTCAGAAAATTTAAATAAAATATAATTCTTTTTTTGTTCAAATGATTGAAGGTAATTTATTGCTTTAAGCTTTAAAAAGTTATAGAGCCACATAAGATTAATTTGTCAACGAGATAAAGAGTAACTGATTTTTTTATTTTTTCAAATGTAAGATTAGGAGAACTAAAGATAAGATAATATTTTTATTTTAATGAAAATATTTTCTATTATCGTAACCCAAATTTTCTAGAGAAGATAATGAAATTTCTAATCTAACTAACACTAATATGGCTTTTTTTTTTTGTATGCATTGTTTGGTGTGATAGTGGGACAATGGTAAGATGGAAAAATATTAATATAGTAAAATTACTCTATTACCCTATTTTGAATATTAGCCCTATTTCTTTCCAATTTCTATTTTCATATATGTGGAACTATTAGCCATAGTTAAACAATCAAAATTTGCCATCAAAAAAACAATGAAAACCATAATAAATCCCTGCTACATAATTAGGGGGATTGAAATTAGATTTTATCCTTAAAAAAAAGAGTGAAAGAAAATAAAAAGAACCTCCAAAATTGATACGTGAAACTAAAGCGAAAGTGAAAAGGCAAGAAAAACGAAGAAATTAGATTTTATCCTTAAAAAAAAGAGTGAAAGGAAATTAAAAAAAAAAACCTCCAAAATTCATACGCGAAACTAAAGCGAAAGTGAAAAGGAAAGAAAAACGAAGAAAACCTTCACATATATACAAAACAAAAAGGGAAAATATTAAGTCAAGATACTTAAAGCACAAAGCGTTTCAGTACATTAAAACAAGTCATTTATATTCATATGGTTAAACAAATTAATGTTAGAAGTTAGAGAGTTACTAGGCCATATGGCAAAACCATCAGCTCCACTCCACATATATATACACTGATATAATAACATACTTTGATCATTGAATAAACTGAGATGCAGATTGAATCTTGACCTCTTTATGTTATTCAGCCTTAAACAATACCTTACCTGTCAACTTTTCAGCACGTATACCTCCAACCACAACATGAAATTCTACTTTCACAATCAAATAGACATCTAATGGAACACAAACTATAGTCTTTGACAACGGTACTTCATCACCATTACCTGGAATCACAAAGTCTTGACTTGCCGTTTTAGACTAAAATATTTTCATATTATCTCTTTTTATAGCTGGTGAAGTTGGGGTGAAACTACAACCTACAAGGGGCTTGGCAGGGGGCCATCCCCCGCGGCCCAATTTTTCGGTCCATATTTTGGTCCCGTTAACTTTTGATTCCCAGCTTCGCCCTAGTGGTGAAATATCTATAGGCAGTATACCTTGAACAAGTATAACGCTTTCTCTAATTAGACAAGCGTGATCGTTGCGATCTAAAAACCATCTTCACTCTAGCTTGTACCGCATTTTCAAAGAAAGTATAGTGAACGACTACAAATCCATCTTTCCCAGGATTGATCGAACAAATACGCATGTTATGCCAACTACTAACTGTGTAGTAATCCCATATCAAATGCCCTCTACTAATTTCATGGCATTGACTATCTCTCAAATCAAAATCCATACCAAAATTATTGCCCATGAAACAACGAAGAAGTTCTATTACAAATAGAATGTCAACAGGGATGAACCAAAGCGAGTGCATCTCGTTTTACGTTGAACATATCATGCGAGCCTATGGTATCCTAAACCTTAATGGTTCCATGGAGGCGCAAAGAACTATCATCATCGTCATCACAAATACAAAAAATTATGGAGACTGAATCCTGAACTCTTTAGGTTGTTCAGACTTAAACAATACCTTACCTCTTAACTTTTAAGCACGTACACCTCCAACCACAACACGAAATTCTGCTTTCACAATCAAATAGACATCTAATGGAACACAAAATATAGACTTTGACAACGGGACTTCATCACCATCACCTAGAATCACAAAATCTAACTTGTCGTTTTAGAATAGAATACTTTTATAGTATCTCTTTTTATAGCTGGTGAAGCAGGGATGAAGCTACAGCCCACAAGGGAGCTGGCAGGGGGCCGTCCCATGCGGCCCAATTTTTCGGTCCATATGTTGGCCCCGTTAACTTTTGGTGTCCCCTGCAGCCCAATTTTTTCGGTCCATATGTTGGCCCCGTTAACTTTTGATTTCCCCTGCGCCCAAGTTTTCGGTCCATATGTTGGCCCGTTAACATTTGATTCCCGGCTTCTCCCCTTATGGTGAAATATCTATAGTCAGTATACCTAGAACAAATATAATCCTTCCTCTAACTAGACGAGCTTGATCGTTGTCAGATTTAAAAACCATCACTTCACTCTAACTTGTACTACATTTTCAAATAGAGTATAGTGAACAGCTCCAAATCTATCTTTCCCAGGAACGATCGAACAAATACGCCTGTTATGCCAACTACTAACTGTGACATACTCCTATATCAAATGCCCTCTACTAATTTCATGGCCTTGACTATCTCTCAAATCAAAATCCATACCAAAATTATTGCCCATAAAACAACGAAGATGTTATATTACACATAGAATGTCACGAGGATGAACCAAGACAGATGCATCTCGTTTCTGTTGAACATATCATGCGAGCCTATTCTATCATGATTCTTAATGGTTCCATGGAGACTCAAAGAACTATCATCATTGTCGTCACAAGTACAAATAGTTATGTAGATTGAATCCTGAGCTCTTTAGGTTCTTCAGCCGTAAACAATACCTTACCTTACCTTACCTCCAACCACAACACGAAATTCTACTTTCACAATCAAATAGACATCTAATGGAACACAAACTATAGACTTTGACAACGGTACTTCATCACCATCACCTGAAATCACAAAGTCTCACTTGCCGTTTTAGAAAAGAATACTTTCATATTATCTCTTATTATAACTGGTGAAGCAGAGGTGAAGCTACAGCATATAAAGGGTTTGGCAGGGTTCCGTCCCCCACGACCCAATTTTTCGGTCCATATTTCGGTCCCATTAACTTTTGATTCCCGGCTCCATCCATGTGGTGAAATATCTATAGGCAGTATACCTAGATCAAATATAACACTGCCTCTAGCTAGATAAGCGTGATCGTCGCCATCTAAAAACCACCTTCACTCTAACTTGTACTGCATTTCAAAGAGAGTATGGTGAATGACTGCAATCCATCTTTCCCAGGAATTATCAAACAAATATACAAGTTATGCCAACTACTAACTGTGTAGTCCTATATCAAATGCCTCTACTAATTTCATGGCCTTGACTATCCCTTAAATCAAAATCCATACCAAAATTTTTGTCCATGAAACAACGAAGAGGTTCTATTACACATAGAATGTCACGAGGATGAACCAAGGCAAAATGCATCTCGTTTTCTGTTGAACATGTTGTAGACACTAAAAATTTATTAGTGTTTTATATCAAAATAGATTAATTATCATTGAGCTAAAATAAATATAAATAGCCCATTTAATTAATTTAGCCCCACTCAAATAAGATATCCAAATTGAATATAATTTGGGTTCTAAAATATTTGGGCCGGTCCATATTACTAGTCCGAATAAGATGGTCAAATGGCAAAGGTAAAAAATGACTTCCAAGTTATAAACGGGCCCAAGTCCATAAATTACCAAGTCCATGAAAGGATCTTCATTCGTATAAATAGATCTCACATCTCTTAGTTGAGGGGGACCGAAAAATCATAATTCTCAATAGCTCATAAAATTCTCTTGGGAGATTCAAGCTTTTGTCAACCCTCATTCGAATACACTCAAACAAAACTTAAACTCATATTGACGTTGACAAAACGTCATCCTACACTCAAACTCAGATCAACGTTGACAAAACGTCACTCTACACTCAACTCCAGGTCGACATCAACACGTGTCACTCTCCAACTACGAAAAAGAATCAGATTGAAATTTTGGGGAGGGCTCTTGTGAGAACACCTCCCTTATGTGAGAACACCCACTTATGTGAGAATAGATCTTCACCATTGGATATTTAAAATCTAAGGGTTGGTATTTTTCATAAAAAAAATCAGAGTTTAAAACTCCTCTCTCTTAATGTCGTCATTCATTTCACTCACCTCACACAAACTTATATATATATATATATATATATATATATATATATATATATATATATATATATATATATATATAAGTGAAAGGTGGAGCAATGGTGTCTCCCTCTAAAAAGACTAAAATACCCTTAATGAATTAAATGAAAAAATTAAAAAAGAAAACAATATGAGAACTCTTTCTAATTTCTAGCTACTTGCCACACTAAACAAGTTAAAAATTGTATGCATTAGATATTTCAATCAAAAAAATAAATGGACAAAATATCTTGACATTTTTTTATAAGGGAAGAAGGAGTACATTTTGTCCACCTAAAAAGTTTAAAAAAACCCTTTCTCTTAATATAGAATAGGGATAATTTAGTTTTGAAAACAAACGAGTCAATTAATCAACAAAGAAATGGAAAGATTAATCAATCAATAAACGTGCAAAGAACCATAGCAATCAATTACATTTCATCCAAAAAATACAATGACATTATTTAATTTATGTCCATCAGTACAATAAATCAATTAATGCAGAAATATAAATTTTTAGTCTATCAGTATACTAAGTACATAATAAAAAAAAAATTCAATATCATCCCTATAAATAAATTCAATAACTAATAAAGGAGAAAAGAAAGTGATGTCATTTCTTCCATAAATTGTCAACTCAAATTATAATATATCATTAATTTTGATACCCTTTAATTCAATCAAAACAACTCATTATATTTATTTTTTTTGTTCGAAATCCAGTCACAAAAAAATTTAAATTAAAAATCACAATCACTCACTAACTTTTTTAGTTTGGTAATCTACCCCAACTTCAGATCTTCAACCTTTTATATTAGTGAATTAATATATCCATATTCATCTAATTATTAACGTTTCACATTTTAAGTATAATCAGTACTATAACGTATAATAAAATAACAAGTTTTAAAATTTGCGCACGCATGGCGTGCACATAAGGCTAGTATATATATATATATATATATATACGCCAAGGATCTGGGGATTTTAACATGTAAACTAAAAACTTAAAACAGAAAGCATAAAGTAAAGTAAGGCGGTTGAACCGGCCATGGTTTTACAGAACAGACTTACAGAAAGTCTTGGATGAAACTTAAAACTTAAAGAGTGTTACAATTTTATGTGAGAGAAAGAGGGAGAGAGATAGAGATTTTAGAGGAGCTTGTGTTGCTGTGTTATGCTCTGCCTAGAAGTGAAGGAGGAGCCTCTATTTATAGGCGAGGGGAAGAGTGGTCTTTGTCAAGTTGAAGAGCCTGTTGATGAACAATCGTCTCTCGCTTTACACTGTTTTATCTTTTGTCTTTTGATGCTTTTTACTGCTGATGAATAGTAGTGCTTTACACTGTTGATAACTTTTGACTTTTTGCTGTTTGATGCAGAAATTTGTTTGTTGTTGTGGTGTCTCATCCTGTTGAAGCTTGAAGACAGTGATATAATCCCCTTTTTTTTTTTTTTTTTTTTTTTAAGTCTGGAAACCAGCATCTTCTTCATCATCACTGAGGTGAATGGAGGAGTCTCGCTGTTGATTCATGTTCGAAGTGATAGAGGATTCAGACATACTATTAGCTAGTTGTCGTAGAATCCGAGCGTAATCTTCCGGAGTTTTAGCTGAAGCAAGCAAAGAATTTGCTTGTGATTTTCGTGCAAGGAACTGGGACTGTTTTGGCCCTGTAGCCATGGTGCATGTGTTACAATTCTTCTTCAACCAATCCCTGATGGCTGGTTCAAGAATAGACTGTGGCGTATTAAAGTTTGACCACCATCTAATTTTAAATTTTCTCTGGAGGACCAATCCCCCTTGATCCTGGTTTGTTTCAAGGAACCATTGACAAACCCAAGGAAGATAGAACTTCATTGAAAACAAACATTAGGCGGGAAAACGCCTTTCTAAATTCGAAGGTTTGTATTGGGTTCGAAAGGTATCATAACTTTTTGTAATATCGGGATGGAGGATTTCACCTTGGAAGAGCCATAGAACTTTCACCATTGGGCAAACCAAGATGGCAATTATTCTGGCTGTATGGTTTTAGTGTTGAAGTAGATAAGCCAAGAATAGGACAACCTTTTATTTTGTATTAAACAGGTGGAGAACCACGCTTGTTGGTAATCCCAGTTTTTAAAGGTTTTACAATGTGGGAAGGTGTTGTTGAAGCTAATGGGGAAGGCTTTGTGTTTTTGACAGATCTTAATTCCGATCTTGAGGACTAAGAACCTTTAGAATTTTAATGGTTGAATAAGAGGGCTCAACTTGTTCATTTTTATAAAAGAAATGTTTGAATTCAGCGGAGCCGGTAACCTCAAGGATTGTCTGGTAATAATCTGCAGTTTTAGTACGATCCCAAGGCTTAAAGAACCAGTTCTTTCCAAAGATATTTTGTATGGAGACATAGGGATCTTCATCATGATACCCTTGTTCAATTGTTATAATATTTTGCGAGGCAGTTTTAACAAAATAATCGGAAGTCTCGTTTTTCTTAGGTTGTGCAAGCACGACCTGAGAGCTACCAGTTTTATAAAGTTGTTTTTGAGGAAGGGTTTTTTTAGAAGATTCTCCTTCCGTGGGTTTTGAAATCATACTGATATTTTTTGCCGTAACTGTTTTACCTTCCGCTGCTGTTTTGCTTGTGCTTCCTTGGTTTTGCATGGAGCTGTGAAAAGCTTGTAGGAGTTGGGGATGTTTTTGGATGGACGAAGGATGCTCAAGAGATGGAGAGGAGCCATTCCCGAACTTCCTGTGTTCTATCAATAGAAGAGGTTTCACTCTCATTATTTTGGACTGCATCGTACCAAATTTTAATAGGTTTTTGAGTTGTGCATATGATTTTTTCAGGAGGAGGTTGGGACTTCCCTTTATCTTTTGTTTTGCAAGGCATTTCTGTAAGAAATTCACGGGTCAAGAAGTCAGGGATAGAATTCTCTTCTCCTTTTATGTGCTCAATATCAAATTCAAAAATACTTAAGATAGACTGCCATCTAGCAAAAACATGTTTTACAGCAATGTTTTGGACATCCTTTTTTAAAACAGGTTTAGCAGCTTGACAATCAACACGTAATAAAAAAATTTTATTTAACAAATCAGACAGTAATTTGGTTATACAGAGAACAATGGATAAAACTTCCTGTTTTACAGTAGAGTATTTTAACTGGGTGTCATTCCAGTGCCCTGAGGTGAATCTGATAATGTATTCTTTACCATTATCGACTTGTTTTAAGATACCTCCATAACCTTTGTCACTGGCATCTGTCTCAACAATTTTAGGCGGAGTCGGGGTTTGCTAAGCTAAGGCAAGGAATTTCTAAGACACGAGCCTTTATTGTTTTAACGCACTGGGTATGGACATCGACCGGGCGGTGGATTTTTCTTCGATCTATTATGGAGGGGTTTCGATTCCGCAAAGATTTGGATAAAAATCTAAGACGTAGTTTAAACTACCAAGAAACCTTTGTAGTTGGGTTTTGTCTATGATTTTATCAAGAAATTTGCTAGTGAACTACGAGACCTATCAATCGGGGTGATGGTGCCACATGACACAATTTGGCCGAGAAATCTAATCGTAGTTTGAAATAGAGAAATCTTTTTTGCCGAAATAACAAGACCATTTTTCTTAATTAGATAGAAAAAAGTCTTAAGGTTTTTAAAGTGCTTGGTCAATCGTGCTTGAGTAAACCAAAGACGTCATCAATGTAGACAATACAAAAATCTGAATAGGGGTTGAAGATATCATTCATAATTCTTTGATACTCGGAGGGAGCATTTTTAAGACCGAAGGGCATAACATTCCATTCGTATTGGCCAAAAGGAACAAGAAAAGCGGTTTTATAACGGTGTTGTGGCTTGATTTGTATCCGCCAAAATCCGGATTTCATATCGAATTTTGAGAAGATAAAGGCATGGTGTAGCTTTTGCATTAGATCCTTTTTATTGGGTATTGGATAACGGATCCAACGAAGGGCATCGTTAAGAGGCTTATAATTTATAACTAGCCTAGGCATACCTCGTTCAATTTTCGAAGCTTTGTTGACGTAAAATGCCGCACAGCTCCAAGGAGAACGAGACTTGGAAATTAAGCCTCTGCTTTCGAAAAATCTAATCTCTTCTCGACAATGGCGTTCTAGGTCAGCATTCATTTGGGTTGGTCGGGCTTTGGTAGGGATATTCTTTTCATCAAAGTCCGGTTCATAAGGTAAGTCGACCATGTGTTGTTTTCTATTCCAGAAGGCATTTGGAAGCTCAGAGCAAACTTCTCTTTCAAGGAGGCTTTGGAAGTCAGCTATCTGAGATTTTAGAGCACTACCTTGTAATTGATCCTCAATTTTTTGTAAATGAATTTCCTGTTTTAGATCATGCACGTCCACTGCTTTTCGGTTAATAAGAGAATTTATCTCACCTTGTTATAAATAGAGCTAGCCTTTATAATGTTGAGATTTCGGGTCTTGGGCTTTTCTAGGAAAAGGAAATCAAGCCTTTTATCTTTGGTTTTGAAGGATATTCCATCATAATTGACATTGTAAGGTGTTATAAGGTTTATGAAAGGTGTTCCTAAGATGACTGTATGGTGCATATTGGTAACAAGAACAAAATGGCTTTTTAGAGAAAGGCCTTGATTTAAGATGTTAGCATATATGCATTTTGGTGTTATTAGCAGAGCTAAGTTTTTCCGAGGTTTTCTGGTGAAAGCGTTTTGGGACGAGACTGGATTTTATGCAATTTAAATCAGCTCCGGCATCGAACAAAGCTATAGTATTGATTTTAAAGTCACTAGAAAATTCAAGTGTAATTTTTATGTAATACATTCTAGAACTGATTTCTCTTAAAACAAAAAGGAAATCTTTTGGGACTTTTGGGCTTTGTTCCCTATCTGGGATATCATCAGGATCACTTTCACTAGGGATATCTGGGACCATTTGGGAAGTTAGAAGTTGGATAATGGCTGAGTCTTGTTGTTGCTTAGTTTTAAGGTCTTTTATATCAGCTTAATGGTTTTAACTTCAATCTGAAGGTCTTGTATGGTTCTTTCTGGCTTCTTTCTAGAACTTCTCTTTTCTAAAATAGAAGTGAGGTTGTAAGGTTCAGTGCTTGAAGAAGGAGGGTTAGGGTCCTTCTCTTGAGGATTTTCTTCAAGGGATTTGCGAAGTCGTTCAAGGTATTGTTTTTGAAGATCAAGATTATTGATATCCTGAATAACATCTAATATGAGGTTTTGTTCTTTGGTGAGGACGTTAAGGGTATAATCCTCATCATTAGCTGAGGAGGAGGACTCTATATCATCATCCTGAGGACCATAATTCTCAGCTGAGTTATAGGATTCAGTTTCTTCATCAGAAGACTCTACTAAAAGAGCTGAAATTCTTCCTAGAGTTTCATCATCTAGGTCAAGGTTTTGGATTTTATTAGACACTCTACAAAATCTGGCTGTGTGACCCTTTTTACCACACTTGAAACAAGTTATGTTTTTAAGGTCGGGTTTTGTGGTGGACTGTTGGTGTTTCCTATGAGGCTTCCATTTTCGTTGTTCAAAGGGTTTTCTATGGAAGACTTTCTCAACTTTCTTATAAAATTTTCGTGATTCAAAGGGCTTTTGGTAATGAGTTGGTTTACTACAGTTTCCTTTACAAGTATTTGTCTGGGGAGAAGAGATATCAAATTGCTGGCAGAAGGAACCTAATTCCTTCTTAGTCTCTTTTAATTCCCTTTTGAGGAGTTTTTGAAGCTTCAAATCTTGACATATTTGAAGGCCTTGTTTGGAGGTAACACTAACTAACTCACCATAAGTTAGCCTATCATATGGGATAATATGTTCTCCAAAGTCCTCACGGATTCTGTTTCGGACCTTTTCTCCTAATATGGTTGGAAGACCTGCTAGGAATTTTTCTTTCCAAAAGGGTTGGTTAGAATCTTCTCTAAGCATGACCCTGGTTAGGAAAGTATTTTTGTACCACTGAAAATCACTAAGTTTTTTGCATCTTAGGTTAGACAAAAGATCTGCATTTTTGTCTCGGAGATGGGAGGAATCTCCAATGAAATGAAGTGATAAGGTAAATATGAGGGTTGATACAGAATCTTGAATTGGTTCTCCATTTAGGTTAAAAATGGGAACCCCATCTTCAGTTGTTTGGATAGCATTCAAGATGTCCATTCTTTGTTCTTTGGTGAGATAGAAATCCCACCATCCTTTTAGCCGGCCGAGAAGCCTCGCAATTAGGAGTTCTGCAACTGTTTTGTCTGACGTACCAGATTGGGTTTTGTAAGCATTTGAAGCCATTGTCATTTGCTGTACGAGGTTCAAGATTTGGTGTTCACTCATGCCATCTATATTCCATTCGTAGATGGAAGAGGCATTATATTTTGGATGGACAATTGTGTTAGGTTGGCTTCCGATCTGGGTTTCACTAGACCTTATAGGGATAATATCAAGAGGTCTAGTATTTTGCCAAGATAGTTTTGCTAATTCAGGTGTTTTGGGACTAGTCTCAGGATCAGTGTTGTCACTTAAATCTAGGACATTACAGGTGTTATTCTGGACTCTTTCTTCCTCAGCTATTTTTAAAGTAGAAGGTTCAACCCTGCTAATTTGGTCTCTTATAGCTTGAAAAAATTCAGTCCTTGAAGTTGTAACTTCATTTTGAGCCTTTTGTGAAATCTGAAATGGTTTAAAAATTGGATTTCGGAGGCTTTTTTCTAAAGGGAGTGGAGACTAGACTTGTCTCTGATTTAAGGCTTTGTTTCTCTATTCGAGAAAGCTGATTTCCTAGGGTGTTAAGACTGATGTTAGTAAAACTGTTTTGCAGGACAATATTCTTAAGGTTTGTGGTGGCTTCTTCCTGAGGTTTTTTAAGAGGAGAGGCCTCTACCTTTTGATCACCTATTGGGAAGGTGATTTGTCTCAAAGGAGGATGGTCATTTTGAACGGTGCCATCCGGAGTTTCCCAGACAGGTGTCCTTCTAATGGTGTTAATTGGTTCTATGGTTTTAAAGGGATAATCAATGTTATTATCAGAACTATATAGCTCAAACCAATCAAAGAAAAGAATATGGGTTTTATATTGCTTAATAAAGCTGTAATAGCTTTCTTGGATCTTCTTTCGAATTTCAAGAAAGTGCTCGAAGAACCATGTTCTCTTCGAGAGGTTATGTGGAGCATAGAAGTCTTTGTGAACTAAATCTCTATTAATCTCAAAATCCTTTTCAAGGACATTAAGTTCATTAGAGATATTCTCAGTTATGACTGAGGCTGAGGGTGAGTCTAGAGGAGACTGTCTTTCAGCATAAACTGGGTGTGGAACCTGGGTTCTATATTAAGCATTTTGAATGGAAGGCGAAGGTAAATCTGAGGTAGAATACCTTGGTCTTTCCGGGTAATTCGTTCTAGTACAACTAATCTGTCGTTTATAGTGCATATTACTTTCAGAAGGAATACGAGAAGACCGTCCTAAGTTTTCAACAGAGGAATGGTCTAAATACCTAGAGCTAGTGCTTCTGTTAAAGCTGAGCTTCACACTACCATCAGAGTATTGTATGACTCGTTCAAGGTCGGTATTAGGTACTGGAAGAGCTGGTGACTGAACTTCGGGTTCAGCTGCTCCCTCAAGATACCAATCTTCAGGAAGACTGACATCATTCCATTGTATTGGTTTAGGAATTTTTATGTTAGATCTAGAGAGGTCGGTTTGGAGGAGAAGGGTTTCTCCTTTTTATGCTTTGTTGTTTATTTCCGAGTAGTAAAGGCGGACATCATGGCTTTGTAATGGATTTTATAAATTAAAGCTACCGGAATAGAACCATCATACATCTTATAGTTATGAGTTTTAATTTCACTAGTAGAATAATTGCTTATTGCTGCGATGATATTGCTGCGTTTTTACCTATACGCAGCAATATATCACGTAAAAAGAAAAGGTAAAATATAAAATAAAGATATTGCTGCGGTTTCCTCCAAAAACCGCAGCAATATGGTATCAACAAGAAATTTTTTGAAAAAAGTTGACTTTTTGACCAAACCTATTGTTTGCGAGTTTTTGTCAAAAACCGCAGCAATATATTAAAATAATATTAAAAAATAATATTTTAATATATTGCTGCGGTTCTTGATAAAAACCGCAAGCAATATCATTAATAAATATTTACAAAAAGTATAAAACGCGTGCTCTCACTCACTCACGCCTCCTCTCTCTCTCTCACCGATTCTCTCTCTCCTCTCTCCCACTCACGCCTCTCTCTCTCTCTCACCGATTCAACTCACGCCTCCTCTCTCTCTCACCGATTCTCTCTCCCTCTCTCTCTCTCTCTCTCTCTCACTGATTCTCTCTCTCCTCTCTCTCTCACTCACGCCTCCCTCTCACTCACGCCGGGTCCTCACACTTCGCCGGTCCTCACCGATATCGTCGGCCGATTCTCACACTTTACCTTTTGGCTTCCCCCAGTTTGATGAACACAGAAAAGTGAGTAGTTTGTAGGTGAGTCGGCAAATCAAACTTCTTCGACGAGATAGGAAACTTGTATAACCGGAAAATTTGAAGGTGAGTAGTTTCTAGTATAAGTTAATAAGATTGAAAAATCTTGGTTTCATTCACATATTTGAGCGAGAAGTGAGATATCGTTCTTCGAGATTTCGTTGCTCGATCTCCGGTCTCGTCCTCCTCTATCATCATTTCGCATCCTCTCTTCCAACCGCCGCACACCGTCGTCGCTCCGACCACAAGAAAACTGCGCTCGTCGCTCGACCAGCGAGATGCCCGGCGTTCGACCACCGCAAGACCACCGCAAGATGACCACAAGATCTGATTTTAAGTTTGCTCGAGTTGTTTTATGGCTCGAGATCGATTTTTAGTTTGCTCAAGTTGTTTTTATTTTAGATCCGATTTTTTTTTCGGATTTATCATAGCTCTAATTAATTAATAATGTGTGTTTCATTTTAAGAGATGAAATTACATACTCAGTTTACATTATTTAGTTTGATGATGGTAGTTTACAATATTGCCTAGTTTTAATATTTCAAATTTGATTAAAAAATACAAAAAAAAAAAAAATTTTTTTTTTTAGTCGTACTATGACCTATTGCTTTGCGGTTTTGGTCAACAACAAGCAAGAATATGCTGTATTTTTTATAATAAAAAATATATATTGCTTGCGGTTTTAGGGAAAAACCGCAACGAATATCCATATTTTTATAATAAAAAAATATGAATATTGCTACGGTTTGTCCCATAAACCGCAAAGAATATGTTGTAATATTGCTGCGGTTTAAAACCGCAACAATAGTTTAATTACCTATTGCTGCGCCCTTTATTGCTGCGCGGTCAAAACCGCCGCAATAGGCCACTTAATGACCGCAGCAATAAGCGTTTATTCTACTAGTGTTTGTACGAGTAAAGATGATAAGATATTCTTATCACTTAACGAGACACTGAGATTAGGGTAACAATCAAAAGAGACGGACCCATGCATAAACTTGACTCTATGGTTCCTAAAAGGGAATCATTAAAGTCTTTAAATCGTCCATCTCTAAGAGGCAACAAGAAGAAGAATTTAATCCTTCTTTAGTAAGAGGTTTTAAGCCAACTTGAACCAACCCTATATGGATGTAACGATAACCTTTTTCGACATGTTTTTTCAAAGTGTTTGCTGAAAATAATTTTATAGTATCAATAGGTTTTGTTAAATGGATATCTCGTTCTTGGGTTTTAATAACATAGTCAGTTTTAAAGATATTATATCTACTCATTTTATAGATCTGGTCTTTACTAACTTTGGGTATCTCCCAATTATCAATATTTTGCTCAAGGTTTTCTATAGTAAATGTGTCATTTTTAACCAGTTTATTGGCTTTACCACTACTACCATGAGAAGAGGATGGAGTACCTCTGTTCTAAATAGAACTCATACTTAAGAACCATAACTCAGTCCAGAAATTAAACCAGAAATAAGCCCTATAACCTACCCCGCCGTTAAGGTAACTGTAGCCTTATGGTCTGACTGCCTCACTCGGGACTTACCGCCTCTACAAACGTTTAAACAAGCAAAGTAACAAATAGGACAGATAAACAGGTTTTAAGACTGGAAAGTACTGATATATCCTGGTATCAAAGCCAATGGGGTGTAGTTATATTTGTTCTTTATAAAACTTGTTCTTCTGTTTTCAGTACTTTCCAGTCTTAAAACCTGTTTATCTGTCCTATTTGTTACTCTGCTTGTTTAAACGTTTGTAGAGGCGGTAAGTCCCGAGTGAGGCAGTCAGACCATAAGGCTACAGTTACCTAAACGGCGGGGTAGGTTATAGGGCTTATTTTTGGTTTAATTTCTGGACTGAGT